>CANTUR010000620.1:0-402500 GCA_947683625.1 Mallotus nudiflorus | reverse complement strand
ATCATTTTATTTAATAAAGAGGCATTTTTCATTATCATTTTGTGTTATGATAATTACTTGAATAGTCAATTCTTACTAAGGTCATCAAGTATGTCACTTGACAGTAAAACCCCTAGATTAAATATGAGTTCCATTCAAATTATCCCTAGTCATAACAATGTATTATGGCTAGTATAGTGTTGATTGATGATTATGTTTTACTAATCATGAATATAAGATATTAAGTTAACTCATAGGTACTTATTTGAGAAATAAAGTGCTGCATTAACCCATCATAAGAATACCACATAGATAATTGTCATAAGTAATTCGCATCATAGTAATATTGGCTTAGTCCTTTGAACTTGAAATCACAATGGATTTTTACATAATTATTTTGTATTTTGACATAATCTTACATTATCTTTAACTGAATGATAAAATAGGTTGTTTTTGGGTATAAAATGAGATATGTGAGGAATACAAGTGATTAAGAAGGAATTTGTCCCTTATTTAAAATACGAGTAAGATATTTATGGGCCCCTTGATAAGATAGACTGAGGAAAATGCATGGCCATGCTAAAGTAAATTGATAAAGAGTTATCATTCTCAGTCTACTTAGAATTAAGAAATTATATGATTGAATTCTATAAGGATGACATAATCTATGCCTTATATTCAATCAAGATATCATATGACAAAGGGACTAGAATATTCATTGTATATTAGGTTATGTCGGATTATTAACTTCACATGACATGGGTAGTCATAATGTTTTGCTATAGGCCACTTATGACTTGTAGGTCTAAATAAAGATTTAAGGCCCATTGCCAACATCATGTGAACCTATAGGGCCACACACAGTGAACAATCATAAAACGAATATGGGTTTAACAAGCCTAAACAAGCTCTGTGGAAATAAATAAATAAAATATTTATTTATTTATTTAAGGTAAAGGTTATCTTAAATAAATAGAATATTATTTATGATTTAATATTAAATAAAATTAGAAAAAGAATAAATGAGAAATTACAAAAAGGTTGTTTGGTAAGTGAAACCTTAATTTAAATGTCTATAAATATGTTATATTCTCTAGGTTTTTATACACTAATTATTCTGCCACCAAATTTTTCTCTCTCTTTTAGAAAACAAAATATATAGTTCTTTTTATTCTTGATTTATAAGAAATCAAGAGAAGGTGCTGGCACACAAGTATTCATTATCAAATCAAGGGATGTTCATATGAACACTTATAGAGGACGAATTCTTTTAGAGACGTCTCAAATCCAAACTGCTAAATTAAAAGGTCAAGGTAGGGTTTCATCGGAGTGAACCTCCTCTCTTCCTTTTAGATTTCTTGCCCCTTCTACATTTGTGGTAAGAAAATGAAAACCCTAGATTTAATCAATTAATCAAATTTCTTGCATATGGATTCGGGTTTGTGATTCAAGTTTTATTTTTTTGCTACTTATGGAATCTCAAAACCCAATAGTGGTATCAGAGTCACTTGTAATTCGATTAATTTAATTCTATATATATGTAATATATGTGTGTTTGAGTGATTCATTTTTGAAAAGGAGTTTTCAAAAATTTTATCCAAATAGTTTTGATTTGAGATGATTAATTACAATTTTTATGAAAACAACATTAAACATTAATTTTTTTAATGTTTATAATCATTTAATATGATTAAACAATGAACAGAATTATGATTTTCTGTGTTGTGTAAACTATTTGAAGAAATCAAAATAAGTATTCTATTTAAAAAACAAATTTAATTTCTGTTTAATGTTTAAACATTAATATTTTGATTATACAGATTTTTGTCAAGGGCAAAGCAGGACTGGCTACTGGGGCCCTGCCCCTAGACCTTGCCCAAGGCACTGCCTCCTGACCCCACCAGGGGCACTGCCCCTTGGACCCCTCTAGGGGCGCTGCCCCTTGATCTCAAATGGATTTATCATGCATTTGTTTTTTAACATAATAATTTAATTAATTTGTAAATTAAATTATTTTGGAATATGTGTTTATTATTAAATGCATGGTGCATAGCATGACTCTTGAACCAATGTGATTAGATTTTATTTTATTGGGTTATAATCTTTAAATACCGCCTACAAGTCATTTTATTTGTGATAACTAAACTATTTTATTTTATTTTATTAGATAGTAATATAATAGTTTTAATTACAACATATAATGTAAATTCAAGACCCAACGCAAATTCAAGTTGGAGGCCCATGATGGAGATCTAAGGTGGGAGCCCAAGGAAAGGTCCATGGTAGAAGATGGAGATCCAATTTGAAGGATAAATTTGTATTAGTACTATCACCTAGGTTTGACCTTTGATCTCTATATTGGCTTATGAAGATCAACTTAGTTATAGGCCATACTATGTCATGTTTATCTTATTATGTTAGTATGTTATGCATGTGATGCCATGTGATGCCATGTGATGCCATGTATGTAATGCAATATAACAATAACAAAATAAGATAAAAAAAATTAACTAAACCCTCATTTAATATTAAGTCATTAAAATGCCTTCCATTAATCAACACTTATCAATATTTGGATTGCTATATATAGGTTATGCCAAAGCATTATGTATAAAGCCATTTAAATATCCATATGTTTGAGTTGGTTAGACTTAACTAGGTTATCAAAATAATTTTAGACCTAGGGCATTTGATAGGATATGTCGGTACATGCGATATCCTATAATTATCCAAGAATTATATAAGATATAATTGGTAAAGTGTTACCTACCTAAATAGCCACACTTTAAGTGATAAGCCAAAGCTTACTTGAAGTAGAGTTAAATATGGATCTTAGCCCACTAAGAAATTTTAATTCTTGAAATTATTTTGAGGGTTTTATAATTTATGAAAATTAAGTGAGAGTTTTCTTATGCCTCTTTCATAATAAAATTGAATGTACTCTATATATATTTCTTGTAGATAATGACTTCAAATACTACACCTACTATGTCACTGCGATCAATCCTTGAGAAGGATAAGCTAAATGAGACTAACTTTCTTGACTGGTACAGAAACCTAAGAATTGTTCTTAGGCAAGAAAGAAAGAAATATATCCTTGATCAACCCATCCCAAAGGAACCAGCTACTAATGCTCCTAGAGCACAAAAGGATGCTTATAGTAAGCATCTCAATGATTTAGTTGATGTCACTTGTCTCATGCTTGGATGCATGGAGTCTGAGCTTTAAAAGAAACTAATAGAAATGGAGGCTTATACTATGATAGGCTATCTCAAGGAAATGTTCCAAGAGAAAGCTAGAATCAAAAGGTTCAATACCATCAGGACATTGCTCTTCTGCAAGTTGACTGTTAGTGACTCTAGTAGTCCTCAGATTCTCAAGATGCAGGATCATCTTGAATGCTTGGAAAAGCTTGGTCTCAAGATTAAACAAGAATTAGTTATTGATATCATTCTCCAATCTTTGCTTAAAGCTTATGATGGTTTCATCATGAATTTCAATATGCAAAATATGGAAAAAATTGTTTCAAAGTTGTATAGGATGCTTAAAACTGCTGAAAAGAACATCAAGAATTCCACCAAGGATGTTCTAATGGTCAATAAGGGAAAGGGTATGAAAAAGGTTGGAAAGGGCAAAGGCAAGGCTCCCAAAGGCTTTCAAAAGCCAAAACCAAAGCCCAAGCCCAAGTTCAAAGCTGAACCTTAAGTAAAGCCACCAAATGAGGGAATATGTTTTTCCTGCAACGAGTCAGGTCATTGAAAAAGAAATTTCAAGCTATATATGAATGATTTGAACAAGAATAAAGGTAGTGAGACTACCTCTTCAGGTATTCATGTTATAGAAATTAATTTATCTACTTCTGATTCTTTGGTATTAGATATTGGATCAGGATCTCACATTTGTACTAATGTGTAGGGTCTAAAAAGGAGTAGATCATTGGCTAAAGGTGAAGTAGACCTACGGGTTGATACTTTAACTATAGGGACTTATGAGTTAACTTTGCCTAGTGGACTTGTTTTAAATTTGGAAAATTGTTATTATGTGCCTACTATGAGTAGGAATATTATTTCTATTTCTTGTTGGGATAAGAAAGGTTTTGAATTTATTATTAGGAATAGTAAATGCAATATTTATCATGATAACATTTGCTATGGATTTGCTCCCTGTACTAGTGGTATTTATGTTCTAAATGTTGAAGACACTAATGAATATTACATTGCTACAAAGAAGTTAAAATCTAATGATTTAAAAACTACCTATCTTTGGCATTGTCGTTTAGGCCACATAAATGAGAAATGCATTTCAAAGCTTCACCAAAATGGGCTTTTGAATTCATTTGATTATGAATCATTTGAAACATATGAACTTATTTACTTGAACAGGTGAGAGAGCTTATGATTTATTGGGCCTTATACATTCAAATGTATGTGGACCATTAAGCTCAATTGCTAAAGGAGGTTTCTAGTACTTCATCTCTTTCATAGATGATTTTAGTAGATATTGCTATGTCTACCTAACAAAACATAAATCTGAATCTTTTGAAAAGTTCAAAGAATTCAAGAGTGAAGTACAAGAGCAACTTGGTAAAAATATTAAAACACTAAGATCTAATCAAGGTGGTGAATATATTAAGCCAAGAATTTATAGATTATCTTAGAGATTGTGGGATTATTTCACAATTGGCTCCTATAGGTACACCACAATGGAATGGTGTGTCCGAACAAAAAAATCATACTTTATTGGATATAGTTTGATCAATGATGAGTCAATCTAATCTTCCAATCTCTTTTTGGGGATATGCTATAGAAATTGCTACATTCATTTTGAATAGATTTCAAACAAAGGCAGTTAAAAAGACACCATATAAGATGTGGATTGGAAAATCTCCTAATTTGTCTTTTCCTAAGATTTGGGGATGTGATGCTTATGTGAAGCATTAAATCTCAGAAAAACTCGCACTAAAAATTTGATAAATGCCTCTTTTGGGATATCCTAAAGAAACTAAAGGATATTATTTATACAACACTTCTGGGAACAAAGTCTTTATTGCTCGAAGTGGTGTATTTTTTGAAAGAGAATTTATTTCCAAAGGATCTAGTGGGAGCACAATCCAACTTGAAGAAATTCAAGACCTACAAAATAGCATTATACCAAGTATGGAACCACAGCTAGATTAACAAGTAACTGTTAAACCTGCACAAGTACCAGAAGGCCCAATAAGGTCTGGTAGGACACGTCAAATCCCTATGAGATATGGATTTCTCATAACTGATGATAATGATGTGTTGATTATGGATCAAAGTGAGCCCACATCCTATCAAGAGCCATAAATAGTTTGGACTCTGAGAAATGGCTAAAAGCCATAAAATTAGAAATATAATCCATGTATGATAATCAAGTTTGGACCTTGATTGACCCAACTGATGGCTTAACAACTCTTGGATGCAAATGGATTTTTAAAAAGAAAACAGACATGGATGGTAATGTGCATACCTTTAAGGCAAGATTGGTTGTAAAGGGTTTCAAACAAACACATAGTATAAACTATAATAAAACTTTTTCACCAGTTGTTATGCTAAAATCTATTCGAATTCTTTTTATTCTAGTTGCATACTATGATTATGAGATTTGGAAAATGGATGTCAAAATAATTTTTCTTAATGGAAACCTACTTGAGGATGTGTACATGGCATAGCCAGAGGGTTTTGTCAATCCTGTGAATTCTAGAAAGGTATGCAAGCTTCAAAGGTCCATTTATAAACTGAAGCAAGCATCTCAGAGTTGGAATCTTCATTTTGATAAAGCAGTCAAAGATTTTGACTTCATTAAGAATGAAGATGAACCTTGTGTCTACAAAAAGGTTAGTGGGAGTGCAATTGTGTTTTTAGCATTGTATGTTGATGACATACTACTCATTCGAAATGATATCCCTATTTTACCAAATGTTAATCATGGCTAGGGAATTTTTTCTCAATGAAAGACTTGGATGAAGCCACTTATATATTAGGTATCAAGATCTATAGAGATAGATCTAAAAGGCTTATTGGCCTATTTCAGATTACTTACATTGATAAGGTATTGAATAGGTTTAGCATGCAAGACTTGAAGAGATGATTCTTGCCAATTTCATATGGCATTAGTCTCAGTAAAACTTAGTTTCCTATGACACAAGATGAGCAAGACCGCATGAGTAAGATTCTATATGCTTCTACTATTGGATCTATCATGTATGCAATATTGTATATTCAACCTGATGTTTCATATGCCTTAAGCATAATGACCAGATACCAGTTAGACCCAGCTGAAAGTCACTAAACAACAGTTAAAAATATCCTTACGTACTTGAGAAGAACTAAGGATGCATTTTTATTGTATGGTGGTAAGGAAGATGAGCTAGTTATAAATGGTTACACAAATGATAGCTTCCAAACTGACAAAGATGATTTTTTAACATAGTCAGGCTATGTGTTTTATTTGAATGGAGGTACATTGAGCTGGAGGAGTTCCAAGCAAGACTCCATTGCTGATTCCACAATAGAAGTTGAGGATATAGCAACCTTAGAAGCAACTAAGGAGGCTATTTGGATCAAGAAGTTCATAATTAGACTAGGTGTTATTCCTAGTATATCAGATCTGGTGAACTTATATTGTGACAATAATGGAGTTATAGCTTAAGCTAAGGAGCCCAGATCACATTAAATATCCAAACACATACTCAAGCATTATCATCTCATTCGAGAAATCATTGAGAAAGGAGATATGAATATATGTAGAGTACCTACAAATGATAATGTTGTTGATCCACTGACTAAACCTCTTCCACAGCCTAAGCATGAGAGTCATAATAGGTTTATGGGTATTAGTTTTAGTATAGATTGGGGCTAGTGCAAGTGGGAGATTATTAGTGATATACATTAGGTCAATCAGGTATGACCATGTTTTAAATTTGTCATTTTATTTAATAAAGAGGCATTTTTCATTATCATTTTGTATTATGATAATTACTTGAATAGTCAATTCTTACTAAGGTCATCAAGTATGTCACTTGATAGTAAAACCCTTAGATTAAATATGAGTTCCATTCAAATTATCCCTAGTCATAACAATGTATTATGGCTAGTATGGTGTTGATTGATGATTATGCTTTACTAATCATGAATATGAGATATTAAGTTAACTCATAGGTACTTATTTGAGAAATAAAGTGCTAGATTGACCTATCATGAGAATACTACATTGATAATTATCATAAGTAATTCTGATCACAATAATATTGACTTAGTCCTCTGACCTTGAAATCACCATGGATTTCTACATAACTATTTTGTATTTTAACATAATCTTACATTATCTTTAACCGGATGATAAAATAGGTTGTTATTAGGTATAAAATGAATTACATAAGGAATGTGAGTTATTGAGAAGGAATTTGTCCCTCATTTAATATGAGTATGATATCTATGGCCCTTGATAAAATAGACTGAGGAAAATGCATGGTCATGCTAAAGTAAATTGATAAAGAGTTATTGTTCTTAGTCTACTTGGAATTAAGAAATTATATGATTGAATTCTATAAGGATGACATAATCTATGCCTTATATTTAATCAAGATATCATGTGACAAAGGAACTAGAATATTCATTGTATATTAGGTTATGTTGAATTATTGACTTCACATGACTTGGCTACTCATAATGTCTTGTTAGAGGTCACTTATGACTTGTAGGCCTAAATAGAGATTTAAAGCCCACTGGCAACGTCATGTGAACCTATAGGTTCACACACTTTAAACAAGTCCAAAATTAATATAGGTTTAACAAGCCCAAATAAGCTCTATGGAAATAAATAAAATAAAATATTTATTTACTTAAGGTAAAGGTTATCTTAAATAAATAGAATATTATTTATGATTTAATTTTAAATAAAATCAGAATAAGAATGAGAAATTACCAAAAGGTTGTTTGGTAAGTCAAACCCTAATTTAAATGTCTATAAATATGTTATATTCTCTAGGGTTTTATACACTCTCATTATTTTGCCACCAAATTTGTTTTCTCTCTTTTAGAAAATAAAACACAGAGTTCTTTTTATTATTGATTTATGAGAAATCAAGAGGAGGTGCTAGCACACAAGTATTCATTTTTAAATCAAGGGTTATTCGTGTGGACACTTATGGAGGACGAATTCTTTTGGAGATGTCTCAAATCTGAACTGCTAAATTAAAAGCTCGAGGTACAGTGTCACTAAAGTGAACCTCCTCTTTTCCTTTCAGATTTTTCTGTGTTTTTGGTAAGAAAATGAAAACTTTAGATTTAATTAATTAATCGAATTACTTGGATCTAAGTTTGGGTTTGTGATTCAAGTTTTATTTTTCTACTGCTTATGGAATCTCAAAACCTAACAATTTGGTCTGTAGATTCCTACCAAGAATTGAAAGAGTTAAATCCAACCACATTTAGAGATTACCCTAGAGAACTGGCATGCCATATTATTCTTGATGAATCACAGAAGAATAAAAAATATTCATATGATTAAGGAGCTTGAGAGCATCTACAACAAACCTCTCTACTTTTATCGCATATTGTGCTAATATTTTGACTTATGGAATGGCATTGTTTGCACACCTCTAGATGAAGATTTTTATCCTTTGAGGAACAACTAAATACCAAATGGATTTCCAGAGTATTTTGCTCGAAGAAGGGGTAAGCTGAGTTTCATTTGAGCTTTGTTTGAGCATGTAGTACCCAGACATTGTGGTGAATTGCATGTTTTTCTCATGGTGCCAGATTATTTTTTCAAGGCTATGCTTCATGATATAGGGATGCATTGAATTTCTATTTGCTCTTCAATTGAGAATAAACTTGAAAGGCTCCCATCATTCCATTGTTCATTTTGTTGATCAATTAGGTCTCTAACTATATGGAAATTGCAATCAAGAGGTTTGAGAGAGTGTACCTTGAAGCCTGGGAGACAGAGAATCCATGCTTTAGACCAAAAACTAATGTCATTTCCACAACTAACACTCCACCTGCTACCATTCTAAATAAGAGTTTGACCATAGAGAATATTGTTCCAGACCTAGGATGGTTTAGAGCCTTGTTTTGCATTGAGAAAAGTGGTGAATGGGTAGTAGATTCCTTTTAAAAATCTAGCACATAAAGAGTCTTGTGATGTTAAAAGATTCCAACCCACTTTGCTAAGAAGAGCTTTATTAAATAGTTTTATGTCAGTCAGATTATATGTGTAATGACTTAATATTTTAAATAATATAAATATATTTTAGGATGTGCAATGTTAATAGAATTTAAAATTTTATTTATATATTATCATTACTATATATATTCTTCATTTATTTTATTTTAAAAGTTTTCTTTACGTAAAATAATTTATTTGGGAGTTCTAATATTTAAAAATATTAAAGTTATTAATAATACTATTGTCATTTTTATTATTACTATTATTATTTTCATTATTATTAACATGCATGTGTGTGTGTGTGTGTGTGTGTAAGTATAGTAAAAAAAGGGTCAAACCTTCCCCCACCATTTTTTTTTCTTTCATTTTCTTTGTCTTTTCTTCTTCTCCTTCTTCTACCTCCCCTGCCTTTCGCCATTGCAGCACCACCAAGCTTCATCAACTGCCACCTGATCCACCACTAGCACCACCTAAGCTTGCTATCTTCCTCCTCGCACCTTGCTGACGTCATCTACAACCTCAGAATCGCCGGAAATCACGTGGGACCAAGAAGAGTTAGTATAGCACCAGAATTTTTTTGGTGGCTTTAGCTTGACTTCTTGGACTTGTTAGACTCCTCTCCATGTGTACGTTTCAATTCTTAAGTCAGTTTAAGTTTACGATGTCCGGATTGTAAGTTTTTTTCAAATTTAGTTTATGTCATTTAGAGTTTTTTTTTAGGCTTGAGTTTGATAGATTCATGAATTTTCCTTTTGGAAATATTGATGTGTGAATCTTAGGCTACCTAAATATATTTTTTGTATATTTTTTTGAATTAATTTGAATTATGGGTATTTTTTATTATTTTAATATTAAAATATCGAATTTTTGATAATTATGTTAATTAATTATTTTGGATGAAATTTTGGTTAAATTAGTGTTATCAATTTAAGATATTAATTTTAGAATTTATAAAATAACTTTTGGTGAAATTATATAATTTTTGAGAAATTATTAATATTATGTGATTTTTGGATATATAGGTTAATTGTATGTTTTTATTGAAAATATAGTTAAATAATATGTTTTAAATGATTTTAGAATTTTATATGGTATTAAAATAATTTTTACAAATTATTTACTATTTTTAACTAATTAATACTAATTTTTGAATATTATATTCAAATAATAAATTATTTACTATTTTGGTGATTAAATGGATTTTTAATTACTTTAATTATGTATTTAAACTATTGGAGTATATAAAGTGAATTTTACTATTTTATGTTGAATTATTGAAAAATTGGATTTTTATTAATATTATATTATTATTTGAGATTTTTATTTAATTATTGTGAAAATAATGATATTTAGTGTTTTGGTGTTTAAATAAATTATATTGTGATTTATTATTGATTTTATGGATTTTTAATGATTTTAATATATTATTATTTTTTATTTATTTTTATCATGAATTGTGAACCTCGATTGGGAATTGTGTAGTTTGGGGTCTCAACCCGAGATGTTGTTCAATCTGTGTTTTAGAAGTGTGATTTTCTTACAGGATCGGCTCTACTTTTTAGTAGAGAGATATTTGTTTTATAGAGGAGGTTCTGTCGATTTTTTGGTAGAATTCTCATAAAACGTGACATCGGGTCGATCCTGAGTTTCTATGTTTTGACTGAGTTTTGAATTCTTAAATTAAGTCTTCCTTTAGAATTCTTAGAAGTATAAGTTAGAAATTATTCTGATTTTTATGATTATTTATTTTCTAGCTGCGCCGAGACCAAGATCTATCGAACCAGGCTCGTCAAGTTTGTCTCAAGGAGCGCAAACTTGTGAATTATTATTTTATATATACATTGCATGTAGATGCATGATTATGAGTTTTCATGTTTTAACATGAATTATTTTATTAAATGAATAAGTATATTTTTGGTATATTTAATATATTTGTGAGATATATGCTTGATGTGTTTTTGGTATATATTTGGTATATATGTGCCATGTATATGTTAGTATATTTTTGGTATATATTCAGTATATTTTGAAATATGCTCAACATATATTCAGTATATTTTTGGTATACCTGTGGTATATTTTGGTATATAAGTGGCATATATATTTGAATATTTTTAGTATATGTCTGGTATATATTTAGAGATATAATTGATATATTTCTTTATGAAATGAATGTTATTGGTGATTTAATTATGCATTTTATTATTTTCCATAAATATACAATTTTATTTGAAGGCTATCAATATAACATGCTACCTAGTGGGTTGCACTAGGACTGTGTACGTACCAGTTCGTTAGATTTAGGATTTGTCATTGTTAGAATCATTTGAGGTGAAATTTGATTATTTGATTATTGAGAATATTGATGTGAGTAAGTACTGTGATTGCAAGAGCTCGGTTGACCTAGTGTCTTAGAGCTAATCATACTGACAGTGAGACTGCTGAGCTCGGTTGACTTAGTGTCTTGGGGCCAATCTACTGTCCAAAATGGAATAAGAGAATTATTTTGGAATTAAGTGAGCCTGATGGCTAGTGAGATATTTTGATTGAGGTTGCAAATATTTAGGGTTCTACTTGATCCTTCACTTATACAAATGTTTCCTGCATTTATATATATAAAAGTGGATTTCAGCATCCATGTGAAATGCCTGTATATATTTATTTTTATATATATACTGATGCTTGATTGCATATGACATTTGGAGGTGCGTGTATATCTGTTACAATAATTCACTCATTGAGGTCTGACCTCCTCTCAGCAATTTTTTTTAGGAGAGTCTTCTTCGTTAGACCGTACTAGTAGTACTTTATGTTGGTCTTCTTCTGCCTGACTATTTTATATAAATTTCATATTTGGATTTTTATTGTATTCTATAAAACTGTAGTAGTAATGTTATTGTATTAGTAGTGTGTTATACTAGTTTGAGATTTTTATATTCAAAATACTGTATGAATATTTTATTTATGAAATGACATTTGAATATTTATTTTTATATCAATTTAATTTTTAATTTTGGTGTATTTTTATTTATTTATTACATGTGTTTTTATTTTTAATGCTTGTTATGGGTTCCGAATTTGAAAGAATTTATGTTCCCTAGCACCGATCATGACTCCTAGTTTGGGTTGTGACAATATGGTTTAGCACGTCTTTACAAAATTATTATGGTTTTGTGAATGAGTATGTCCTATCTCTGACACTATGTGTGTTGTATGTGTTTTGTACAATTAAAAAAAATGCATTTGCAGTGTGTGTGGTGTCGTGTCTCCCATTCACGAGAACCAGGGAGTGAGCTATTCCTTCGAGATTCTACATTGCTTGCTAAGTGTGTGTGTGTGTGTGTTTGGGTTATATAAGATAGCATACCTTTACAAAATTATCATGGATTTGTGAAGGAATGTGTCATGCCCCTGACCTAGCATGTATTGTGTGTGTTTTGTATAATTTAAAAAAAAGTTTTATCTTCCTAAAACCCAAGCCTCCATGCTTTTTTGAGTTTGTCAAAATTCTCCCACTAACCCAATGTATTTTCCTATTTGTGAGCTGCTGAGACCATTAAAATTTTTGGTAATCTTTTCAATTTGGTTTAAAACACAAGTTGGGAGCTTGAAAACAAACATTATGGAAGCAAGGAGAGCTTGAATTACGGTTTTAATCATCACTTCTCATTCAGCTTATGACAAGAACTTACTTTTCCAAAACATAATTTTTTGTTTGGATTTATCTATCAAAAAATTGGACTTCCATGCATTTTTTTCTTTGCCCATTCAACTGGAATCCCAAGATATTTTGAGAAGTTGATTCCTGAATTTTGAATGTTGAGTAAACAAATTATTTTGTGGACTCATCTGTGTTTTTACTTAACATGATCACTGTCATGACCCGAACCCAAGGGCACGTGACCAGCACTAGGGAATGAGTAGGCATAAGGCCCCCGAAACCCGTAGTAAGCCTAAAAGAAAAGAAAAATAAACCTTCCATTTTATATTTTCATTTATAACAGAATATATTATCAAACTGATTTTTCTTAAAAATAAACAGATTCAAGTGCTTAATAGAAATGTGTTTCAACGTCACATATTATAAATCAAACTTAAATCTTATACATAAGCGTGGTTCGTATAAATAAATTACACAATATACTTAAAACATACAACTCTTAGTACATATACTACTACAACATCCTAGAATAATACAATAGTACAACTTACAATGACCTACATAAAATAACCGGTGAAGAAGAAACCCGACATGGAGGTAGTCTAAGGTCGAACTCCTAAGCTCTTGAAAAAAAATAAATTGAGAGGAATCAGACCTCACTGAGTAAGTCAATAAAAAGAGTTGTATGGTTTGAAAACTATATATTTATAGTGAAAATAATTTATAATGTATAGGTATAGCTTTTGAAAAATCTCGGTAGAACCCTAAACCCAAAAATCTACATGGCCAACTGGGCCCACTTATTCCAACTAGACTACCGGTCCCCGAGAGCAAAGGCATCAACCGAGGCACCAAGTCGTAGTCATCCACTTAATCCAAATATATAGCACTGGCAGTCCCCGAGAGCAAAGGCATCGTCCCAGTCCATTATTAACCTTACAATCACTAGCGATCCCCAAGAGCAAAGGCTTCCACCGAGGCACCCGTCCCAGTTTAACATTCACCAATATATATATATATTGGATCCATCTCTCAATCTCTACCATGTGCACATAGTCCTGGTGAAGCCCACCAAGTAGCCCGTTCTACCAAAATTTCTCAAAATCGATTTTAAATAAATAAAATGCGTTTAAATATTAAATAACAACATTAAATTAAATAAACCATATAATCAATATTAAAATTTGAGCGCACACATTTGTTAATTAAAACACACGCACAAATCATTCTATCGACTTACAAGATGAATGCGAAGGCTAACGACCATGCGTCTGCCTCGGTCTCACAGCTTCTGCTCCCATATGCTCTAGAATAACAAATCGATTTTTAAAACATGACTATGGAATTGAAATCATAAATCAACAAAATGGTAAAATGATAGGCTAACTCGAGGAAGACCGGACAAGACTCGATAGACAGGATAGAACCTAACTAACGGTAGAAATTCACAACGAATATCACGTTTTACAAGAAAATCTACCAAAATTTTGGCAGAGTCTCCTCTATAAAATGGAAATCTCTCTACCAAAAATAGAGCCAGACCTGCATAAAAATGCACTTCTAATAACCACAAATATACTCACTCAAGTCGGGCTCCCAAAACTACACTTAGCCCCGACCGAGATCACAACTCAACAAAATATCAAGAATTAATAACATTTATTCCTTAAAATACATATTTCACACACACATATAATAAAAATAAATAAAATTATATAAAATCTCAATTATTCAAAAAGTAAACAACTAAATTTGTATTTCATTATTAAGATATAATTAAAGCCTAAATTAAAATCATTATATTCAACTTTATTACCAAAATAATGTATTATAAATATATCTATAACATTTGGAATTAATATTTAAATTAACATTGCTTAAGTAAAAATAAAAATTAATTTATAAAAATTCTCTAAACCTCTCAAATATTAATAAAACTAACTAAAATATATGTTTAACTATAATTAGCATAAAATTACATTTTCACCCCCTAAAATACATAAATTACATAATGTATAATTAATACTAAAAATAATTCCTTAAAATTATTTAATCACCCAAAAAATTTATTTTCTCAAAATTAATCTTCCTAATATAATTAAAACATAAAATCAACCAATAATTTCTTCTAAAAATATAATTTAACCAAGAAATCACATTTGACATAAACTCAAAAAAAAAATATTTATAAAAATAGTATAAAAATCTCAAAAATTATAATTTGAGTTCTAAAATTAATAACATTCAATAATAACTTCAATTATTAAAAATTCATAATTTTTCACAATAATTTTCGAAAATTAACATAAATACCAATTAAATACCTAAAATTTATATAAACCTCTAATTAACACCAAAATTCTAAAACCTTAAATAAAATTAATATACCAAGAACCATTAACTGTGATTACTCTAATTTTTACTAATAAAACCAAATAAATATTCAATAAATCCAAATAAAAATTAAATAAAATTATGCAAAAATTCTGTAAATTAAGGAAAATTAAGAAAAATGCTTAAAAATTCAAATTGAAGCAATTTATTGGCATAATCCAACAT
This sequence comes from Mallotus nudiflorus, assembly GCA_947683625.1. Classification (NCBI taxonomy): domain Eukaryota; kingdom Viridiplantae; phylum Streptophyta; class Magnoliopsida; order Malpighiales; family Euphorbiaceae; genus Mallotus; species Mallotus nudiflorus. The sequence goes on along the minus strand of CANTUR010000620.1, from coordinate 387,106 downwards.
ATACTCAAGAACAACCTAAAATCAACATCTATATTCGATCAACAACCAGAAAACAACCTAACAGCAACCTAAAAACAACACTGAGCAACTCACCTTCAACCTCCAATTCTGACGCTAGAGGTGAGTTGCAGCGGCGACTCTTGGCTTGGACAGACACCTAAGAGGATGAAGGAAGTTGGGGAAGCTTGGGTGGCACTGGATCAAACTCCAATAGTGAGGAGGAAGCTTGGCCGAAGGTGGAAGAGAAGAAACAGTGACAGCAGCACCACCTGAAGCTCCTTCTCACGGCGGCAATGGCTTCTTAGGCAGTGGCAGGGAGAACGGCGCAGTGAGGAAGAAGGGAGAGATGGTGAGGGACGATGAGGGAAAGGTTGTAGGGGGTTTGGGTCGGGAAGCTTCTTTGCTTTCTTCCTTCTTTCTTTTTTTTTTTTTTTTTTCTTTGTGTTTTCGGTTTGGTCCTAACTACTATATGTATACTTATATATATATTATAACTATTAATACATATATAATTATACATATATGTGTATATGTAGATATTGGTGTATGTACACATATACCACATACACATACACATATACACCTGCTATTTTAATGCACACACACACACACCTAAAATAATATGTAACCCAAAATATATATATATATATATATATATATATATATATATATATATATATATATATATATATAAATATGTATATGTGCATGTACATAAAAACACATATATAGACATAAAAATTTAATATAGTTTAAAATAGTAGTAATAATAATAATATTAATAATAAACAATAAAATTTTAGACAATAAACAAATAATACTCATATATATAATCATTCCATAAATCAATAACCCTGAAAATATTATTAACAATTGTATAATATAATGCAAAAGTAATTATTAATAACACTATTTAAAAATCCCTTTATTTAATTAAATATATAGGGTATAACAGTAACTTGTGCAGGTTGGGTTATTGGCCGGAAGAAATGTAGTCATTGAGAATGTTCCCTAATATGAATATATGATTACCTCTCCTTCACTTCGTTACCGAGATTTAAACTTTATTTATAACTAGTCATGATTTCACGCAATGTACGGACTGTGAAATAAAATGATTGTATAAAAAATTTGAATGAATTACTAACTAAATAAATTAAAAATAAAATAAATCACATTATTTTATTTCTCACGACCCAAAACAGGGGCCGTGACCGGCGCTAGGGAACGGGAATTCTTTCGAATCCGGAACCCGTAGCAAGCCTAAAATAAAATAAAACATACAATAATAATAATAACAACACTTAATGCAGTGAAAATAAAAATCATAAATATTAAAATAATATCCATATCTCATATATAGATAAATCCTTTGATACAAGTCTCAGTTCAAATTCTCAAAATACATAACTCATACAAATATAATACATGTAATCCCACATCTTACTTACAACTACTGCAGTGTCTAGATTATAAAATAAAACTCAAGACTCAGATAAGCAATTTACATAAAGAAGCCGGGGCGGAAGAAATCCGACGTATAGGCCTGCTATTGAGGTCTGAGGAAGATGACTCTCCTAAAATATAGTCAACAGAGGAGAGTCAGACCTCACTGAGTGAATTACTATAATATATATACATGCATACTAAATGCCAATGCACACAGTCAACAATATATATATATAATATGTATGTATACAAGCAAATACACACAGATGCAATAAAATCATTTTATATATATTTCACTGAAAATCATCGTTTATAAAGGATCACATAAAACCCTAAAATATCGCAACCTTGAAAACAGTGTTAGACAACACTCTAGCCATACAGGCTCACTTATTCCAAATATATTCACTTGTTCCATTTAGACAGTAGACTGGCCCCGAGACACTAAGTCAACCTAGCTCCAGCAGTCTGACTGTCAGTGTGATTGGCCCCGAGACACTAGGTCAATCGAGCTCCAGCAATCACACCCAAATCACATCACACATCAGATAAATCAATTCCAATCAATATCCTCAAACTGGTTAGTAATATAGCCTAAATGCTATAAGTGTACCGGTACGTACTCGGTCCTAGTGTTGCCCACTAGGTAGAACGTTCTATTGATATCCTTCATTATTAAATATAAAACATACATTCACAAATAAATGATGCATGAATTTGAAATAAATAGCAACATAAATCATATATATACTAGAAATATACCAAAAGTAAACCAGGTATATTTCGAGTATATATACGTCAACTAAATCCAATATAATCATAAAATAAACTAAATATATATTTAAAAACATTTTAAATATAAATGTTTAATAAAGCATGCATATAATTTAAGATATACCAAAATATACCGAATATAAACTAAAGATAAACTTAAATACCAAATGAATTATTTATGCATAATTAATAAAAAAAAATATACATTTCTATTACTAAATCATGCACCCTAAACATATATATATATAATAGTAACTCACACTTAGTGCGCTCCTCGAGACGAGTCCGATGGGCCTGGTCCACTAGACCTCGGTCTCTGTGCAACTAAACAAACAATAAATAACGAACATCAGAATAAACCTAATAGAAAATCCTAGAAACTCGATCTAGAATATTAGGCACATAATCAAAATTAGGGTTCGACCGAACATCACGTTTTACGAGAATTCTACCAAAAATTCGATAGAACCTCCCCTGTAAAACGGACATCTCTCTACTTAAAGAGTAGAACCGGCCCTGCAAAGAAACACACTTCGAAAAACAAGCACAACAACTCATCCACAAACCTTCGGTCGGACTCCAAACTACAGTCTACTGACCGGGGTCCATAATTCACAAAATAATATAAAAATACCAAAAATGCCCTTATAACACATAAATGCATTTAATAAGTATAAATTACATAATTAGCCCTAAAACACATTAAAAACCAATAAAAACTCATTTTATTAGAAAAATCGTATATTATATATATAATTGAAAATAATTCACGAAAAATAGTTTTAATTAATTAAAAATACTAAATAATTTGTAGACATCATTTTTTAATTAAATAACTATTAAAACCAATTAAATTACATTTTTTGTCAATTTAGGGTAAAATTACCAAAATACCCCTATATGTATAATTATATTAAAATTACTCCAAAAATTCACCAAAAACAGTATAATTATCCAAAATTAATTTTCTCCACATATTTATCAATAATATCAATAATTAAACTCAATTAACTAATTAATTTCAATTAGAAACACAATTAACCTAATTTTCCCAAAATTACATAAAACTAAATAATTCAAAATAAATACATAGAAATTCATAAAAATTACAAATAAATTTCTATAATTCATTTTAACACCTATATTTATCATAAAACATAATTTCATAATTTAATTAATTAATTTTTGAAAATTAGAAAATAATATTAAAATATTCAAAAATACCCAAAAATCAAAATAATCTCAAAAAATTCCACAAAAATTCATACATGTAGATTAAGCTACTAGGATCAACATTTGTTAAGGGAATTTCCATGAATCAATCAATTGGAAGTTCAAAAAATCAAAAACCCTAAAATGGCCGAATTGAAGATTTAGCTCAAACCTCATCAACCACTTGATTTCAGGCCAAAAGGAGCTTAGAATAGGGACCACCAGAGCTCAAGGAGTTGATGAAGACCGACGGTGTGTGAAATGGTGGCCGGAATAGTGGTCGACGGCGAAGAGCTCAACTTGCTGCCATCGCGAATTTCGGGCGTTCCGGTGGCATGGTCATGTCGGAGAGGAAGAGGAAGGAAGGGGGAGGAGGTTGGCGGCAGCTAGTGGTGGCGAAGGGCAGTCCGGTGAGGTGGAATGGGAGGCGCAGTGAGGGTAGGCGTCGGGAGAGAAGAAGGAAGAGGGAGGGGCAATTCGGTAATTTGGCAAAAATTTTGATTTTCAACTATATATATGTATATATATATACTTCACACTATATATTAAAATAATATAAAATCACACACATTAAATATACACCACACACATATAATTTAATATTTTAATAATTTAATACTAAATAAAAATAATTAAATAACAATAAAACTAATAAATAAATAATAAAATAATAGGGTAATTAATCAAACCCTAATTAAATAAATAAGTACACATATATACAGTATTTAGTATTTTAAAAATATATATGAGTTCATACAAGTCTGTAAATCTATTTAAAATAATTAATGGTAAATTATTTACGTGAAAATTTCCCCCAAAATGAAAGTCCTGGGAAAATTTTACGTAAAGCACTTAAAATAATAATAAACAATTAAAATTTGCTTTAATTAAATAAAAAAATCATAAAAATTTCATAAATATATACAAAAATTATTAACACTACATATCCCAATGCAGTATTAAAAAATTTAAAAACATGAAATATTACAGTCTTCCCCCCTTATAAGAATTCGTCCCCAAATTCCAGAAAGAAAATGATCATAAGATCAGGAAGGGAAGAGATACGAGTAAGAAGCTCGCATCTCAGCTTCAGTCTCCTACGTATGCTCCTCTACTCTGTTGCTACGCCACAGAACCTTGACCATCGGAATCTGCTTCAACCGCAACTGTCAAACTTGATAATCAACAATCACCACAGGTTCTTCCACAAACGTCAAATCTTCACTCACTTCTACACTGTCAGGCTGCAACATGTGTGAAGGGTCTGAGACATACTTCCTCAGCATCGAGATATGAAATACTGGATGCACTTGTGACATACTCGGAGGCAAATCCAACCGATATGCAACAGTGCCAACTCTCTCCAGAATCTCAAACGGTCCGATATATCTCGGTGCTAACTTGCCCTTCCTACCAAATCTCATCACACCCTTCATCGGAGATACCTTTAGAAAAATAAAATCTCCAACTTGAAACTCCACATCTCTACGCCTAGGATCTGCATAGCTCTTCTGTCTGCTAACTGCAGTCTCTAATCTTCGCTTAATCACGGTGACTTTCTGTGCAGCATCTTGAACCATCTCAGGTCCAGTCAAAGCTCTCTCACCAATCTCATCCCAACACAGAGGGGATCTACACTTCCTCCCATATAATGCCTCATATGGTGCCATGCCAATACTGCTATGGTAGCTATTATTATATGCAAACTCAACGAGTGGCAAATGATCATCCCATCTACCTCCCAAATCTAGGACACACATCCTTAACATATCTTCCAATGTCTGGATCATCCTCTCAAACTGACCATCTGTCTGAGGATGAAAAGCAGTACTGAAATCCAACCTAGTGCCCATCGCTTCCTACAACTTCTGCCAAAAATGAGAGGTAAACACTGAACCTCTATCTGACATAATGGACACAGGTACTCCATGAAGGCACATAATATGCTTCACATACAGTTTCACCAATCTAGCTACAGAATAAGTGGCTTTCACAGGCAGGAAATGTGCAAACTTCATCAACCTGTCTACAATCACCCAGATGGAATCGTATCCATCCTTAGAATGAGCTAAACCGACCATAAAATCCATAGCTATCCTTTCCCACTTCCACTCAGGAATAGGAAGAGGTTGAAGCTTCCCAGAAGGCTTCTGATGTTCAGTTTTCACTTGCTGACACGTTAGGCACTTAGCAACATAATCAGCGACATCCTTCTTTAGTCCATCCCACCAGTATAAGTCTCTGATACTGTGGTACATCTTAGTGATACCCAAATGAACGCTATAGGCTGTAGAATGTGCTTCCTCTAGGATCTCTTCTCTCAAGTCATCCACATCAGGAACACACAATCTACCACTGATCTACAACACACCGTCATCATTGAGTGTGAAATCAATGAACTTCCCTGCTCTGACATTCTCTGCAAGCTCTTCTAGAATAAGATCTCGGCTCTGAGCTACTTTAATCCTATCCCTCAGTATAGATCGCACCTTAAATTGAGCTAGCATTCCACCTAATCTACTGATCTTCATCATCAGACCTTGATCCACCATCAAATGCAAATCCTAGATCAACGGTCTCCTCTCAACACTGATGTGAGCAAGACTGCCTGAGGACTTTCTATTCAAGGCATCTGCTACCACATTAGCCTTGCCTGGATGATATAGAATCTCACAATCATAATCCTTTAACAGTTCCAACCATCTCCTCTGCCTCAGATTCAGATCTCTCTGCTGGAAAATGTACTTAAGGCTCTTGTGATCAGTAAATATCTCACAAGTCACCCCATACAAATAATGTCTCCAAATCTTCAGAGCAAATATCACTGCAGCCATTTCAAGGTCATATGTGGGATAGTTCTGCTCATGCTTCTTCAAGTGCCTTAAAGCATAGGCTATCACCCTTCCATTCTGCATTAACACACAACCAAGGCCAACTCTAGAGGCATCACAATAAATTGTGAACTTGTCCACACCATTAGGCAAAGCTAATACTGACGTTGTGGTCAATTTCTCCTTCAACAACTGAAAACTATTCTCACAAGCTTCTGACCACTCGAATCTGACATTCTTCTGAGTCAAGCGAGTCATAGGGGCTACAATTCTGGAAAAATCCTGCACAAACCACCTATAATACCCGGCTAAACCCATAAAACTTTGAATCTCAGTAACAGAAGTCGGTCTAGGCCACTCAGACACTGCCTCAATCTTTTATGGATCAACCTGGATACCTTCTTTAGACACCACGTGTCCAAGAAAAGAAACACTCTCCATCCAGAAATCAAACTTCGAGAATTTAGCATAAAGCTGATGATCTCTCAGTGTCTGTAGTACAATCCTCAAGTGATATACATGCTCCACCATACTCCTTGAATAAACCAGTATATCATCAATGAAGACTACCATATACTGATCCACATACAGTCTGAATACCCTATTCATCAGGTCCATAAAAGCTGCTGGTGCATTAGTCAAACCAAAAGACATCACTAGAAACTCATAATGGCCATATCGCGTGTGGAATGCCGTTTTAGGAATATCGGCTTCACTAATCCACAGCTGATGATAACCCGACCTCAAGTCAATCTTAGAAAAGAACTGTGCACCCTGTAGCTGGTCAAACAAGTCATCTATCCTCAGGAGAGGATACTTGTTCTTCACTGTCACCTTATTCAGCTCTCTGTAGTCAATGCACAGTCTCAGGGTACCATCCTTCTTCTTCACAAACAGGACTGGTGCACCCCAAGGAGAAACACTAGGTCTAATGAAACCCTTATCCAATAACTCTTACAACTGCTCCTTTAACTCTTTTAGCTCTGCAGGAGCCATTCTGTAGGGAGGCATAGATATAGTAGTAGTACCTGGAACCACATCTATACAGAACTCAATCTCTCTGTGAGGTGGTAAACCTGGCAACTCCTCAGGGAAAACATCAGGAAACTCACAAGCAATAGGAACATCTGTGAGTGACAACTTCTCCATTGAAGTATCCCTGACTAATGCCAAATATCCCTAACATCCTTTCCTCAACAACTTCCTAGCCGTAATAGTAGAAATAAGATTCTGAGGTGCTGAACTCCTATCACCCACAAACTTAAAATCTTCCTCATTAGGAATTCTGAAAGTCACCTCTTTATTCCTACAATCTACTATGGCATAGTGCTGAGATAACCAATCCATTCCCAGAATAACATCAAACTCCATCACATCCAACAAGATCAAATCAGCGGGTAATTCTCTATCTCCCACGAGAACTAGACAACCAGAAAGAACAATATCGATGTCCAAAGAATCGCTCAGAGGAGTAGCAACAGACAAAGGAAAAGCCATCCTCGAAGCTTGCCAATAAGACTTAAAAGCAAAAACAGGAGAAATAAACGAATGCGTGGCACACGGATCAAACAAAACCCAAGCATCCAGGTAACAGATAGAAACAATACCTACCACGACTGCATTAGATGCCTGAGCATCCTGCTGAGTGAGGTGGAAAACTCTGGCCTATCTTCGACCTCCCTGCTGACTGGTAGAAGCCTGGCCAACACCTCTGGCACCTCCTCTAGTACCTCTACCACGACTCTGCTGTGGAACAAGCTGAGTGGAACTCTGATGCTGAGCTGGGGGTAACTGAAATGGCACGGGTGCAGCACTAGCAATCGACTGCTGTGGAAATCATGGAATCTGTGGCTGCTGATATCCAGAGTAAGGACACGATCTGGCAAAATGTCCTGTCTGCCCGTATCTGAAGCATGTCAGTGGTGTCAGGTAACACGATCCCTGATGGACTCTACCATAGGTCTGGCAAACACTGGCAGCTGATCCAGAACTATGACCACTGCTGTTGCTCAAAGCACCTGACCCGAATCTGAACGATCTACGCTGACCTCCACGGCCATGTCTACTACTCCGATGCACTCGCTACTGCTGCCTCTGACTCTGCTGAGTCTGACCTCGCTGCTGACTACTCGAACCAACATGAAAACTAGAGTACGGAGTAGCCTACAATCCACTTGACTGAACTCCTAACTGGTAGTAATCAGGCATCACTCCCTGCCTAACTAGCCTTAGCTCAATCTCTTTGGCCAACTCAATCACAGACTCCAGAGTAAGGCCTGTTGTAGGCATACCAGCAAATGTTGAACCCAATCCGGTGACATATGTAGTGACTGTAAAATACTGGTCTCACATCAGGTCCTCTGCATATCTACCCAGTCAAAAAAACTCTCTGGTGTACTCCTCTACTGATCGATCACCACGAGAAATGCTAGTCAACCAGAGATGATAGCTCATACAAAGAGGCTCTGGACAGAATCTCCTTATAAACCGCTCTCGAAACTGAGCCCAGGTCATCGTCATCATATAAGGCTGGATCATCTGAATAAACTAGTCTAGGGCTGGTCCCTCGACAGACAACTCGATGATCATAATCTGCTGGTACTCGGTGTGAGCAGTCCGAGTCTGAGTCTCGATCGCGTGTAGAAAATCTAACGGATCGGAAGTCCCATTGAACGCAATCCTGCCAACTCGGGCATAGAACAAAGCTGCCTCAGGGTCAAACATACCCTGCTAATAGGCAAGCTGAACAACTGGAGGCACAGGAACATCAAACTCAGGCTCTACAGGCTCCTCATCCTGTAATTCTCTCTGCCTATGGTGACCTACCGCTCCTCGAGGTCTACCTCTGCCACGACCTCTACGTCTAACTGGCTGCTCAGGAGGTAAAACCTCATCCTGAAAAGACTCATCATCCTCGGCCTCAACGATTGGTGGAGCGACACGTGCTCGCCTCCTCATTCTGAAAAGACAAACGGAAAGATTCAAACAAAACAGACAACGAAGGGATAACGCATAAAACTAAAATAAGGAATAACGTAGAAAACTAAAACAAAGAATACTTATCAAGACATACTTGAACCTAATTCACTGCAGTAGTTACCAAAAGAAAACACAACTTTAAAACTAGGGCCATGACTCACACAACTAAGCCCTGACACATAACTCTACTCTGATACCAACTTTGTCACGACCCAAAATAGGGGCCATGACCGGCGCTAGGGAATGGGAATCCGTAGCAAGCCTAAAATAAAATAAAACATACAATAATAATAAGAACAACACTTAATGCAGCGAAAATAAAAATCATAAATATTAAAATAATGTCCATATCTCATATATAGATAAATCCTTTGATACAAGTCTCAGTTCAAATTCTCAAAATACATAACTCATACAAATATAATACATGTAATCCCACATCTTATTTACAACTACTGCAGTGTCTAGATTATAAAATAAAACTCAAGACTCAGATAAGCAATTTACATAAAGAAGCTGGGGTGGAAGAGATCCGACGTATAGGCCTGCTACTGAGGTCTGAGGAAGATGACTCTCCTGAAAAATAATCAACAGAGGGGAGTCAGACCTCACTGAGTGAATTACTATAATATATATACATGCATACTAAATGCCAATGCACACAGTCAATAATATATATATAATATGTATGTATACAAGCAAATACACACAAATGCAATAAAATCATTTTAGATATATTTCACTGAAAATCATCGTTTATGAAGGATCACATAGAACCCTAGAATATCGTAACCTCAAAAATAGTGTTAGACAACACTCTAGCCATACAGGCTCACTTATTCCAAATATATTCACTTGTTCCATTTAGACAGTAGACTGGCCCCGAGACACTAAGTCAACCGAGCTCCAGCAGTCTGACTGTCAATGTGATTGGCCCCGAGACACTAGGTCAACCGAGCTCCAGCAATCACACCCAAATCACATCACACATCAGATAAATCAATTCCAATCAATATCCTCAAACTGGTTAGTAATATAGCCTAAATGCTATAAGCGTACCAGTACGTACTCGGTCCTAGTGTTGCCCACTAGGTAGCACGTTCTATTGATATCCTTCATTATTAAATATAAAACATACATTCACAAATAAATGATGCATGAATTTGAAATAAATAGCAACATAAATCATATATATACTAGAAATATACCAAAAGTAAACCAGGTATATTTCGAGTATATATACGTCAAATAAATCCAATATAATCGTAAAATAAACTAAATATATATTTAAAAATATTTTAAATATAAATGTTTAATAAAGCATGCATATAATTTAAGATATACCAAAATATACCGAATATAAACTAAAGATAAACTTAAATACCAAATGAATTATTTATGCATAATTAATAAAAAAGCATACATTTCTAAATCATGCACCCTAAACATATATATATAAAATAGTAACTCACACTTAGTGCGCTCCTTGAGACGGGTCCGACAGGCCTGGTCCACTAGGCCTCGGTCTCGGTGTAACTAAACAAACAATAAATAATGGACATCAGAATAAACCTAACAGAAAATCCTAGAAACTCGATTTAGAATATTAGGCACAGAATCAAAATTAAGGTTTGACCGAACATCATGTTTTACGAGAATTCTATCGAAAATTCGACAGAACCTCCCCTATAAAACGAACATCTCTCTACTCAAAGAGTAGAGCCGACCCTGCAAAGAAACACACTTCAAAAAATAGGCACAACAACTCATCCACAAACCCTCGGTCGGACTCCAAACTACAGTCTACCGATCGAGGTTCACAATTCACAAAATAATATAAAAATACCAAAAATGCCCTTATAACACATAAATGCATTTAATAAGTAGAAATTACATAATTAGCCCTAAAACACATTAAAAACCAATAAAAACTCATTTTATTAGAAAAATTGTATATTATATATATAATTCAAAATAATTCACGAAAAATAGTTTTAATTAATTAAAAATACTAAATAATTTGTAGACATCATTTTTATACTTTAAATAACTATTAAAACCAATTAAATTACATTTTTAGTCAATTTAGGGTAAAATTACCAAAATACCCCTATATGTATAATTATATTAAAATTACTCCAAAAATTCACCAAAAATAGTATAATTATCAAAAATTAATTATCTCCACATATTTATCAATAATATCAATAATTAAACTCAATTAACTAATTAATGTCAATTAAAAACACAATTAACCTAATTTTCCCAAAATTACATAAACCTAAATAATTCAAAATAAATACATAGAAATTCATAAAAATTACAAATAAATTTCTATAATTTATTTCAACACCTATATTTATCATAAAACACAATTTCATAATTTAATTAATTAATTTTTGAAAATTAGAAAATAATATTAAAATATTCAAAAATACCCAAAAATCAAAATAATCTCAAAAAATTCCACAAAAATTCATACATGTAGATTAAGCTACTAGGATCAACATTTGTTAAGGGAATTTCCATGAATCAATCAATTGGAAGTTCAAAAAATCAAAAACCCTAAAATGGCCGAATTAAAGATTTAGCTCAAACCTCATCAACCACTTGATTTCAGGCCAAAAGGAGCTTAGAATAGGGACCACCGGAGCTCAAGGAGTCGATGAAGACCGACGGTGCACGAAATGGTGGCCGAAATCGTGGTCGACGGCGAAGAGCTCAACTTGCTGCTATCGCGAATTCCGGGCATTCCAGCGGGCTTCCGGCGGCCTGGTCACATCGGAGAGGAAGAGGAAGGAAGGGGGAGGAGGTTGGCGGCAGCTGGTGGCGGCGAAGGGCGGTCCGACGAGATGGAACGGGAGGCGCAGTGAGGGTAGGCGTCGGGAGAGAAGAAGGAAGAAGGAGGGGCAATTCGGTAATTTGGCAAAAATTTTGATTTTCAACTATATATATGTATATATATATACTTTACACTATATATTAAAATAATATAAAATCACACACATTAAATATGCACCACACACATATAATTTAATATTTTAATAATTTAATACTAAATAAAAATAATTAAATAACAATAAAACTAATAAATAAATAATAAAATAATAGGGTAATTAATCAAACCCTAATTAAATAAATAAGTACACATATATACGGTGTTTAGTATTTTAAAAATATATATGAGTTCATGCAAGTCCGTAAATCTATTTAAAATAATTAATGGTAAATTATTTATGTGAAAATTTCCCCGAAAATGAAAGTCCCGGGAAAATTTTATATAAAGCACTTAAAATAATAATAAACAATTAAAATTAGCTTTAATTAAATAACAAACTCATAAAAGTTTCATAAATATATACAAAAATTATTAACACTACATATCCCGATGCAGTATTAAAATATTTAAAAATACGGAATATTACATTATTTTCTTTAATTTTTTTTGCCATAATTTTTTAGTAATAATAAGATTTGTTTTTAGAATTATTAAATTAGTATTGAAGTATGTATAATAGTATTTTAGTTAAAAAATAATATTAAACAATTATTGTAATTTTTTAATAGTTTTAGAAAAAAATTATTTTAAGTAATTTAAGGTAGAAAATTACATAATATATAAATAATTTTAGAATTCAAGTTGTATTGAAATATGTAAAATAATGTTTTAGTTAAAAGTAATGCTAAATAACTATTAACAATATTTTATTTTTAATAATACTATAACTTTTTTTAAAGGATTAGATAAAATATTTTAAGTGATTTAAGGTAGAAAAATATGTAATATATAAATAATTTTAGAATTTGAGTAGTATTGAACTATGTATAATAGTGTTTTAGTTAAAAAAATAATACTAAATAACTATTAAAAATATTTTATTTTTAATAAACAATTAAAATTTTTAAATGTTTGACATATTAGATTTTCAAGTGAATATTCAAATATAAAAGTAGACACTCGTCAAATTTTTACCTTAATAACTTTAGAGCTCAACATTTTATATATATATATATATTACATCACCGGTAAAAAGGTCGAGGAATAATCATGACTTTGACATAGAGGCGGCTTGCAATATTCCAAATTAAATTAAATTTTCATAATTTAACTATTGATGTAGAAAATTTTAAAATATTTTTAGTGACAGTGATTTTAATTTTATATATATATATATATATATATATTTTTTTTTTCTCTATGAAAAATTCCTGTGGTATCAGTGAACTGAATTATTTAAGAATTCTAAAATAAGCACAACTTAGATAAGAACTCTTCATAATATATCAGAAATTTCTTAGTTCCTTGTAGTATTACTAAGTATTATACTGGGAAGAAAAGAAAGGCCATGAGGAAAAGCCGTAAAAAGTACTCCATGGAAGGTATTATAAAAGGGTAGAAAATTCTAGGAATTTTCACAAGGAAAGAATTTGTGATGATATATTTAGGGTTATTATATAAGTTTCTTATTTTGGAATTTTGATTTATTTTGATTATCTATTTATCTAAGGTTGAAGCATCTAGAAATTTTATTATAAATATTAATGGAATGATGATAACTCTCTGAATATTTATCTGAGTATTCTAAATGGTTGAATCTTACTTTTAATATATTTGATCTGCACAGTACCTGTTTATGCTAAATTTGCTTATAATCTCCCCAACACTTATACATGACCACTATTGAAAAAGTTCTTGAAAAATTTTGTTTACTAAACTTATAAGACGTTGATAGTTTAACTGAATTTAAACAACAAAATTTGCATTATATAGACGTAGAAGACAATAATCATACTAAAAATCACAACTTAAACTGTGACTGTAACGAAGTAACTAGAAGACTATTTTTATTTCAGGATTTGGCATATTCCTTAGACTTCTTAATTAGACATTTCCTTAATATTCCATATTTATAATTTAGAGAAGAATATACTGAGACTACTAGTGAACATAATCCACCTAAATCTGGTTCAAACTCCTCATGAGTATTAGAAGAACAATACAAAACATAGATTGGCAAATCAATCAAGAGACTATTAAACTCCACAATTTAGAAGAACAATATTTAAGAATTATCACTAGACGAAACTCACTTTACTTTAGTTGTTGTAATACATCCGGACTTAATCATCACATCACAATAACAAAGTGAGACATAGAAAGGACTAGAGATAGAATAAAATATTTAAAAGATTGTGAAGTAATTTGTACACTTTATCCCGACATCAGGCCCCATATTTCTTTAGATATATTCTTATATATGTTTAGACACCAAAAGTTTTTGGCATAGTGTTCTTTTCAAAAATAAAATTTTGGAAAAGAACCCTCCAATCCCCTGTGGTATCAAAGCAAGACTATACATAAACTGGATTACTAGTACTATAAAAACTTTGGATACTTAGACTTGGCTATATACAGTAAGGAAAAGACTATAAAATCTTAGATAAAACAAAACACACTTGTTTTTATAGACATACTAAAGAATTTAAACACTATTTAAATTCTTCATAATCACATTTGAATACTATTATAGACTTGATAATATCATTAGGAAATTCTATAAAGAATAATTTAGGCATAATTAGTGAGACTATAGAATCACTTAATAATAACTTAATTAAAACTAAAGATAATTTTGTAGATTTTAAAAATCAAATCAATTATCTTAAAAATACTCAAGACATTTTTAATAACTTACCAAATAAAAAAGACAATAATACTTTATCTCAACTTATAATAGAAAATAAACCAAGAGACATTGAAATACAGCTAAACAAATATTTAAAAAATTAGAACAACAAATTGATTCTAATAAGACACACTTCAAAGAATAAATACTCATAATAAAAGACACGATTAATGATCTTAAAAAGACTGTCTTAGGATATTAATGGATGAGTATAAAAATACTTATTATGAAGATGCTGTAATATACACACAAATTTATAACGACTCTCCAGCCCAATTTGACAATGGATATACTCAAAACTTTAAAGTACAAGCACTTCCAGACAAAATAATTATAGCTCAAAATAACACTATCATTTCACTCTTGGCCCAATTACATAAAAGAATAGATAAAATAGAACTCAGACAAATACAACTAAGTTCCAAACTTACTAAAGGACCATTTGACATTAAAACTGAACTTGACATTATATCTTCAAGACTTGGCAACTTAAAACTTGAAACAAACAAAGGAAAAAAATATAGGTTTAGATCCAAAACAAAAACATACAA
Organism: Mallotus nudiflorus; assembly: GCA_947683625.1. Lineage (NCBI taxonomy): Eukaryota > Viridiplantae > Streptophyta > Magnoliopsida > Malpighiales > Euphorbiaceae > Mallotus > Mallotus nudiflorus. The sequence continues at coordinate 371,623 of CANTUR010000620.1, read as the reverse complement.
AAAAACTTCTTATTATTAGGAAACCCAAGACATAATGAGTACATCTAGTCAAACCCAGATTGAAACTAGGCCCTTCACAGGAAGGTCCATATCTATTAGAGAACAAAACCTAGATAATAGGACATTATGGTTATTTTGAAGAAAAAACTCAACACAAACCTTATAACAAACTATTGACTTAGAAAATGATACCAGTATCTTTTCAGACAGACAACTTAGAACATTGAACCCTATGACTATTTATTAATAGGGTTATATAGACATATTAATGAGAAGAACTTCTCTTATAACATTAAGACAAAATGTTATGATAGCATGCCCTGATGGACAAGAAGTTATTATCCCTTTAGTTTCTCAAGAGGGTAGTAACCAACTTAGGACTCAAAGGAGACTTAACTATATCCATCTTGGATTAGTAGTTATAGGCATAAGAACCTTGGCCTGAGCAGGAATAAGAAGTAAAGTGCTTGTAATGCTAAATGACACTAGACATTCAGACTTTAATAAAGCCATTATAGGAATAATAGAAGTAGACATGAATAACAATGGCAGTATAAATTATATTACCCCAGACTTCAATATGATAATAAATTATTTTAAAAAATACATTAAAATCAAAATACTTACCAAAGGATACCGAGATTTCATAGGTGACAACATCCTTTTGAAAATAAAATTTATAGGAAAGGTCATGCATATTATAGGAATATCATATAAATTAGATTTAAGAGGACTTATAGACATCATTTCAACTTCAGGAACTAGAATGATTCCACCTAGACAAATAAATTCTGAAACACTGGCAGGATTAGAATGAAATTTAGGACATCTAAGACCTGTAAATGAAACTTTAACACCTACTAGTGTTGAATACTATTAGCATATAGACAATTCTTATAGTGTTAGGTTTACAGACTATGAAAAATGTAAATCTATCATAGAAGACAAAACAGTGATAATGAATCAACATCTCACACAAACTTAATGATAAGAACTGAACTTAATGAAAATTCACCAATACTTGTTGAAGGAAACTTATGGGGTGAATCTGCATTAAGAAAAAAGACAAACATTAAAATGTACTTATTTAGAATTACAGACTTTGACCCTGAAATAGATGAATTCTAGTTAGAAAAAGACTATAATATTATAAAAGTATCATAATTAACATTGAATAACTTAGGTATAAACCTAGATAGTGATATACTTAATACAAAAAATGACAATTCATAATATATTAATGAATTTCAAGAATCTTTTAATAAGATTGATGAAATTATCAAATACAAAAAGACAACAGACTTAGACATAGATTCATTAAGTATACAGATAGATGAAACAAATAAAATACTAATGAATCCACCAAAAGCTAGTGAACAATCAAATACACCAGCAAATACACAGACTATGAGACATCCAATATCTAGGACTACTCCTACACAGTTTAGTATAGAACACTCTTACACTGCAACTTATGAAATAAGTATTCCACCTAAGAGAACAACAGAAATACAACCTCACAAAATACTTCCTAAAACATACAATGTAGGACAAAGAGGAATTCTTGATAAAGACTATTACTTTGGAACACAAATACTTCTGAATATTGCAAAAGTAGACCCCTAGGAATGGGATACTTATATAGAACAATTGTTTGCATTAGTTCATAGACATTGCATATAATATGATTATGACATAACATCTGGCAAAGCCATGATAAGTAAAGGAGAAACATTTCTAGGAGAAAGTGTTAGAGGAGCAAAGGAGAATTACAAAAGAGAAAACCTAGAAAAACTCCAACATATTATTTCCTTAGGACCAAACATTCTAAACTTTACATGACTAATACATAGAATGATAACAAGACAAGAAAACTCTACAGGTTCTGAAATAAAAAAAGAACAAGCCTTAAGAAACTTATAACAAATTCAACTTAATTCATAGGAATACATAAAAGAATTTTCTTATGATTATATGCACTTAGCTTTAATCACAGGAAATTACTTTTCTCAAAAATTAGGAAATATACTATTTTTTAAGCTTATAGGATAATTAGGCTTAGAAATACATAATAAGTGGAAAGAAAAACTTAGAGACATTCCACTAGATATAGTTACAGGATGGGACAATATAGGACACATAATACAACACAGAATGCAAGTACTTAAAGACAAATGTATAACTATAGCTGTGCAAAAACAACTTAAGACATATAATACTGGATATTGTAAAAACATACATACTCCTTAGGTTTATGAATATAGATATACCAAGACTAAAAAGCATCATAAACGTAAAACTCCTAAAACATCAAAAAAGACTAAGAAAAAATCCTATAAGATAAGAAAATCTGATGAAAGAAAACCTTATCTTAAGAAGGACAGACATCTAAGAAGAAAAAAGACTAATAAACCTTACCAAAACAAACTTACTTTCTTTGCTTGTAATAAAGAAGGACATTTTGCTAAAGAATGCCCTTACAAGCATAATCTCTACACGAGAAGTGCAGAGATTATAAAATAGACTAACATGAATTTAATTCATGTTGATGAAGACATGTCTAACACATCTTCTATTTATTCAATTATATCAAAAGATATATATGAAGAAATAGAAAAGACTCCTAAAGATTATTCTTTTATAAACCAATTTGTAAAAGAAACATATAAAATCCAAGACTATGACACTAATATTACTTCAAGTGAAACTAAAGATGAAAATATAAATTTTATATTTTTATATAACAAAAGTACTAATATAGACTGCATACATGACTGGCACTTTAAAGTAGGATCATATATAAATCCTTACTTTAAATGTAGACATTATTCACACATGACAGTACGTCCTAGATGTATAAAATGCATGCTAGAAATATGCAAAATATGTGTAGAACAACATTTTCATATTACTTTTCCTAGACAAGACACAAATTATACATCTTATACAGGAATAAGTAATCAAAGACTAAGTACTTTAGAAAGTAGGGTTACAATCTTAGAAGACTCTTAGGAAATACTTAATGAAGAGATTCCAAAACTTAAAAAAGGAAAACCATTTGAGAAACCACCTAGTACATGAATTAAAATTACTTAACCATGTGAATCCTCGGACTCATAATTTCACACCTTAATGGCCTTAGAATCCTCTGACTTAACAATAGAAAAAATAGTGTATCATAAGACACCAACAATCTATAATAAAACACCACTTACTAAACTTAAGGTTTCTATAATACTAAATATTAAGGGTAAAGAAATAGTTCTTTCTGCCCTCATAGACATAGGAGCCTCTAAAAACACAGTAGACTTAAAAATTATAGAATTTTTAGATAAAAACTCTATTAAACACCATCCTCAAGGAAGGAAAACACACAGTATGATGAAACAACTTTCCATATACATAAATACATTATAAATGCACATTTAAAAATTGCAAACAACTGTAACCAATATGATCAAGCATGTAAAGTTAGCCATTTTTTAGTAGACACTCTTAACCACCAATACATTAAAATGATTATAGGATTATCATTTTTGTTTGGAGACATGGGTGGATTATTTGCTACTTCTGACTATGTTTTCTTTGTTAGAAAACCTATACTTAGCCATGTAATATCAGAGTATGCACTCACGCAGCGTGGTGAGAATTATAGGGTACCCATTCCACTCTCAAACTTTCCAAAAACTTTAGATACATACTTGGAAAATTGTACTTGTAAAATTAAAGGACAGTGTAAAAATAAACAAGACACATTTCTAATAGGAAATGAAAATGATCCTAAAGAACCTGTCCCAGAACAAGAAGAACTTAAGGATATAGACTTATTAGACTTAGTAGATTTGTGTAAAGCCAGAAAAACTTTAGAACAACATACTGAACTAGATGACATTATTAGTAGACTAGAAAAGCTTGCGACTATAGGAGAAAATCCTAGAAAACATTGGGACAAAAATAAGATAACTTGTAAATTAGACATTATATATCCTGACTGACTTAACTATTAAAGTAGGAAAAATAAAATTTAATACTTGGGAAATGGAAGAATGCAAAATGAATATCAACCAACTCCTAAATTTACAAGTAATAAGACAAAGTACCTCTAGACATAGATCACTAGCCTTTATCATCCAAAAAGAATCAGAACTAAAAAGAGGACAATCTAGAATGGTATTTAATTATAAAAGACTTAATGACAATACACATGAAGATGGATATAAAATACTAGACAAAGACATACTTATTAAAAAAATACAAAATGCAAAAATTTTCAATAAATTTAATTTAAAATCAGGTTTTTGGAAAATTAAGATACATGAAGACAGTATCCCTTAGATAGCCTTTAGTTGCCAAAAGGACACTTCGAATGGCTAGTAATGCCATTTGGACTTAAAACTGCTCCATAAATCTTTCAAAGAAAGATGGATGAAGCTTTTAGACAATATAGTACTTTTACTTGTGTGTATATTGATGACATTCTTATTTTTTCAAAAATAGAAAAAGAACACATTGCACACCTACACACTATTTTTAACATATTTAAGAACTGTGGCATGATTATTTCTAAAAAGAAAATGGTCCTCAGTAAAAGACATATAGAATTCCTTAGATCAGAAATTGGACAAGGAAAAATAAAACTTCAACCTCATATTACTAGGAAAATTTTAGAATTTTCGAATAAAATTAAGGAATTAAAAAGACTTCAAGCCTTTTTAGGACTCTTAAACTATGCTAGGCCTTTTATAAAAGATTTGTCTAAACTAACAGGCCCATTATATAATAAGACTTCTATCAAAGGTCAAAGACACTTTAATGATGAAGATGTTAAAATTGTACAAGATATTAAAAAATGTGTACAAAATCTTCCTTAACTTAGACTCCCATTAAATACAGACTATATGATTATAGAGACTGATGGATATGAATTAGGATAGGGTGCAGTATTGTATGCTAAACCTCATAAATAGTCTCCAAAGACTAATGAACATATTTATAGATACTCTTCGGGTATCTATAAAGAAAAGGGACTTACTTCACTAGATTTTGAAATACTTACTGTCATAAATGGAATTGAAAAAATTTATTTTTATATCTATGATAAGGCTTTTACTATTAGGATTGATTATGAAGCTATTGTTAAGTTTTGCAACAAATAGACTGAGAAAAAGACTAATGCTAATAGGTGGTTAAATTTTGTAAATTTAATCACTAATAAAGGCATTAAGCCATTATTTGAACATACAAACAGCAAGAAAAATACTCTTGTAGACAACTTATCAAGACTAATATTTTGATATGTATTAATGTAGGATAGACATTTGACTGAGGAAGAAATCCTTAAAGACTTACTTGAACAAGATTTGGTGAATCAAGCCTAAGTCTCAGAGTTTAAGACTTATCCATCTGGATCTAACATGGGTTCTAAAGAACTTATTTCTTACATTAAGACAAATGCAACTCTTGTTATAGTTTGGACAACAAGAATTGCCTGTCTTTAAAGACTCACACATTTTAAATTTTGTAGGAAGACATGACCTCAGTGGTCCTCAATAATGCCTGATAGACAATATTTGGAATCTTTATACAGAAGAAAGAGGAGGATCCAAGAACATGGCAGTTTTAAATGCCATTATCAATTACTTTCAGACTTCACAAACTCCTTTTGGCAAAAAATACTCTTGTAATGTTTTGTATAAAGGCCCATATGCAGGACTATATGACAGTTGGCTAAAATTAATGAAAGAATTGAAGTCTACAGACAAATGTCTAAATTTGATAGTACTTTGAAAACACCTAGATTTAAGGGCTTTTATGATTTCAAAGAAGCCCAAAAAGATTTACATGACTACCTTCCTTCAAATACTAAATACTTTATTTCCCCTGAACTTCTCAAAAGACCATACATCAGGGATCCAACTTCTCAACCTAGCCCATATTCTTTTAAACCTGGCACATCATATTCACATGCCCTCACCAAACACACTATACCTACTTAAAAGACCCAAGAACCAACTGTGTTCTTTAAAGAACTTAATAATGTTCCTTACTCACTTAACAGTTGAATTGATGACATACTTACCACATCATGGACTAAATTTCTGATTTTGCAAGAATTTTAAAACTATGCCATAAAGACCTGTTTGAAAATTCTGATGCATTGAAAGAGGGAATTTACTGTGGGTATATATGTTTTTGTGATCTATGATTTCCTTGCAAAAATACCCACTATTCTTATGGAAAAAATACACCCTGTCATTGCCAATTAGTATACTCATTTAGGACTTATGGCATTCTATTGGACAACTTTCCTTTTGGACGAAAGTTTAAGGAATTGGAAATAAGCCCACTAGCTTTTTACCAATATAGGCTTCTCATTGACTTATAGGTCATTGATGATTCAAACATTACTAAAATTCCTTACATTTTGGAAACACCATTACTTGAAGCAGCTAGACATGGAGCAGTACACACGAAATAATTATTATTCCTTCAAAATACATTAATGGATCCATAGAGCCCTATTTCTCTATGATGCTTATCCATCCTATGGACATCCAAGATACTTAGACATTCCCAAAAGACATACTTATAATGATTGTTCTTAGAGTCTTCCCAAAAATTCATGGGAAAAAGCACTCATACATTGGAAGGCTAGAGTTTGAGCCAATAACTTTTTCTTCAATAATGACCATCCTGATATTGATGATTATGATTTTTGCGATGGTAACCATTATGAAAAAATTTTTATCACTAAAGGGATATTAGACTCCGGCTTCATTAGTTTCTTTATCAAAGGAACTCATGAATTCATGACACTTATTAAACTCTATGAATCTCTTTTCAAAAAGCAGCAAAGCCAGGCAGAAAAGACATCATCACCTAAAGAAGATGCTGAAGAAAAAGACTCATCACTTAGCAAAAGACAAATAGTGGACCTTTCCACTAACGATAACATGGGCCAACCCACATGAAGACTTTTTGTACTCATACTTATCAACAAAGCATCCACATACTTTAATTTTACTTTCTTTCCCCCCCCCCCACTAAAGGTTATTTTATGTAATCTTTCCTTTTCCTCCGCCTATATAAGGAGGCTTCATTTTTTTAGTTTTATATATCAAATAAATAGAAATCTCTCAAGCCAAGTTCCTTATAAACAGAGAGTAATATAAGAGAACATCATTCCTTGCACTTCTAAGTGATCTGGGAAGAAATCACTTCTCTTATACTTTTGGCTTAAATATTGTAATTTATGGCTAAACTTCCTTAAGGTTCAACCTTAGGAAGAAAAGATAAATAAAAGAAAGTTTTCTTCATTCCAGGTATTTATTTTGTAATTTCTTGATGTTTGAATCCTTGTATGATGAACTGAATTATCTGAGAATTCTAAAATAAGCACAACTTAGATAAGAACTTTTCATGATATATTAGAAAATCCTTAGTTCCTTGTAGTATTCCTGGGTATTATACTGGGAGGAAAAGAAAGGCCATGAGGAAAGGTCATAAAAATTACTCCATGGAAGGTATTATGAAAGGGTAGAAAATTGTCACGACCCAAACTAGGAGTCATGACCGGCGCTAGGGAACGGGAATTCTTTCGAATCCGGAACCTGTAGCAAGCCTTAGAAAATAAAATTATGCAATGATTAAATAAAAGTATGACCAAATTAAAATTTTCCTGAATCAATATATAAAATAAATACTCCAAATCCTTTTATAAATGAATACATATTCATACAATGTTCAAATACAAATTCTTAGAGTATTTAGTATACAAACAAAATAATACACTTCTAATATAATAATACTACTACTGCAGTTTCTAGAATACAATTCAAAGTACAGAATATACATTTGCATAAAATAGCCTAGACTAAAGAACACCGACGAGGAACTCTACAACTAAGGTCTGACGACATGGAATCTCCTGAAAAAATAATTGAGGGGGGTCAGACCTCACTGAGTGAATTATTATACTATATATACATGCAAACTAAACCATAACAATCAGGCATTCTTATATATATATATATATATATATATATATATATATATATATATACACGCACACATATTTCAAACGAATGCCAAACTCTGCTTTTATAAATATACAGAATGTAGGAAAACGTTCAATTAAATTCATGAAGGATCCATAGAACCCTAATAATACAACCTCAACAACCCCATCATCACTCTAGCCATGCAGGCTCACTTGATTCCAAATAGAACACTTATTTCAATCTGGACAGTAGACTGGCCCCGAGACACTAAGTCAACCGAGCTCCAGCAGTCTGACTATCAGTGTGGTTGGCCCCGCAATCATACTATTTACCATACCTTTAATCTTAGTCAAATCAATTATAATCACCATAATTAATTCTCACTCAACCCTTATCTATCGCGCCGGTACGTACACGGTCCTAGTGCTGCCCTCTAGGAAGCACATTCTATTGATATCCTTCACTTAAAATAAATCATTCATTCTGAAAATAATTAATATAGAATGATTTTCATAATAATAAAATCAACTATATATATATATATACATATATATATATATATATATATATATATATATATATATATATATATATATATATATATATATATATATATATATAAGTCAAATAAAGTATGAATTATACTAAAGGTAAACCATTAATATAGTTAAAAACAATTAAGTGTGTACCAATAGTATAACATGCACTTACTTAAAAATATACTTAAACATACAAAAGATATACCCTAATCACACAAATCATCTAATAAAACAATTATGCACAGATATTCATGTAAAACATACATATGTACTAAAACATGCATTTTAGGTTTACATATATTGGCAAATAAACCCTAAGTATACCACTAATGTGTTAAGTTTGGATTAAATGATAAAACATGCATTTATTTGGAAATATATCAAAATATACCAAAAATAAACTAAAAAAAACAATTAAGTATAAGTCAATAATATGACATACAATTATTTAAGAATATACCTAAAATATACTAAAAATATACCTAAAGTATTATAATCATTTAATAAAATAATCATGAATAAATATACATTTAAAACGTGTATTTAATTTTGACATATATCCAAATATACTAAAAATAAACCGAAATATATCAAATCATATTATAAATTAAATTACTGTTTAAAACATATAATGAAAATGAAAAATCCTAAATCGTGTATCCTATATGCAATGCATATATATAGAGTATAATAACTCACTAGTGTGCGCTCCTCGAGACAGACTCAACAGGCCTGGTCTGTTAGGCCTCGGTCCCAGCGCAGCTAGAAAGATAAAGTAAAAATAACCGTCAGAATAAATTTCTAACTCTATACTTCTAGGATTACTATAGACAGATTCAATCAAGAATTCAGAATTAGACTTGGACCGGTTGTCACGCTTTATGAGAAATCTATCGAAATTTCGACAGAGTCTCCTCTGTAAAACGGACATCTCCCTACAAAAGTAGGGTCGATCCTACACAGAAAGCACACTTCGAAAATACACAACCACAACCCCTCGGTCGGACTCCCAAACTATAATTCTTCCGACCGAGGCTCACAATTCACGAAATAAACACATAATACATGAAAATTCCAAAAATACCAAAAAAAAAAACCCTTTAATACACAGGATATAGCAATTCAAATATTTAAAACGTTGAAAATAATTATTTTGCTGATAATTACAATAAAACCTCAATTTTTAATATAATATTATTAAAAATCGATAGTTCTTTATAAATTCATAATTATTGACTAGAATACATTTTAAAAATCCAAATTACACAATTAACCCTAAAACATATTAAAAACCAATAAAAACTTATTTATTTAGAAAAATAATAGGTTATATATAATTTGAAAATGATTTTTGAAAAATATAGTATTAATTAGTTGAAAATAGTAAATAATTTATAAAAGTCATTTTTATACTTCAAATAATTATTAAACCAATTAAATTTAATATTTAGCCAAAATTACTACCAAGTTACCAAAATGCCCCTAAGATATAAAATTTCACATAAGATACCAATAATATTCAAAATTTCAATAAAAATTATGTAATTACTCAAAATTTATTTCCCCAACATATTATTAACTAAAATTAACAAATACACCTAATTAACCAATAATTTCTATAAAAATACATATTTAATATATTAATCCCAAAATATACATAAACTATATAAAATTCCATAAAATTATAAAAATTCATAAAAATTATTTTATAAATAAATAACATTTTAATATCAACTCAAACACACAATTAACCTTTAAATTCTACCAAAATACTCATTTAATTCAATACTTTAAAATTTACATAAACTATAAATTTTTCTGAAAATTATATAATAATCTTCAAAAATTAATTTCTCAACATTATAATTACCAACAATTTGTAACAACAATAATTTAACCAAATTTATAATTAAAATAATTAATTAACAAAAATTTTAATAATTAATAATTAAGTATAAAATAATAATAAAAAAATACCCATAAATAAAATGAATTTAAAAAAATTAACCAAAAATATAATTGAAAAGCTTAAATCTCACAAATCATTGTTTCAAAAAGAAATCCACACAAATTATACTCATTCAAGCTAAAAAAATTAAAAACGAAAATAAGTTACAAACAAAACATTAAACAAAACTCACCCTCTAATGGTTTTGAGCTCAAATCATGCTTGGAATCATCATCTATGGAGCTTAAGGAATCGAACAAGCTAAGGAACATAGCTCTCGCCGTCTGGAAGTCATCGGCGATGTCTGTTCCCTGATGTTGTTGCTACTGCTTCTGCGTGCTGTCCATTGACAGCTTCTACAGCTCTTCAATGGCAATGGCGACGAGAAGGAGAAGATGATGGTGCTGGTAATGGTTGAGCAATCGTGAGGAAGAAGAAGAAGAAGCATAGTGATGAAGGAGGGTCGGAAATTCGGGAAGAAAAGGAAGAAATAACTCTATTTTCTATTTTTTTTTTACATATATATATATATTAAACTATAATCTTATAATATAATATAATAACTTTAGTTTAATTGAATCCCTACCACAAATAATAGTCATATATATATATATACACACACATAATATCTCACACACACATAAAAATAAACACATAAAATTTATTTAAAAATAACAATAATAATAACCATAGCTATTAAATGATTAATAATACAAATAATAATATATATTTAATAAAATAAATAATAAATAATAATAATAATAATAATAGTAATAATAACTCACATAAATAACAATGAAAATAATAACATTAATAATAATAGTGGAATACTTCCAAAATATTAATAATACATAAATCATCAAGTAATAGAATAATATTAATGCTTAAAAAAAAAATTTATTAAAAATAGTATTAAAATATTCATGCACTAAATTAGCATTATTAAAACCATAGTATTCAAAAATAATAACTTTACACAATGGAATTTAAACGTTCAAAATAATTTATTTACGTAGAAAATTCAATTAACATACAATAATGATAATAAGTCAAAAAATAGTAAAATAATTAAATATAACTTTTAAACTTTATTAATACTACATATCTCATTATTTAATAAAATAAATTAAAAAAAAAGGGTTATTACAATCTTCCCTCCTTACAAGAATTCGTCCCCGAATTCCGAAAAGAAAATTACAAGATCAAGAAGGAAAGAGATACGGGTAAGAAGCTCGTATCCCAACTTCAGCCTCTCACGTAAGCTCCTTCACTTTGTTGCCACATCACAAAACCTTGATCATCTGAATCTAGTTCGAACATAACTATCGAGCTTGATAATTTACAATCACAACTGATTCCTTCACAAACTTCAGATCTTCATTCAGTTCTATATTGTTCAACGCGTCTCATCACACCACTTTTCGGAGACATCTTTAGAATTACAGTCTTCGATATGAAACTCCATACCTCTGCATCTAGGATCCATATCACTCTTCTGATCACAGCAACTTCTTCGCTGTATTCTGAACCATTTCATATCTAATTAAGACTTCTTTCCATAAAAGCCTCAGGTGGTGTCATTCCAATACTGCTATGGTAGCTGTTATTATAAGTGAAATATATAAGTAGCATATAATCAACCTAGCTACCTTCTAGATCCAAAACACATATATTCAACATATTATTTAGTGTATGGATCGTCCTCTCAAACTGTCATCTGTCTGAGGATGAAAAGCAGTATTGAAATCCAACCAGGTGTCTATTACTCTCCATAATCTCTGCCAAAATTGAAAGGTAAACATTGTACCTTTACCATATACAATGGACACAGGTAGTCCATGCAGGCACATAATATGCTTTATATGCAGCTTAGCCCACTTAGCTATTGATCCTGAATACTGTGATAATTCTTGGTAACCATCTGGATGTGCACTGTAAGTTCATTTCCACAACTTATATAGCATCCCTTTCTTAGATTACAACATCAACCCTGTATCATTAACTTGGGCATCTCCTATCAACATATCATTCTATGGTGATATGTCATGATGACATACTATGATGAATGTCATGATGAGATGATATATTGAAATGTTATGATGAAATGCTAGAATAAAATGTCATGATGAAATGCTGTAATGAGATGCTATGATGATATGATGAAATGTAGTAATGATATCAGGTCTTATCCTCTAAAGTTCACGTAACCCTCAGATCAATTAGTCTTCTTCAGTACTTGGAAGTTGTTCTAACAAACATCTGTTTACACAATCTTCCTATTCTTCTGAGTTATGCGGGTCATAGGAGTTGCAATTCTAGAGAATTCTATTCAGATTTCCTATGATACTCAATTAAACCCAAAAAATTACAGATCTCAATGGATTCAGTCAGTCTGGGCCACTCAGATGCTGTTTTGATCTTTTGTGGATCAACTCGAATTCTATCTTTAAACGCCACAATTCTAAGAAAAACAACACTCTCCACCCAATGATCACACTTCCTGAATTCAGCATAAAGCTGACATTCTCTTAGTGTCTATAGTATAGTCCTCAAGTGATATTCGTGCCCTTTCATTCACTTCGAATGCACTAGTATATCATTAATGAAGACTACTATAAACTGATTCATAACTAATGATAACCCGACTTCAAATCAACTTTAGAAAAGAACTGTGCACTCTGTAGCTTATTAGACAGGTCATTTATCCTCAAAAGAGGATACTTTTCCTTCACTGTTACCCTGTTCATCTCTCTGCAGTCAATGCACAGTCTCAAGGTACCATCCTTCTTCCTTACAATAGGACTAGTGCACCCCAAAGAGAAACATAAGGTCTGACAAAACCTTGGTCATACAACTCTTACAATTACTCCTACAGCTCTGCAAGAGTCATTTGTAGGGCTACATTGAAATAGGAGTTATATCAGGAACCACATCGATATAGAATTCAATCTCTGTAAGGTGGTAAACCTGGTAACTCACAGACCATTAATACATCTGGAAGAGACAACTTCTCCACTGAAGTATTCTTAACTAGAGCCAGATATTCCTGATAACCCTTTCACATCTCATCAAGATTAATTACACCTAAAAGATTGAATTCATAATAACTCTCTGAATCTCAATTCTCGATTCAGATGCCAATATATTATGCTTAATCCTATAACACATAATTCTACCAGTCTCCTCTTATATTGTATTACGTCTTCAGTATGACGTATCAAATTGAAGAGTTTACAGGTAATCTTCTCAACTGATTGCTCTTCCCTTACTCTGTGCAATAGACGATACAGGTAATTATCCTTCCTTAAAGGTGGATGGAAGTATCTTAGAAATCCCCCTTTAACTCACATTATGTGTTGCATTTAGAACTAACAGCTTGCCATAAGGAATACAAGAGTGCTTCATCTTCATTAGACATTTTCTAATTCCCCCATCATAGCATATCAAACAACTGCCAAACTTGACTAAATGCTATCAAGCTCTTATTAATCTCGGCTATCCTAGCCACAATTGCTGCAAGTTCAAGTCCAAAATAAATGCTTGTACTGCTTACAATGACTACCTTAACCCTTGAGTTATAGTTGCCTCTAACCTACCCCTATAATAGATAGGTGTAGTAGGGCTGGAACTATAACCACAACTTCAACTTGAAAAGACTGATTATCAATATTATCTCTGCAGAAGAAACAATTCACATTCACTGCGCTGAAAAGATATGGAAATCAACAAAATTCAGAATATAGAATATACGCAAAATTGACATGTCTCAAGTTCTCGACTGAAAAGAAATTACATATGTTGAACGATCAAAGATATCAGCACCACATCCTGCAAAACTCCTATTGCAGAAGCAACATCTTTGCAATGCTAAGCCACCAGCTCCTCATTTAGTTATTCCTGTTGTCAATAGCGATCATCAGGTCTTCTAAATCCATCTTTACCCCTACGCCTATAGGATGCATAGGGGGTAGAACCTCGTGCTCAGAAGATCAACTATCATTAATCTCATCGATCGATGGAGCGACTCATGCTCAAGGCAATCAACAAGGAGCAAAAATAAATAAATAGTTCAAACAATCATAAACATCAATAGACACCCTAACGGTTACGCGGAATTCCTAATGCAAGGAAGACTTTTCAAAGACATGACCGAACCTAATTCACTGCAGTAGTTTAACAGAAAACACAATTTTGAAAACTAGGGCCACAACTCAAACAACTAAGCCCTGACACAGAACTCAGCTCTGATACCAACTTTGTCACGACCCAAACTAGGGGTCATGACCGGCGCTAGGGAACGGGAATTCTTTCGAATCCGGAACCCGTAGCAAGCCTTAGAAAATAAAATCATGCAATAATTAAATAAAAATACGACCAAATTAAAATTTTCCTAAATCAATATATAAAATAAATACTCCAAATCCTTTTATAAATGAATACATATTCGTACAATGTTCAAATACAAATTCTTAGAGTATTTAGTATACAAACAAAATAATACACTTCCAATATAATAATACTACTACTGCAGTTTCTAGAATACAATTCAAAGTACAAAATATACATTTGCATAAAATAGCCTGGACTAAAGAACACCGGCGAGGAACTCTATAACTAAGGTCTGACGACATGGAATCTCCTGAAAAAATAATTGAGGGGGGTCAGACCTCACTGAGTGAATTATTATACTATATATACATACAAACTAAACCATAACAATCAGGCATTCTTATATATATATATATACACACACACATTTCACACGAATGCCAAACTCTGTTTTTATAAATATACATGATGTAGGAAAACGTTCAATTAAATTCATGAACGATCCATAGAACCCTAATAATACAACCTCAACAACCCCATCTGTAATATCTCGTATTTTTAAATATTTTTATATTGTATCGGGATATGCAGTGTTAATAATTTTTATATATAATATTGATATTTCACGAGCTTTTATTTAATTAAAATTGAATTTTAATTGTTTATTATTATTTTAAGTGTTTTACGTAAAATTTTCCCGGGACTTGCATTTTCGGGGAAATTTTCACGTAAATAATTTACTATTAATTATTTTAAATAGATTTACGGACGTGCATGAGCTCATACATATTTTTAAAATACTAAACATCGTATATATGTGTACTTATTTATCTAATTAGGGTTTAATTAATATTACCCTAATATTTTATTATTTATTAATTTGTTTTAATATTAATTAATTATTTTAGGAGTATTAAATTATTAAAATATTAAATTATTAGTGTGTGGTGTATATTTAATGTGTGTAATTTAATATTATTTTATTATATAGTATATATATATATACATTTAATATTTAACAAAAAATTAAAGTTTGATATAATTACCAAATTGCCACCCGAGCTTCTCCCTCACTCCCGATCACTTCCCTCACTGTTCCAATCACTGCCGTCCTGATTTCTTTCCATTGGTGTGCCGTCCGACGTGCCACCTCCTTCCTCATCCTCTTCCGCCGCCTGTTGCAGCCGTTTCCAGCGTTTGGAGGTTGATTTCGGCCGGAGAAGCCAAAACTTTGGCCACCGTCATTCACGATGTTTTCGGCCATCATTTTCGACACCGCCAGTCTCTTTCTTCTCCTTGAGCTCCGGTGAGTGTGATTCCAAGCTTTGTTTCACTTGAAATGGTCTTGATTTGCTTAAGTTTTGATTTTTTGAATTCGGCCAATTAGGGTTCTTGAATTTTTGAACTTCAATTTGATTGATTCATGAAAAATTCCTTCACAAATTTTGATCCTAGTAGCTTAATCTTCATGTGTGAATTTTTGTAGAATTTTTGGACATTATTTTGATTTTTGGGTATTTTTGAATATTTTAATATTATTTTCTAATTTTCGAAAATTAATTAAATAAATTATGAAATTGTGTTTTATGATAAATATAGCTGTTGAAATGAATTATAGGAATTTATTTGGAATTTTTATGAATTTCTATGTATTTATTTTGAATTATTTAGGTTTATGTAATTTTGGGAAAATTAGGTTAATTGTGTTTTTAATTGAAATTAATTGGTTAATTGAGTTTAATTGTTGATATTATGGATAAATATGTTGAGAAAATTAATTTTGGATAATTACACTATTTTTGGTGAATTTTTGAATGAATTATAGTATATTTATATATATAGGGGTATTTTGGTAATTTTACCCTAAATTGACTAAAAGTGTAATTTAATTGGTTTTAATAGTTATTTAAGGTATAAAAATGATTTCTAAAATTTTTTTAGTATTTTTAACTAATTAAAACTATTTTTCGTGAATTATTTTCAATTATATATATAATATACGATTTTACTAATGAAATGAGTTTTTATCAATTTTTACTTTGTTTAAAGGTTAATTATGTAATTTCTACATATAAAATGAATTTCTATGATATAAGGGTATTTTTGGTATTTTCATAATTGTTCTGTGTTTATGGACCCCGGTCGGTAGACTGTAGTTTGGAGTCCGACCGAGGGGTTGTGGATGGATTCTTGTGCCTGTTTTTTGAAGTGTGTTTCTTTGCAGGGTCGGCTCTACTCTTTGAGTAGAGAGATGTCTGTTTTACAAGGGAGGTTCTGCCGAATTTTGAATAGAATTCTCGTAAAACGTGATGTCCGGTCGAACCCTAATTTCGATTCTGTGTTTAATATTCTAGATCGAGTTCTAGGATTTTCTGTTAGGTTTATTCTGATTTCTGTCATTATTATTTGTTTAGTTGTGCCGAGACCAAGGCTTAGTGGACCAGGCCCGTCGGACCCATCTCGTGGAGCGCACTAAGTGTGAGTTACTATTTTATATATATATGCTTAGGGTGCATGATTTAGAAATGTATGTTTTATTTTGATTAAATATGCATAAATGGGTTGATTATTATTTAAGTTTATTTTTAGTTTACTTTTGGTTTATTTTTGGTATATATTAAATTATATGCATGCTTTATTAACCATTTATGTCTAAAATGTTTTTAAATACATTTCTAGCTTATTTTGTAATTTAATTGGATTTATTCGACGTATATATACTCGAAATATACCTGATTTACTTTTGGTATATTTTCAGTATATATATGGTTTATATTGTTATTTTATTTAAATTCATGCATCATTTATTTGTGAATGAATGTTTTATATTTATTAATGAAGGAGATCAATAGAACGTGCTACCTAGTGGGTAGCACTAGGACCGAGTACGTACCGGTATGCTTATAGCATTTAGGCTATATTACTAACCATTTGTGGATATTGATTGGATATGATTATTTGATGTGTGAGATATGATTTGGGTGTGATTGCTGGAGCTCGGTTGACTAAGTGTCTCGGGGCCAATCACACTGACAGTCAGACTGCTGGAGCTCGGTTGACTTAGTGTCTCAGAGCCAGTCTATTGTCTAAATGGATTAAGTGGATATATTTGGAATAAGTGAGCCTGTGTGGCTAGAGTGTTGTCTAACACTGTTTTGAGGTTTTGATATTCTAGGGTTCTATTTGATCCTTCATAAACTGTGAATTTCAGTAAAAATATATAAAATGATTTTATTGCATCTGTGTGTATTTGCCTGTATATATACATATTAGATATATACTGTTGACTGTATGCATTGTCATTTAGTATGCATGTATATATATTATAGTAATTCACTCAGTGAGGTCTGACTCCCCTCCGTTGACTAATTTTTCAGGAGAGTCATCATCTTCAGACCTCAATAGTAGGCCTGTACGCCAGATTTCTTCCGCCCCGGCTTCTTTATGTAAAATGCTTATCTGAGTCTTGAGTTTATTTTCATAATCTAGACACTGCATTAGTTGTAAATAAATTATGGGTTTTATGTATTATATTTGTGTAAGTTATGTATTTTGACAAGTTGAACTAAGACTTGTATCAAAGAATTTATCTACATATATGAGATTTGGATATTATTTTGGATATTTATGATTTTTATTTCCGCTACATTAAATATTGTTATTATTACTATTGCATGTCTATTTTATTTTAAGGCTTGCTACGGGTTCCGGATTCGAAAGAATTCCCGTTCCCTAGCGCCGGTCATGGCCCCTGTTTTAGGTCGTGACACCATCATCACTCTAGCCATGCAGGCTCACTTGATTCCAAACATAACACTTATTTTAATCTGAACAGTAGACTGGCCCCGAGACACTAAGTCGACTGAGCTCTAGCAGTCTGACTGTCAGTGTGATTGGCCCCGAGACACTTGGTCAACCGAGCTCCAGCAATCACACTATCTATCACCTCACATCTCAATCAACCCAATAGATCATTCAATTCACTTATGGACAGTAGACTGGCCCCGAGACACTAAGTCAACCGAGCTCCAGCAATCTGACTGTCAGTGTGGTTGGCCCTGCAATCACACTAACTAACATACCTTTAATCTTAGTCAAATCAATTATAATCACCACAATTAATTCTCACTCAACCCTTATCTATCGCGTTGGTACGTACACGGTCCTAATGTTGCCCTCTAGGAAGCACATTCTATTGATATCCTTCACTTAAAATAAATCATTTATTCTGAAAATAATTAATATAAAATGATTTTCATAATAATAAAGTATGAATTATACTAAAGGTAAACCATTAATATAGTTAAAAACAATTAAGTGTGTACCAATAGTATAACATGCACTTACTTAAAAATATATTTAAACATACAAAAGATATACCCTAATCACACAAATCATCTAATAAAACAATTATGCACAGATATTCATGTAAAACATACATATGTACTAAAACATGCATTTTAGGTTTACATATATTGACAAATAAACCCTAAGTATACCACTAATGTGTTAAGTTTGGATTAAATGATAAAACATGCATTTATTTGGAAATATATCAAAATATACCAAAAATAAACTAAAAAAAATAATTAAGTATAAGTCAATAATATGACATAAAATTATTTAAGAATATACCTAAAATATACTAAAAATATACCTAAAGTATTATAATCATTTAATAAAATAATCATGAATAAATATACATTTAAAACGTGTATTTAATTTTGACATATATCCAAATATACTAAAAATAAACCGAAATATATCAAATCATATTATAAATTAAATTACTGTTTAAAACATATAATGAAAATGAAAAATCCTAAATCGTGTATCCTATATGCAATGCATATATATAGAGTATAATAACTCACTAGTGTGCGCTCCTCGAGACAGACTCAACGGGCCTGGTCTGTTAGGCCTCAGTCCCAGCGCAGCTAGAAAGATAAAGTAAAAATAACCGTCAGAATAAACTTCTAACTCTATAATTCTAGGATTACTATAGACAGATTCAATCAAGAATTCAGAATTAGACTCGGACCGGTTGTCACGCTTTACGAGAAATCTATCGAAATTTCGACAGAGTCTCCTCTGTAAAACGGACATCTCCCTACAAAAGTAGGATCGATCCTGCACAGAAAGTACACTTCGAAAATACACAACCACAACCCCTCGGTCGGACTCCCAAACTACAATTCTTCCGACCGAGACTCACAATTCACGAAATAAACATATAATACATGAAAATTCCAAAAATACCAAAAAAAAAAAAAATACCCTTCAATACTCAAGATATAGCAATTCAAATATTTAAAACGCTGAAAATAATTATTTTGCTGATAATTACAATAAAACCCCAATTTTTAATATAATAATATTAAAAATCGATAGTTCTTTATAAATTCATAATTATTGACTAGAATACATTTTAAAACTCTAAATTACGCAATTAACCCTAAAACATATTAAAAACCAATAAAAACTTATTTATTTAGAAAAATAATAGGTTATATATAATTTGAAAATGATTTTTGAAAAATATAGTATTAATTAGTTGAAAATAGTAAATAATTTATAAAAGTCATTTTTATACTTCAAATAATTATTAAACCAATTAAATTTAATATTTAGCCAAAATTACTACCAAGTTACCAAAATGCCCCTAAGATATAAAATTTCACATAAGATACCAATAATATTCAAAATTTCAATAAAAATTATGTAATTACTCAAAATTTATTTCCCCAACATATTATTAACTAAAATTAACAAATACACCTAATTAACCAATAATTTCTATAAAAATACATATTTAATATATTAATCCCAAAATATACATAAACTATATAAAATTCCATAAAATTATAAAAATTCATAAAAATTATTTTATAAATAAATAACATTTTAATATCAACTCAAACACACAATTAACCTTTAAATTCTACCAAAATACTCATTTAATTCAATACTTTAAAATTTACATAAACTATAAATTTTTCTGAAAATTATATAATAATCTTCAAAAATTAATTTCTCAACATTATAATTACTAACAATTTGTAACAACAATAATTTAACCAAATTTATAATTAAAATAATTAATTAACAAAAATTTTAATAATTAATAATTAAGTATAAAATAATAATAATAAAATACCCATAAATAAAATAAATTTAAAAAAATTAACCAAAAATATAATTGAAAAGCTTAAATCTCACACATCATTGTTTCAAAAAGAAATCCACACAAATTATACTCATTCAAGCTAAAAAAATTAAAAACGAAAATAAGTTACAAACAAAACATTAAACAAAACTCACCCTCTAATGGATTTGAGCTCAAATCATGCTTGGAATCATCATCTATGGAGCTTAAGGAATCGAACAAGCTAAGGAACACAACTCTTGCCGTCTGGAAGTCACCGGCGATGTTTGTTCCCTGATGTTGTCGCTGCTGCTTCTGCGTGCTGTCCATTGACAGCTTCTATAGCTCTTCAATGGCAATGGCGACGAGAAGGAGAAGATGATGGTGCTGGTAATGGTTGAGCAATCATGAGGAAGAAGAAGAAGAAGCATAGTGATGAAGGAGGGCCGGAAATTCGGGAAGAAAAGGAAGAAATAACTCTATTTTCTATTTTTCTTTTTTACATATGTATATATTAAACTATAATCTTATAATATAATATAATAACTTTAGTTTAATTGAATCCCTACCACAAATAATAGTCATATATATATATATACACACACATAAAATTTATTTAAAAATAACAATAATAATAACCATAGCTATTAAATGATTAATAATACAAATAATAATACATATTTAATAATAATAATAATAATAATAATAATAATAATAATAATAATAATAATAATAATAATAATAATAATAATAATAATAATAATAATAACTCACATAAATAACAATGAAAATAATAACATTAATAATAATAGTGGAATACTTCCAAAATATTAATAATACATAAATCATCAAGTAATAGAATAATATTAATGCTTAAAAAAATTATATTAAAAATAGTATTAAAATATTCATGCACTAAATTAGCATTATTAAAACCATAGTATTCAAAAATAATAACTTTACACAATGGAATTTAAACGTTCAAAATAATTTATTTACGTAGAAAATTCAATTAACATACAATAATAATAATAAATCACAAAATAGTAAAATAATTAAATATAACTTTTAAACTTTATTAATACTGCATATCTCATTATTTAATAAAATAAATTAAAAACAAGGGTTATTACAAAAATTCTAAGAATTTTCACAATAAAAGAATTTGTGATGATATATTTAGGGTTATTATATAAGTTTCTTATTTTGGAATTTTGATTTATTTTGATTATCTATTTATCTGGGGTTGATGCATATAGAAATTTTATTATAAATATTAATGGAATGATGATAACTCTCTGAATATTTATATGAGTATTCTAAATGGTTGAATCTTACTTTTGATATATTTGATCTGCACAATACCTGTTTATGCTAAATTTGCTTATAATCTCCCCAGTACTTATACATGACTACTATTGAAAAAGTTCTTAAAAAATTTTATTTACTAAACTTATAAGACGTTAATAGTTTAACTGAATTTAAACAACAAACTTTGCACTATATAGACGTAGAAGACCCTAAAAATCACGACTTAGACTGTGACTATAACGAAGTAACTAGAAGACTATTTTTATTTCAGGCTTTGGTTGATTCCTTAGACTTTTTAAAAAGACATTTCCCTAATATACCATATTTACAATTTAGAGAAGAATCTAATAAGACTACTGGTGAATCTAAACCACCTAAATCTGGTTCAGACTCCTTATGAGTATTAGAAGAACATTACAAAACATAGACTGGCAAATCAATCAAGAGACTATTAGACTCCACAATTAGAAGAACAATATTTTAGACTTATCACTAGACGAAACTCACTTTAATTTAGTGGTTGTAATACATCCGGACTTAATCATCACATCACAATAACAAAGTGGGACATAGAAAGGACTAGAGATAAAATAAAATATTTAAAAGACTGTAAAATAATTTGTACACTTTAACCTGATATCAGACCTCATGTTTCTTTAGATATATTCTTATATATCTTTAAACACCAAAAGTTTTTGGCATAGTGTTCTTTTCAAAAATAAAATTTTGGTAAAGAACACCCCTATGGTATAAAAGCAAAATCTTTAGACACCCCAAAAAAAATTTTTTTTTTTTTTGGGTGTTCTTTATATATATATTTATTTATTTATTTAAAGTGTAAATAGATGAATATTTGGCATGGATGACAGTTCCACATTCTACCAATACTTTTCAACACTATTTTTTGTTAAATAATTTTCTACATTCGTTGTAAAATGACTATGTTGATCCATTGACGTCATTAAGTCTTCATGAAATTTCAAATAAATAATTAGTCTTGTCTTATCAGTCATTAAGGAAATTCTGTACATTTTTTTTTTTTTAACCAGGAAATTCTGTAGATTGATCACCATCGAATGCCCCGAAGGGACGTAGATTGATGACTATCACTTACTAGAAAATTCGTTCATTTAATTTCTTAATTTTTTTACTGAGAAAGGTATTGTTTTCTCTCTTTTTCATTTTTGATGCAGTAAAATTTTCGTAAATTAATAATTTCAGGATAAAAAATTATTAATTAATCAAGATATTAATTAACTAAATACTAAATTATATGTATATATAACAATGAAATGTACAGACATATTTAACATATTGGATTGTTTCATTGTATGCACATTTAATCAATGAAAAAATAATAGTAAAACAAATAAAATCATAATACAACGTGTACATTTTAATAAAAAAAAAATCACTTAACTTGTATTAAAAATGTTTTATATAATATATTGTTTTATAAATTTAGCAAATTATTAATGTAATACATTGGTTTAAGTAGTTAGGACCGATCAAAAATATTATTTTAAAAAAATTATTAGTTAATCAAATATTAATTCATCAAGATTTTATTCTATATAATTTTAGTAAAAGAGATTCATCGTGCCTCTTTCCTTATTTCTTGTAGATTTGTAATTTTTTTACAAACTAAAAGTAAATAAAAGTGTATCCAGGTGATTAAAGATATACATCAATTGGATACAGAGTCATCAGCCAAAATGTTATTTTTTTCAATTAATAAAAATGTTATTTTTTAAAGTCAAAATTCATTAGAAATATGTTATGTTTGGATTTAAATAATTTGAGTATATATTTGAATTTTAATTAAATTTTTTATTTAAAAATTATATTTATTTATATTTATAAAAATTTAAAATAAATTCATTATAAATTTAATAGTTTATTTAATAAAAATTTAAAAAAATATGTAATTATATAATATTTAATATTTTAAATTTCAAATCAAATTGTATTCAAAACATTTTTTAATTCATATACTAACCTGTCATAAGTTTGTTGTTTTCTGCTCTAGTAATGTTTCCTTAGTTGTCCTTTTTCTGGTTAGGGTCCCAACATCTCAATGTCTAAATAAATTAACTTAAATTAGTGGCCCCCATGAAAATTCAACAACAAACGTCCGAAATTATTATAGTAATCTTTTACATAATTTCATAATCTAATGGTGATAATAATTAAATTAAATTAGCATCACCAATTTTCTTTTGATTAATTTATTTTTTAAATTTAAAGTCATAATTTTACAATTCTGCAAATGGTGTAATTGTGCTAAGAATCATTAATAACAACCGCATCATATGTAGTTGAGTCAAATTTTGATTAATTTAAACTTAATTTGTTTATATTTTAGCCAAGCTCGCTATAACATTTGATATTTACAAATTTAAATGAGCGTAAAGGAAATTAAAAAAATTTTAAAATTTTAAAATTGTAAATTTTAAATTAAATTATACATTAGGAAATTAAAAATAAATTATTTATGAAACTAATTATAATATATATAATAAAAATTATCATTTTTATTCTAATAATATATTTTTAAAATATGTTTTAGAATAAGAATTTATATATTATATACTCAAAATTAAATTATTAAATATTAAAATTATAAACTGATTTATAAATATCTATTCGAATTTATTCACGAGATTTACAAATCAAATTTTATATAGTTTGAATTCGATTTATTTATTAAATAAATTTTAATATATGAATTTAAATAAATTTTTATCAAATCAAACAATACAATACTTGCGAGCATTTTGGTTGATTTATAGCCTCAGTTGTAAAATTTTGGTCTTTGCACCATACGTGATGTTGACCTGAGTACTATTGCATGTAATAGTTTGTAAGTCTTATAATTGGTATTAGGATTTACATGCAATTAAAAAATTAGCATATTCAGTTCAAATTACATTGAGAACAATGGAAAAAATTTAGGAAACTTTTTTATTTTCAGGAAATTTTTTATTTTCATATCACTTGGTAAATCTATGATACTTATATTAAATATTTTATACTTAATTGATAAAATATAACATTCCTATATATATATTATCAATTTAATAGTTGGACACACAGTACATCAAAAGTAAGTGAAAACGTTCTGAAAACAAAAAAAAAAAAAAAAAAGACAAAAAATGAAGTTACATATAAGAAGAAATATTCATTTAAGTTGATCAAAATCAATCTCACAGGATGGAGCAGAAAAAGGGTTCAGGGTGCCTAAAAACTTCCTGGATTATGACAGAAGGGGGGTTTTGGGGCCAATCCTTTGGCTCCTCTTTCTTTTCTTCTGGTTTCTTCTCTTCTTTCACTTCAGTTACACTTATTAGCTCTACGAACACCTTATTTTTTGGTAACAGGCAAGTGCAATGAGGCCATTTTGCTAATCTTTTGCTTAATGAAGTTGCTAGCTTCACAGCATCTACTTCTTCTCCTATGACCTCTAACTGGCTCTTGTCTTTCTCTGCTATTGCCGCAGAAGTTACTCCTGCATGCAGTAGTGTCAATCACAAGAATCATTACATTTAAAGCTTATAACAACAACATTATATGTTTATGTTTTTGGTATTTTTATAATTTTGAATGTTAGAACAGGTTTAACTCCCATCTCTCTCCTTTTAAATCAGGTGCAGACTAATTTTACAAATCAATGACAATAGAACTCAAATCCTATAACTCATGATGTATTTGGATAGAAGTGACTATTAGATCACTATATGCTAGTTAATTCAAACACTATATCTCATTATTTGGTATTTTATAATTTTGAATGTTAGAACAGGTTCAACTCCCAACTCCTTTTAAATCAGGTGGAGATTAATTTTACAAATTAATAACAATAGAATTCAAACCCTATATCTCATAATTCTTGACTTAATTACCTCTGATGCCAACTACAATCTGCATTGCTTTAGAGCGAGACTCTTGATCACTATTCATGTGCACCTTTATCACTACCTTTTTCTGCACCAGTTGACAAGAAGCAATTCCATTATTTTACATCAAAAAAAATAGTTCCGATGATAAAAATAAATATAATGAAAAATCATGTACCTTCATGGTATCTGTTGGTAAGGAAATTAAAGAACTTTAGCTGAACAGATAGAGATAGAGTTGATGGTGGGGTGGAGAAAGAAGAAGAAAGAAGAAAAATACTTATAAATGAAACGGGTGATTTTGTGTGATACGTTCCTTTCTATATATAGCCTCTTGAATACGAGGGAGGGGCATTTTCTTTTAGTTTCTTAATTAATTTTAATTTTTTTTTTTATTCTTTTGTTCTGTTTTCTCTAGTTATATTATATTATAATATATATTTTATTATAAAAAAGACACTTTCTTGGTTGGTTTCATTCAACAATAATGTGTGTACACAATGCTCCTTTCTTACTTATATTTATTTACGTACTCCAATGTATATGCAACAATCTTATTCTCACTTTTATTGTAAAAATTATTTGATGAATTAAAACAGCCTCATCTAACCAAAACCAGAAAAGAATTATTAAGTTTGATACATAGAAATTTGGGAATATATGTGTGTTTAAATGAATTCAATTCCCATAGTGCTCAAATTTGGGTAAGATTGTACAGTTTGTCATGGGAATACTGGCACCTCAAAATTCTGGCATCAATTGCTAAGGGAATAGGAATTCTTTTGAAAATTGATAAGGCAACCATCAATGGTTACTATGGACATTATGCTAAAACTTATCTAAAAATTTGCTTGTGGAAAGAGTTGGGAAGAGTTTCTGATGTGGTGTATGAAAATTTGTCACTTTTTTGTATTATCTGCTCTAACATAGGACACGCTTCTTACGATTGTAGAAAGAGTGCCAAAGATTATACTCGTTCATCTATTGATGAACCAAAAAAAAAAATGGCAGCAAAAAACAAAGCCTACTGTTTTGGTACACAATCCTTTTGATTGCCTACTGTATTTTTATTTATTAAATTAAAAGGGGAATTATTGAATGTTAAATATTATTTTATTCAATAGTGTTAAATGAGTATTTTTAATAAAATTTATTATTAAGAGTATTTTAGTATTAATTTAGTGTATATTGTATATATGAATTTAAGTGTGTGTGTCTATATATATATATATATATATATATATATATATATAATAAAGTAAAAAAAAATGTGGTTACTGGCGCTTTTTCTTCTTCTTCACCTTATTTTCTTTTCTTTTCCTTTCTTATTTCTTCTTCCTCCTACCGACCTGCCACCGCTACTCCCTCACCATGCCGAACAGCCCACGTCATTGCCATCATGCCAATAGCCCCTCCTTTCTTCTCTCTCTCGATTTTGGTTAATTACTACATTGCAAAGGGGCTCACTAGCGACGATCTGACCACTATTGACGATGCTGTTGGTCTTGATTTTTCAAATTTTTCGAGCGTCGAGTACTGTTCACATTACTATTTCGGACAATCCTGAGGCAAAAAATTTTTATATTTTTAATAAATTCTATATATTATGTAGATCAAACTTTGTGAAGAAATTTTTGTAAAATTATGTATACAACTTCATATATGAATTTTTAAAGATTATGTTTAAAAGTGTATTTTTGAGAAATTAGTAGAAATTGGTAAAATTATTTGATTTTAATTAAACTTGTTGATAATTATACTGCTTTAGAAAATTTTTAAATAATAAAAGTATAAAAATAATTTTTATGATTATTTTTCAATTATCAGTTAATTAGTAGTAATTTTGGGAAATTAAATGAATAATAATTTTATTTATTATTTTTGAACCTAAATGAGTCTTTTATTATTTTAGTGATTTTAATAATTATTTACAATTTATGTTAATTTAATTATAAAATGGAAATTTTATGCAAGTAATGGATTTTATTAGCAAAATATTATTTATAACAAGAATTTTATTATTTATTTGGAAAATGAATTACTTTTACATTTTTATTATATAAATAAATTAAATTGTGTTAGTAAATTGAATTTTATGATATATTGAAGATTTGAGAAAAATTGTATTATTTTATATTTGTTGCTGTGTTGGTTATCGGTTGGGCATGAATCGTAGTTCGGAGGCCCAACTCGAGATGTTGAGTTTTGGAATATTTTTGAAGTGTGTTTGCGTGCAGGAATGACTATACTTTTAGTAGAGTGATGTCCGTTTTACAAAGGACACGCTGCCAAATTTTTAATACATTTCTCGTAAAATGTGATATTAGTCTATGTTAAATATTGAGTTTTGTTAAGTCGTATCTTAAATCAAGTCTTTTTTTAGAAATCTAGAATTGTTTAAGGTTAGGATCTTAATCTTAATTATTCTTTTTTTTATTATTTTTCCTATAGTTATGTCAAGACTGAGGCATAAAGGACAGGGCCATTCGAGTTAGTACAAAGGAGAGCACTCCACCGTGAGTTATTATTATATGTATGCATTGCATGTAGAAATTTTTATTGGCATCCATATTTCGATAAATGTGAATTTAATATAATGTTGCATTAAATGTTAATTACTATCGCTATTATATATATGTTTTCATATATATATATATATATATATATATGTGTGTGTGTGTGTGTGTGTGTGTGTGTGTGTGTGTGTGTGTGTGTGTGTGTGTGTGTGTGTGTGTGTGTGTGTGTGTGTGTGCGTGTGCGTGTGTGTGTGAATATTAATTGTGCTTATTGGATGTTGTTTATTATTGATATTGATTTGTGTTATCGTGATGTGTTATTTTTGGAGGATAGTAGCAGAACGTGCTACCTAGTGTGGCTATACTAGGACTGGTGTGCAACATTATGCTAGATGTTAGGCTATAAATTTTTATTGATAAGAGATTATATGATTTGAGATATGGAAAATTTGATTATAGAGATTTGTGGTTAGAGAGTGGTGTGACTGTGGAAGCTTGATTGACCTAGTGTCTCAGGGCAAATCACGCCGACAGTGAGACTGTGGAAGCTCCGTTGACTTAGTTTCTCAAGGCCAGTCGACTATGAAATTGGAAAAGAGGAATATTCTTGGATTTAAGTGAGCATGTTGACTAGTGAGGTTTAGTGATTGAGTTTGCAGAAAATTTTAGGTTCTACTCCGATCCTCCATTTAATTTCCAATGGTGTGCTGATATGAAAATTATTTTTAATCATATACTTGAAATGCATGTATAAATTACATAAATACAAATATAAATATATAAATACTATATTGATGCATCATTGCTTGTATGCTTGGGTTGCATGTATATATCTAATAATAATTCATTTAGTGAGGTCTAACCCTCTCAATTATTTTTTTCAAAACTTATATCGTCAGACCTCTCATAATAATTCTCTTCACTGGACTCTTTCTTCTTCGGTTAATTTATGTAAATTTTGAACTACTTTTTCCTTATATTTTATTTGACGCTGCAGTAGTAGTTTGTACTTGTAGTAGTATGTATTTATTGTAGTTTCTAATGATGATGTTAATAGTGGTTGTGTACCTGTTTATTGTAAAAATATTTTATTGAGATATTATTTATGGAATTCTTTATATCATGAAATTTTTTAATTATGAGGTATATTTGTGTTTATGTTTTATTGAGTTTTTTATATTTTAGGCCTGCTACAGGTTCCAGATTTGTGAGAATTCTCATTCTCTAGTATCAGTCATAACTTTGGTATCAAAGCCTAGGTTTAATATGGTTGGACCTAGGTTACTAGAATTTGAGTTTTCTTTGAAACTACTATAGCAATTAGGTTCGATAATATCTTTGAAAATTTTTCCTTGCTTTAGAATTCCATATAACTGTTAGGATGTCTGTCACGACCCAAAACAGGGGCCATGACCGGCGCTAGGGAACGAGAATTCTTTCGAATCCGGAACCCGTAGCAAGCCTAAAAATGAAATAAACATGCAATAATAATAATAACACATTTAAATAAAATAATGTGCAGCGGAATAAAATCATAATTTATCAAAATAGAATTCCATATCTCATATATAGATAAATCCTTTAATACACGTTTCAGTTCAAACTCTTAAAATACATATCTCATATAAATACAATACACCAATCTCCAAAATGACCATAACTACTACAGTGTCTAGATCATAAAGTAAAACTCAATACTCAGATAAGCAGTTTACATAAAGAAGTCGGGGTGGAAGAAATCTGACGTATAGGCCTGCTACTGAGGTCTGAAGAAGAAGACTCTCTTGAAAAATAGTCAACAGAGGGGAGTTAGACCTCACTAAGTGAATTACTATAATATATATACATGCATACTAAATGACAATGCATACAGTCAATAGTATATTTATAATATGTATATATACAAGCAATTACATACAGATGCAATAAAATCATTTTATATATTTTTATCGAAAATCATAGTTTATGAAGGATCAAATAGAACCCTAGAATATCGCAACCTCAAAGCAGTGTTAGACAACACTCTAGCCATACAGGCTTACTTATTCCAAAATATTCACTTATTCCATTTAGACAGTAGACTGGCCCCGAGACACTAAGTCAATCGAGCTCCAACAGTCTGAGTGTCAGTGTGATTAGCCCCGAGACACTTGGTCAACCGAGCTCCAGCAGTCTGACTGTCAGTGTTATTGGCCCCGAGACATTTGGTCAACCGAGCTCCAGTAATCACACTTCCAAACCATATCTCACACATTAAATAATTATATCCAATCAATATCCACAAATAGGTTAGTAATATAGCCTATATGCTATAAGCGTATCGGTACGTACTCGGTCCTAGTGCTGCCCACTAGGTAGCACGTTCTATCGATATCCTTCATTGAAATATAAAATATTCATTCACAAATCAATGATGCATGAATTTAAATAAAATAACAATATAAACCATATATATATTGGAAATATACCAAAAGTAAACTAGGTATATTTCGAGTATATATACGTCAAATAAATCCAATATAATTACAAAATAAGTTAGAAATATATTCAAAAACATTTTAAGCATAATTGGTTAATAAAGCATGCATATAATTTAAGATATACCGAAAATATACTAAAGATAAACCAAAATAAACTAAAAATAAACTTAAGTAATAATTGAATTATTTATGCATATTTAATCAAAATAAAACATACATTTCTAAATCATGCACCCTAAACATATATATATAAAATAGTAACTCACACTTAGTGCGCTCCTCGAAATAGGTCCGACGGGCCTAGTCCACTAGCCCTCGGTCTCGGCGCAACTAAACATACAAAAAAATAACAGACATCAGGATAAACCTAACAGAAAAACCCTAGAAACTCGATCTAGAATATTAGACACAAAAACAGAATTAGGGTTCGACCGGACATCACGTTTTACAAGAATTCTACTGAAAATTCAACAAAACCTCCCCTGTAAAATGGACATCTCTCTACTCAAAGAGTAGAGCTGACCCTGCAAAGAAACACACTTTGAAAAACAGACACAACAACTCATCCACAACCCCTTGGTCGGACTCCAAACAACAATCTATCGACCGGGGTCCACAATCACAGAATAATTATGAAAATTCCAAGAATACCCTTGTATCACAGAAATACATTTTATAAGTAGAAATTACATAATTAACCTTAAAACACAGTAAAAACCGATAAACTCATTTTATTTAGAAAAATCGTATATTATATATATAATTGAAAATAATTCACAAAAAATAGTTTTAATTAGTTAAAAATGCTAAATAATTTGTAGAAATAATTTTTATACCTTAAATAACTATTAAAACCAATTAAATTACATTTTTAGCCAATTTTGTGTAAAATTACCAAAATACCCATATATATATAAATATACTAAAATTACTTCAAAAATTCAGCAAAAATAGTATAATTATCCAAAATTAATTTTCTCAACATATTTATCAATAATATTAATAATTAAACTCAATTAACCAATTAAATTCAATTAAAAACACAATTAACCTAATTTTCCAAAATTACATAAACCTAATTAAATTCAAATAAATACATAGAAATTCATAAAAATTCCAAATAAATTCCTATAATTCATTTCAACACCTATATTTATCATAAAACACAATTTCATAATTTATTTAATTAATTTTCGAAAATTAGAAAATAATATTAAAATATTCAAAAATACCCAAAAATCAAAATAATCTCCAAAAATTCTACTAAAATTCACACATGTATATTAAGCTAAAGGGAACAACATTTGTGAAGGAATTTTTCATGAATCAAACAATTCGAGGTTCAAAAAATCAAAAACCCTAAAATGGCTAAAATTGAAAAATCGAAACCTAAGCAAATCAAGACCATTTTAAGTGAAACAAAGCTTGGAATCACACTCACTGAGGAGAATAAAGAGACCGTCGGTGTCAAAAATGGTGGCCAAAAATGTCGTGAACGACGTTAGCTCCCACTTTCGGCTTTCCGGCCAAAAACGACTTCCAGACGCCGAAAACGACTGCAACATGCGGCGGGGAAGGCTGAGGAAGGAGGTGGCATGCCAGGAGGCACACCGAAGGCAAGGAAACGGGATGGCAGCGGCCGGATTCGCGTGGGGAAGGTGATCAGGGAAGAAGAAGTTCGGGTGGCAATCTTGTAATTAAACCAAACTTTATAATTTGTTTAATATTAAATGTATATATATGTATATATATATACTTTACACTATATATTAAAATAATATAAAATCACACACATTAAATATACACCACACACAAAATTTAATATTTTAAAAATTTAATACACCTAAAAATAATTAAATAATATTAAAACAAATAAATAAATAATAAAATATTAGGGTAATATTAATTAAACCCTAATTAAATAAATAACTACACAGGCATACGTTATTTAGTATTTTAAAAATATATATGAGTTCATGCAAGTCCGTAAATCTATTTAAAATAATTAGTAGTAAATTATTTACGTGAAATTTCCTCGAAAATGCAAGTCCCAGGAAAATTTTACTTAAAGCACTTAAAATAATATATAATAATTAAAATAAGTTTTAAATACATATCAACTCGTAAAAATATCATAATATATATACAAAAATTATTAACACTGCATATCCCGATGAAATATTAAAACATTTTAAAACACGGGATATTACAATGTCTGTTTTTTTCTGAATTGTATATTGTATGTTTTATTTATGTTCTTTCTAGCATATGGCAAGCACGATAGACCCAGAGGAGAGTTTTACCCCTGAACTGCTAGCTAGGCATAGGGGTAGAGGTAAAGATAGACCCAGAGGAGCGGTAGGTCTCCATAGACAGTGAGAGTTGTAGGATGATGAGCTTATAAGCCAGGATTTTGAGGAAACTGCTTATGTACCAAGAGTTCAGTAAGGTACATTAGTTATACCCTATGTGGTACAGCTTATGCAGCCTCTATTTCAACATGGAGCTCATATTATGTTATACCCAAAAGTAGTAGTATTTTATGCTAGTGTAGGAGGATTTATGTGTGCCCAGCATATAGTTTTTCAAGTGGGCACTAGTAGTCAACCCAAAGAATCTTTTTGGCAGGGTTAGAAACCTCAGTATAGGGTCTAAAGGAGAGGTAAACATGGCTGCAATGGACCGTACAGACTAATCAAATTTGGTTCAGGTGCCACCAGCAGTAGTAGTGGTTAAAGTTCAGGCTACGGTAGTATAGGATCTACAGTTAATGCTTGTCAGATGTGTGGAAGAGTCCATTGGGGATCATGCTATATGGCTCCAAGAATATGCTACATATATGGACAGATTGGGTATTTTTTAGGTCATGCCCTTATTCTAGTTTTCAGCAACAATTCCCATAATTGTCTTTAGTTAGTGTAGCTCCAGCTCAATTTCAGCCATCGCCATTTTAGTACCCGAGCACCTCTCAATTTGTAGCCCAACAAAGGCAAGGTAGAGGAGGTATAGGTAGTGCTATAGGATATAGGCATGCTTCTACCAGCCAACAGGGAGGCAAAGGATAAGCTAGAGTTTTTACTCTCACACAATAAGATGCTCAGGCATCCAATGTAGATGTAGCAGGTACACTTTCTCCATCCATTCCTTTATATCCCCTATTTTCATTTTAAAATTGAGTTGGAAAACTATAAGGATGACAATTCCTTTATTAGTTGCCATGCCTCTAAGTGATTCATTGGACACCAATGTTATTCTTTTTGTGTGTCTTGTGTTGGTTAAAGGCAAAGAGCTACTCATAAACTTGGTATTGTTGGATGTGATGGACTTTGATGTAATATTGGAAATGGATTGGTTGTCTTAGCATCATGTTATTATGGATCGTCATAGTAAGGAGGTGATTTTTAGAATTCCAGGTGAAGAGGAATTCAAGTTTGTGGGTGATAAGAGTTCTACACCTCATAATATTATCTTCGCTATTACGGTAAAAAAGATGCTAAGAAAAGGGTGTCAAGGATACTTGGCATTGGTCAAGGATACTATAGCAGAATAGACATCCATCTCAGATGTTCCTATAGCATGTGAATTTCCTAATGTCATCCTAGATGAATTGTTAAGTTTACCACCTCATAAGGAGATTGAATTCTATATTGATATGGTTCTAGGAATAGATCTTATCTCTATGCCACCTTATCTGATGGCTCCTGCAGAGTTGAAAGAGTTAAAGAAGCAGTTGCAAGATTTGCTGGAGAAGGGTCTTATAAGACATAGTATTTCTCCTTGGGGTGCACTAGTATTCTTTGTGAAGAAAAAGGATGGTACTTTAAGACTATGCATTGATTATAGAGAATTAAACAAGGTGACTATTAAGAATAAGTATCTTTTTTCGAGGATAAATGATTTATTTGATCAGCTTTAAGGTGCATAGTTCTTTTATAAGATTGACTTGAGGTCGGGCTATCATCAGTTACTAATTATTGAACCAGATGTTCCTAAAATGACATTCTGTACTAGATATGGCCACTATGAGTTTATGGTGATGTCCTTCAGATTCACCAATGCACCAATAGCCTTTATAAATCTTATGAATAGGGTGTTTAGACCATTCTTGGATTAGTTTATGATTGTTTTCATTGATGATATACTAGTGTATTTGAAGAGTATGGAAGAGCAAGTATATCACTTGAGAACAGTGTTATAAACATTAAAAGAATAACAGCTTTATCCTAAGTTCTTAAAGTGTGATTTTTGGCTAGAAAGTGTAGCATTCCTTGGGCATGTAATGTCTAAAGATGGCATTCAGGTTGATCCACATAAGATTGAAGTAGTGTCTAAATGGCCTAGACCAATAGCAGTTATAGAGATTTGAAGTTTCTTAGGTTTAGCAGGGTATTATAAGAGGTTTGTCCATGATATTTCAAGGATTGCAGCACCTATGACCTACCTAACTCAGAAGAATGTGAAGTTTATATGGTCAGACGCATATGGGAACAGCTTCCAATAGTTAAAAGAGAAGTTGAGTACAACTCCAATGTTGATTTTGCCCAATGGAGTAGACAAGTTTACTGTGTACTGTGATGTGTTTAGAGTTGGCCTAGGTTGTGTATTAATGCAGAATGGAAGGGTAATAGCATATACTTCCAAATAATTGAAGAAGCACGATAAGAACTATCCTACTCATGACCTATAAATGGCCACTGTAATCTTTGCTCTCAAGATTTGGAGATATTGTCTATACGAGGTAACATAAAAAATCTACACTAATCATAAAAGATAGTTAGAACTTCTGAAGGATTATGACTGTGATAACTTATACCATCCAAGTAAGGCTAATGTGGTAACAAATGCCTTCAGTAGGAAGTCCTCAGGTAGTCTTACTTACATTAGTGTAGAGAAGAGACTGTTAATCCAAAAGATGCATAAGTTGGTTGATCAAGGGTTGATGATGAAGATAACCAGGTCAGGAGGATTGTTAGCTCAATTTAGAGTTAGATCGGTATTGAGGGATAGGATCAAAGCAGCTCAGAGCTGAGATCCTAATTTGGTTAAGCTTGTGGAGAAAGTTCAAGAAGTGAAGTTCACTTATTTTAATCTCAATGATAAAGGTATGCTATGGATCAGTATGAGATTGTGTATTCCTGATGTGGATAATTTGAAAGAAGAGATATTGGAAAAAGCTCATTTTGCAACCTACAATGTACATCCTGGTTCCACTAAGATGTACTATAACATTAAGGATCTTTACTGGTGGGATGGTATGAAGAAAGATGTAGTTGAATTTGTCTCTAAGTGTTTAACTTGTCAGCAAGTGAAAGCAAAGCATCAAAAGCCTTTTGGAAGCTTCAATCTCTTTCGATTCCTAAGTGGAAATACGAGCGAGTCACTATAGATATTGTAATAGGGTTACTTCATTCAAAGGATGGATATGATTCCATATGAGTAATAGTGGATAGGTTAACCAAGTCAGCTCATTTTCTGCCAGTTAAAGCTACTTTTTCAATGGCCAAGTTGGCTAGGCTATACATTAAGAATATTGTGTGTCTTCATGGGTGCCTGTTTCTATTATTTTTTATAGAGGTTCGGTATTTACCTTTCAATTTTGGTAGAAGTTACAAGAAGCAATGGGTACCAGGCTTGAATTCAATACTACTTTTCATTCTTAGACGAATGGTCAATCTGAGAGAATAATCCAAACACTTGAATATATGTTGAGGATGTGTGTAATGGATCTTGGAGGTAGTTAGGATGATCATATATCATTGGTAGAGTTTGCTTATAATAACAGCTACTATAGTAGTATTAAGATAACATCATATAAAGCTTTGTATGGAAAGAAGTGTAGATCCTCTCTATGTTAGAATGAAGTTGGAGAACGAGAGCTAATTAGACCAAAAATTATTCAGGACACATCTGAGAAGGTTGCTTTGATTAGAAAGAGATTAGAAATAGCAGCTAATAGACATAACAGTTATGCAGACCCGAAGCACAAGGATGTGGAATTTCAAGTTGGGAACTATGTATTATTAAAGGTGTCACCAAGGAAGGGTGTGATGAGATTTGGTAGGAAGGGAAAGTTAGCACCAAGATATATAGGACCTTTTGAGATATTAGAGAGAGTTAGCATGGTTGCATATCAGTTGTCTCAAGTGCATCCAGTGTTCCATGTTTTGATGCTCAGGAAATATATTTTAGATCCTTCGCATATTTTTCAACCCCAAAGTGTGGAAGTAAATGAAAATCTGTCGTATGAGGAAGAACCAATTGTAATTATTGGCTATCAAGTTCGATAGTTGTATTCTAAGTAGATTTTGATGGTCAAAATTTTATGGAGGAGCAATATTATGGAAGAGCACATGTGGGAGACTAAAACAGAGATGTGAATGGCATATCCCTATCTTTTTCACTAAATAAAACATATATTTTCTTTTCAGTTGTTAAAATTTAAGGACTAATATTTGTAAGGAGAAAGATTGTTATAATCTATAATTTTATTTATTACAATAAAAGGGGAATTATTAAGTTTCAAATATTATTTTATTCAATTAGTGTCAAATGAGTATTTTTAATAAAATTTATTATTAAGAGTATTTTAGCAAAATTATTAATTTTGTGTATATTGTATATATGAATTTATTTATGTGTGTGTGTGTGTGTGTGTCTATATATATATAACAAAAGTAAAAGTAAAAGTAAAAAAACAAAACAAAACATGGTTATTGCCATTTCTTCTTCTTTATCTTATTTTCTTTTCTTTTCTTATTTCTTCTTCCCCCCACCGACAGAGTTGCCACCACCCACCTACCTCTACCACTCCCTTACCATGCCAGACAGCCCACATCGTCACTAGCATGCCAACACTTCTAGCAATTCCTCCTTCCTTCTCTCTCTCTCTCTCTCTCTCTCTCTCTCTCTCTCTCTCTCTCTCTCTTAGTTTTGGTTAATTATCAAATTGCGAAGGGACTCACCAGCGATAATTCCAACAACTACAAATGATGCCGCCAATCTTGATTGAAAGCTATCCCTTCGGGCTTTGATACCCCCAAGTCAATTTGACCGGGTAACACTGGGAACGATTCCAATTTCGATAATTTGATTTTAGGTTATTTTTAGTTAAATTGGTTAATTGAGTTTGAATTCGATTTTATTAGATATAGTTGCTTGGAGATAAAATGATCTATAGGTTGTGATCTTACTTATTATGATTTTTATTTAATTTTTTGAATTTTCTGGGCATCAGGTATTGTTCATGTTACTATTCCGGACAATTCCAGGGTGAAGAATTTTTATATTTTTTAATAAGTTATATATATTATGTAGATCAAACTTTGTGAAGAAAGTTTTATGAAATTATGTATAGAACTTGAGATATGAATTTTTAAAGATTATGTTTTAAAGTGTATTTTTGAGAAATTGGTAAAATTATTTGATTTTAATTAAAATTGTTGATAATTATATTGTTTTAGACTATTTTAAAATAATAAAAGTATAAAAATAATTTTTATGATTATTTTTCAATTATTAGTTAATTAGTAGTGATTTTGGGAAATTAAATGAATAATAAATTTATTTATTATTTTTGAACCTAAATGAGTCTTTTATTATTTTTGTGATATTAATAAGTGATTTTAATAATTATTTACAATTTATGTTAATTTAATTGTAAATTATGCCATTAATGGATTTTATTAGTAAAATATTATCTATAACAAGAATTTCATTATTTATTTGAAAAATGAAGTACCTTTATATTTTTATTATATAAATAAATTAAATTGTGTTAGTAAATTGAATTTTTTGATATATTGAAGATTTGAGAAAAATTATATTATTTTATATTTGTTGTTGTGTTGTTTTTCGATTGGGCATAAATTGTAGTTAAGAGGCTCAACCTGAGATGTTGAACTTTGAAATATTTTGAAGTGTATTTACATACAAGAACGACTCTACTTTAGTAGAGGGATGCTCATTTTACAAAGGAGACTTTACGGAATTTTTAGTAGATTTGTTGTAAAACGTGACATCGGTCTATGTTAAATATTGAGTTTTGTTAAGTTGTATCTTTAATCGAGTTTTTCTTTAGAAATCTAAAATTGTTTAAGATTAGGATATTAATCCTAGTTATTCTTTTATTATTATTTTTCTTATATTTGCGCCGAGACCGAGGCCTACAAGACAAGCCTATTCGAGTTAATACAAAGGAGCACACTCCACCTCTGAATTATTATTATATGTATGCATTACATGTGAAATTTTTATTGGCATCTATATTTTGATAAATATGAATTTAATATATTGTTACATTAAATGTTAATTATTATTGCTATTATATATATCTTTTCATGTATATATGCGAATATTAATTGTGATTATTGGATGCAGTTTGTTATTGATATTGATTTGTGTTATCGTGATGTGATATTTTTGGAGGATAATAGTAGAACATGTGTCATGACCCGAACCAGGGCCATGACTGGCATTAGGGAACAAGAATTCTTTCGAATCCAAAACCCATAGCAAGCCTAAGAAAATAAAATCATGCAATAAATAAATAAAAAGTACGACATAATTAAAATTTTTTGAATCAGTAAATAAAAATGGATACTCATTATCTTTTCATAAATAAATATATATTCATACAATGTTAGAATACAATTCTCAGAGTATAAAGTATCAAACAAAATAATACTCTACTGATACAATAACACTATTACTGCAGTTTCTAGAATACAAATCAGAGTTCAAAATATACATTTACATAAAATAGCCAGGATGGAAGAATACCGGTGAAGAACTCTACTTCTAAGGTCTAACGATATAAGATCTCCTGAAAATAAATAATTGAGGAGGGTCAGACCTCATTGAGTGAATTATTATACCATATATATACATGCAATCTAACCATATTCAGTCAACCATTCTTATATATATATATATATATATATATATATATATATATATATATGCATATACATACATTTCATACAAATGTCAAACTCTACTTTAATAAATATAATAAGTGTAGAAAACATTTCTTTTAATACATGAAAGATCAAATAAAACCCTATTAATCACAACCTCAATCAACCATATCATCACTCTAGCCAAACATGCTAACTTAAATCTAAATAGATCACTTATTCCATTTTGGACAGTAGACTGGCCTGGAGACACTAAGTCAACCAAGCTCCAGTAGTCTGACTGTTGATGTGATTGGCCCTGAGACACTAGGTCAACCGAGCTCCAACAATCACACCATCAATCATATCACATCTCATTCAAATCAATCAAATCATCTCAATGATATCATAATTACCACAAATTATT
This sequence comes from Mallotus nudiflorus, assembly GCA_947683625.1. NCBI lineage: Eukaryota > Viridiplantae > Streptophyta > Magnoliopsida > Malpighiales > Euphorbiaceae > Mallotus > Mallotus nudiflorus. The sequence goes on along the minus strand of CANTUR010000620.1, from coordinate 331,138 downwards.
CATCACTCAAACCTAAATCTATCACACTGGTATGTACACAATCCTAGTGCTGCCCACTAAGTAGCACGTTCTATCGATATCCTTCATTTAAAATAAAACATTCATATGGACAAACAAATAATGCAAAATAATAATCATAATGATAAAATAAACCATATATATACTAGAAATATACCTAAAATAAACTAAGTATATTTTTTGGTATATTTTGATTATATATATGTTAAATCAAGTATGAAATATACCAAAGATAAACCAATGATATACTTAAAAACAATTAAGTATGAATTGATAATATAACATGCATTTATTTGGAAATATATTAAAAATATACCAAAAATATACTTAAAACAATTTAAGTATAAATCAATAATATGACATGCAATTATTTAGGAATATACCTAAAATATACCTAAAGTATACTAATCATTTAATAAAAGAATTATGAATAAATATACATTTAAAACATGTGTGTGTGTGTGTATATATATATATATATATATATATATATATATACACACACACACACACACACTAAAATATACTAAAAATAAACCTAATTACCTAGCATGCATATATCAAAAATAAACCTTAAATACATCAAAGATATCGTAAATGTATATCGAAAATATATACAGACATATACATCAAAATATACTAAAAATAAACTAAAATTATACTAAATCATATTATAATTTAAATCACTTTTAAAAGCATATAATGAAAATGAAAAATTCTAAGCCATGCATCCTATATGCAATGCATATATATACAGTATAATAACTCACTTATTAGCGCTCCACGAGACATACTCAGCGGGCCTGGTCCATTAAGCCTCAGTCTCGGCGCAGCTAGAAAAATAAAATAACAACAACAATCAGATAAATTTTTAGCTCTACGCTTCTAAGAATAATATATAAAGACTCAATCAAAAATTCAAAACTAGAATTGGATTGGTTGTCACGTTTTACAATAAATCTATCGAAATTTCGACAGAGTCTTCTCTGTAAAACGGACATCTCCCTACAAAAGTAGGGTTGATCCTGCACATAAAACACACTTCTAAAATCACCAAATACTCAATGCCTCGGGTTGGGACTCCAAACTCCACAAATCCCTAATTGAGGTTCATAATACAAAAGCCAACAGTATTAAATAGTAAAATAATAAAAATCATCAAAAACCCATAAAAATATTTAAAAAAAAGCCTTTATTTTTCAATTAAAACATAAAAGTCTAATTTAAATAATATTTGATAATAAAAATTCATAAATGGAATAAAATTTCCATTTTACAACTAAATTTACATAAATTGTAAATAATATTTAAAAATCACAATTTAGCATCACAAAAATAATAAAATACACATTTAGCCTCAAAATAATAAATACACTAATTATTTACATAATATTTTAAAATTATCAAAATTAACTAATAAAATCTCAAATATTATATAATATTAATAAAATTTCAATTTTTACAATTATTCAACATAGCATAATAAAATTTCACATTTAATTGCATAAATAGTTTAATTATATAATAAAATTAGTTTAAAACCCATTTTATTTCCAAAATAATATATATAATATATTATTTGAAAATTTTTTTTTTTGAAAAATCGTATTAATTAGTTAAAAATAGTAATTAATTTGTAAAAATCATTTTATTACCTTAAATAATTATAAAATCAACACTAACATAATATTTAACTATAATTAACACAAAATTACACATTTACCCCTATAATATCAAATATCCAATATACTTAAATATACTTAATAATTTCCTCAAAATTTATATAAAATCATTAAAATTATTAAATCAACATATAACATACTAATATCAACCAAAACACATATTTAACCAATAATTTCAACAAAACTCATAATTAACCTATATGAGCCAAAATCACACACTACGAATAATTTCCCAAAAATTATAAAATCACAAAAATGATTTTATCAACATATATTATACCAAAATTATATAAAACATATAATTAAACAATATTTTCAACAAGATTGCTTATTTAACCCAAAATTCCAAAATTCCCATAATAAAAAAATATATCTCTAGAAATTATACAAAATATCCAAAAATTATTTTCTCAACATTAAAATTATTAACATTATATACTAACCCTAAATTAGCCAAATTTATAGTTAACATAATTAATTAACCTAATTAACAAAAATTCAATATTTTAATAATAAAATAATCAAAAATACCCATAAATAAAATAATTTCAGAAAAATCAACAAAAATATAATTGAAAAGCTTAAATTTCATACATCATTATTTCAAAAAGAAATCAACACAAATCATACTCATTCAAGCTTAAAAAAAATAAAAACGAAAATAAGTCACAAACAAAATATCAAACAAAACTCACTCTCGAATGAGTTTGAGATTGAATCATGCTTAGAATAATCTTCTCTGGAGCTCAAGGAATCGAACAAGCTAAGGAACACAAGCTCTTGCCATCAGGAAGTCACTAGCGATGTTGAAGCTTGTTGCTACCATTGCTGCTTGCTATCTTCCGGTAAGAAGGAGAAGGGGGTTGCTGGCAGAGAAGAAGAAGAAGAAGAAGAGAGGATGAGGAGGCAATGGTGGTGGTTCGACGAGCTACAGAGGAAGGTACAATAGCAGGGAGAAAATCAGACAAAGCGGGGGAAAGAAAAGAGAAGGTAAGTTGTTGTGTTTTTCTTCTTTCTTTTATGTAATAATAATAATAATAATAATAATAATAATAATAATAATAATAATAATAATAATAACTTAAACTTTAATCAATAGCCACATGTGTATATATATATATATATACACACACACACACCCCGCATGGACACACACACATGCACTAATACAATTAAATATAATACAATAATTGAAATTAATAATATTATTAAAATAATTGAATAATAAAAAAATAATATTCCTAATAATATTAAACAATAAAAATAATAATAATGATAATAAAAATAATACCATGATAATAATAACGAAAAACACAATTGAAATCAACAACAATATAAACAATATTTATGAAATAATTTAATAATGCAATAATGTCAATCAATAGGAATAAAATAATAACAATAATAATAATAATAATAATAATAATAATAATAATAATAATAATAATAATAATAATAATAATAATAATAATGTACTTAAAATGTTAATATTAAAATAATACTATGATAATAATATCGCACGATAATTATAATAATAACCAACATAAAATAACAATGAGAATAATAAGATTAATAATGGCAGTGGAATACTTTAAAAATATTAATAATACTTAAATCACATCAATTAATAAAATAATGTTAATACTTAAAAATAATATTAAAATATCCATGCACTAAATTAACATTATTAAAATAATAGTATTCAAAAATAATAAATATACATAATGGAATTTAAACGTCCAAAATAATAAATTCCAAATTAATATATTTACGTAGAAAATTCAATTAAACATACAATAATGATAATAAATCATAAAATAGTAAAATAATTAAATATAACTTTTAATTTTATTAACACTGCATATCTCATTATTTAATAAAATAATTTAAAAAGCAAGGTTATTACAACGTGTTACCTAATAGGCTACACTAGGATTGTTGCGCAGCAATATGCTAAATGCTAGACTATAATTTTTTTATTGATAGGAGATTATATGATTTGAGATATGGAAAAATTAATTATTGAGATTTATGATTAGAGAGTGGTGTGACTACGAAAGCTCGGTTGACCTAGTGTATCGGGATCAGTTATATCGGCAGTGAGACTACAGAAGCTTGGTTGACTTAGTGTATCGGGTCCAGTTCACTATCAAATTGGAAATGAGGAATATTCTTGGATTTAAGTAAGCATGTTGGCTAGTGAGGTTCAGTGATTGAGGTTGCGAAAATTTTAGGGTTTTACTTAAGTCCTCCACTTAATTTCCGTTAGTGTGCTAATATGAAAATTATTTTTAATTATCTACTTGAAATGTGTGTATAAATTACATAAATATAAATATAAATATATAAATACTATATTGATGCTAGATTGCTTGTATGCTTAGGTTGCATGTATATATATAATAATAATTCACTCAGTGAGGTTTGATCCCCTCTCAATTTTTTTTTAAGACTTATCTCATCATACATCTCATAATAGTTTTCTTTGTCGAGCTCTTTCTTCTTCAGTTGATTTATGTAAATTTTAAACTACTTTTTCTTTATATTTTATTAGACACTATAGTAGTAGTTTGTACATATAGTAGTATGTATTTGTTGTAGTTTTTTATGATGATGTTAATAGTGATTATGTACTTGTTTGTTGTAAAAATATTTTATTGAGATAATATTTATGGAATTCTTTATATCATGAAAAATTTTAATTCTGAGGTATATTTGTGTTTATATTTTGTTGAGTTTTTTATATTTTAGGCTTACTATAGGTTCCGGATTTGTGAGAATTCTCGTTCTCTACTGCTAGTCATGACTCCTGAATTTGGGTCGTGACACCTATAATCTTTGAATGATTTTGCTCATCCTGCAGATTCAAGAAAGGCAAGAACTTCTATAATGGTTACTCCACTAGTTCATGTTGCATACCAGGCAAACTACGTTCAAGACGCTGCTGTTATGGCTAAATATAATCCTAGTTTAGCGGATGTGGATGCTACTATCCATGCTGCTTAAACTGATGGAAACATTATGTAGGATGGTTATCAAGAGGACAAGTATCCAAAGCAACATGTTTCAAACACTTTGTAAACAGATGAACGATGTTGCAACCATTCCTAGAGATGCTAACAGTGCAATGGAAATTGATGTTGCTGTTAGTCAACATACATCTGATCATAGGTCTGAGAAACAACTTCTCGTTTTGAAGGACAAAGATAAAACTCACGATGCTAACAAAGCTATATCATGGGTAGACCAAGTGGAGCTTAAAGATGGCAAGTGGACTAATCTTGCTAATCATAAAAAGAAAGTTTTAAATAAAACTTAGGACCCTCAGCATACAACTCTCCTTAAAAGAGCATTTAAGAAGCCACATAGACTCAATTTATGAAGAATTATAGGTTTTGTTATTGCTTGCTTGAAGCTTTGGCCTTTTTAATTCTCATATGTTTTGGAACTTTTACTGTTTTGCTTTTTTGTATAACCTTTTATTTTTATTTTAATATTTTTTTTCTTTGAATTCAAAATCTTTATGATTTCTAAACTCCAAAATTTTATTTTAAAAAAATTGAATTCAATTCCCATATAATTTTAATTTTATAATTTTTAAAAACAACTTTAATATTATTATAGAGCACAAAATATTAATTTATGCAGTACTAAAAAATAATGTGGCTAAAAATTAAGTAGTTTAATAATATAATTTCTTTTAAGAAAACAATTAAATTCTTAGCTTTTTTCCTTATGTCAAAAAAAAAAAATGTGATTAATGATATATCAAAAATACAAAATCGTGACAAAATGTAAATTGCTTGGCATGTAAATTTTTTCTCTTTTATAAAAAAAAAAAAAAATTACTTTATTTATTTTCAATAATAAAATGATCGTTCAATCCACTCTCTTGACAAAAATGTGAGATAAAATTAATTGACTTAAGAAATAACAAGTTTCCAACCAAAATTAGAGTAGTTTGTTCTCCTGACACAAGTTCAAGGACAAAACGACCCTTTGTGTCTGTATTTTGATTCCTTAAACATTGGCCCATGAAGACAGTGGATTAGATAGCCATCGCCTTATTTTTTTTGTATGGTGAGCAGCGGCGCTATATTGTGTCGGTACCCATTACATAAAAATGATAATGTTTCCTTTCACTTTTTTTAATTTTATTATTAGAAATTTTTTTCCAAATTATAAATATTTAAATTTTTACACATAAGTTTATTCATGTATAACTCAAATTTTAGATTTAAAAAAGAAAAAATTTTACCAAATAATTGAAATAAAATTTACAAAAATTGATTTTTCCATTGAATTATTAAAAAAAAAAAATTATAAGCTACAATTGTTTAAATTCTTATACGACATATTCACTAATGTACAATAGATTTTAAAAAATAAAATTAACTATTGAAATAAAAAAAAAGAAATTTGAAAAAAAAAGTTTTCCATTTGATTATTTAATTTTTTTTTGACAAACTATGGATAATTAAATCTTTATACGACTTATACATCTGTATGCGATTTATATTTTGGATTTTAAAAAATTTAATTATTAAAAAAAATTTACAAATTACGGATGTTTAAATGAATTCACTCATATATAACTTAATTATTAGATTTTAAATAAAAAAAATTTCACCAATACATAACGGATTTACTTGCAATCTAGATTCTAAATTAAAAAATAAATAAAATTCAAAAAAACAAAAACAAAGGGACAAAATGGGCATAACTCCCAACCGCTTTTCTTTAATTTCTATCCCTGTCAAAATAAATAAAATTCCAAAAAACAAAAACAAAGGGACAAAATGGGCATAAATTCCAACCGCTTTTGTTTAATTTCTATCCCTGTCCTTCTTTGATTTCTTTTGACTGAAAGCTCTCCAACTTCAATGTACATATATATATATATATATATGTAATTAACAAGTATCCTTATTATTTAGTATTTTTTCATAAAAGTTTATATATAAAATTATTAAAAATTTTATTTTATTGAAGCTCTTCAAACTAATAATATATTCCTGTAATTAAAAATAATGTGTCTAAAACTCTAACAAATAGATGGTATTTAAGAAAATTATGCAGGATCATGATTTTATTTGTTAAATAAATCAGGTTTTAAGGAAATTGTGTAATGTGTAAATTTTATTTATTAAATGATAAAGATATTTATATATATTCAATCCCCAATATAGATACACCATCAGAACATTTATGTTCCTCCTCCCTTTATCGTCCATAATATTACTATTTATTAATGTTTATATTAATTGTTTATATATATATATATGAAATAACTAGACTTATTTTTTCATTTTTGTGCAATTTTGTAGATCTTGAATCAATTATTTGTAGTCGGGTAAATTAACAAAATATAGATGTACGTTTTAAAATTTGAATTATCGAAAGATTTATGTTTAAAATCTATTTTTTACAATATACTCAACCATTGATTAAAAATATTTAATTAATTTTATTATATATTACATTATTAAAAAAAATTCAATAGTTAATTATTTTCTATTTAGATTATGTTCCATTAATAAGTAATACGATATTAAAGTATTCATTAACTAACTATTTTCTATCAAAATCATTTCCATGACTATTTGCTTTGAGCTTTCCTGGACTCACTTCACGTGCAAGATCATGACAGCACCAAAGAAAAAGAAAAAGAAAATGAAGTTTTTTTGCAAATAATTTTGTTAACATGCGATTCAATTGTTATTCTAACCTTATAATTATTTGTGTCAATAATATTTATATGAATAATCTTAGACAAATTACATAGTAAACTTGTCCCAACAGGTAAACCAAATCTCAACCATGATTACAGATCTTCATTTGAGCATAATTTATAGTTCAAAAAGCGACTAATTATGATATGAGAACTTTGCAGTTGGTGACCTACTTAATTAATGCAACATGTGTGAGGCAACGTAACTTGATAGCATTATTTACTTTTACCGAAACGAAATTCATGTTTTGAAGTATTATGTATTGGGTTATGTGTTGACCGATATCTTCTTGTTCTTTTGAGCTCATTTCTCTGCGAAAGTTTGACTAATCAATTACATATGGTTGTAAGTGATATTAATAAGGAAAATAATAAGTATTTATTAACTAATTATTTTGAGCTCATTTCTCTACGGAAGTTTGGCAAAAGTATTCATCGATAGAGATAATAAGAAAAAAAATACAAGGAACAAAGCTACGTTAAAGAAAAAAAAAATAAAATCAAATATAATATTAGTGTACAATAAAAAAAAAAAAAACTACATTAGAACTAGGAAGAGGTGAAGAAATTAAAGTTTCTGTCTGCTTGTGTCTCTAGAGTAATGAAAATGTTAGGGATCAAGGTAGCTGTAACCCTGTTATTTTTTTTTTAATTTTATGGTAATTAAAGTCTTATTTTATCTTGTTAATAGAAGGTGATTTAATTAGGAAATAAATTATTAATAGAAAAAATAATATTACAAGAAGTGAATGTTTTAGGAATAAGAATTACTTTTTGCAATATTAAATTTAACAAGATAATATTTACTAAAAGTAATTAGATATTTTAATCATTAGATGTAATATAATTAATGGTTGAGATTTTATGTAAAATATATTAATTTTATACATGTGTAAATTGATCTCCTATACATTAGATGTAATATAATCAATGGTTGACATTTTGTGTAAAATATATTAATTTTACACATGTGCAAGTGGATCCCCACTCATATATATGGAATCCATTTACACATGTATAAAACTAATACATCTAATCGTTAAAAAATATATTTACTTTTATTAAACAATTCCTTACCAAAAATCTCTAAATTTAAAATCAAGTTACTTTTGTTAAACATTCCTTAATTAAATACAATATATTTTAATTTATAATTCACTTATTACTCCTAATTCAAAACTAGTTTTTTTTTTTTTTTTTTTTTAATTTAAATCAAGGAAAAGCTCTTGAAACGATTACATCGAAACAAGTCTAGGATGGACAATACCGAATCTGTCAGCCTCTAAAATCTCAATAATGCCCGGAGGAGTAACTGAGAATTTATGACATCCAACACTTATCCCTTTAGCGAAGTTCGCCATAAAGTATGCACCATAGTTTGCCTCTCTATAAATATGGGTCACCTGCACAACCCAGTCACGACGAAAAAGCTCCTGAATTGCATTCACCAACTGCGTATGTTTGTGAGGTTGAGCAGCATTCTAATTGACAAGAGCCTAAACACATCTGCTGTCAATTCCTAAGCCAAAGTTAAGCCTTCAAATACACCCCATAATCCAGCTGCTGTTATCGAGCAAGATCCAATATACATAGCAAAACCTGCTATCCAAATTTCACTATAATTTCTAATCACTCAGCCATCAGTTAACTGTGAGTTGGATGCATTATGAGCACCATCTGTGTTAATCTTGACCTAATCATAGATGGTTGGCGACCAGTAAACTTCATATTGCATCATAGGTTTACCAAGATCATTGAATTGCCCAATTCTTGACAAGATGCTCCAAATCTCCTTTGCTCTATTAATAATATCTGAAACTTTATCTATCCCACCTTAGGTTGAACTGAATAAGAAAGAGTTTCTCCAGAACCAGTTTCATCAAATGGCAACCCCAAACACACAACTCCATGGCATACCACACATCGTAGTAAAACTGATAAGATTCATCTGCAACTGCCTCTTCAAGTTCGCATTAAAGAAGGATCTTCACTACTCACTGGACAGAATAGCTGCCGAGACTGCTCTATTAAAATGACAGTCTCTAATAGCATGCAACACTGATTCACTACACATCCCATAACGATCGCAAGTGCTAGAGTTTGCCATGTGCCTACGAGTCTGTTCTTCGTTGGTTAGGACCCTTTCTCTCCCAGCTAGCCAAAGAAAGGTTCGGATGCATTGCGGACCAGGCGATTTTCAGATTAAGCACTAAATCCTTCTACTGTTGCTTCCAACTCATCCTTGTGAACTTAAAAGATCATATGTCATTTTCGTTGAAAACCTGCCTGAAGCAGATAGGCCCTAATAGACGCTATCATCTCCTAGATTATCATGAGGAGGAATGTGCGCATCAACTTCCGGCAAAGTTTTCTTAGGTAATAGATGAGAGAATAATGGCCAATTCTAGCCTTCACTTTGATTAATAAAATGCTTTACTGCCATACCTCACCGGGATTCAGGAACTCCCTGAATTGCTAGCTAAATAAGCAGAGTATCCAACAACCAATAATCTTCCTATAATTTGGCAGTTGAGCCATTCCCAACAGCCCATCTACTTACCTGCTTCACATGACCCAAAACACATTGAATTGCTTTCCATAAAACTGACCCATTTCTCTGAGGCAGTTGATCATGGCTAGAGTGCAAGTTAAAACCAAACTTGGCTAGCAAAACCTTGACTCGTAGCTTATTAGGCTGCTTCAAAATTAAAATTTGCCAGCCAAGTTTCGTAAGTAATGCATCATTTAGCAACCTCATCCTTCTCAATCCCAACCCACCTTGATCGCATGGTGAACATACACTTTCCCAACAAACCAAATTAATTTTTCATTCATTTTCTTGGCTTCCCCAGCTAAACTTTCGACACCATTTTTCAATTTAATCACTTGAGCAAGAAGCTTGGCTGTTTGCATGGTGTACACTGGAATTGAAGACAACACCGATTTGGTTAGAGTAATTCTTCCCGCTAGAGACAGTATGTGAGCTTTCCATCTTGCAAGGTTCTTTTGAATCTTTTCTAAGACTTCAGAATAAGTGCTTCTATTGATTTGGCCATGGAGGAGAGGCACACTGAGATACTTTCCTAAGTTCGAGGTAAGGGGGATGTTCAACCTTCTAGCATGATCTCCCGCCAATTGTCTCTTGACATTCTTTGAGAAGAAGACCTTAGATTTCAGTAAGTTAACCACTTGTCTGAAGCTAGCACCAAAGCTTGTCAAACTAGAGTTGATCACCTCAACCTACTTTTAAGCTTCCCCTAATAAAAGGAGATCATCAGCGAAAAAGAGATAGGATAAGGGTGGGCTGTTCCTGCTAAAAAACATTAGCTTCTACTCATCTCCCGCCATCAGCTGATTTATTTTTTGAGCTAGTCTTGTAATGCACGGGATGAACAGGTATGGCGAGATCGGGTCCCCTTGGTGGATTGCTCGCGAAGTAGGAGAGGAGCTTGACTGTTCACCGTTCCATAAAATTTCCATTGTTGGTGAGTCATTATCAAATCAATCAAAGCATGAGGAAATCCAGCATCCACTAGAGTATAATTTTGATCACCATTAATCTATTCCCGCCTTGTTTTCTCCGTATTGTATGAATAATTTCCTGTGCCAAAATAATATTATCAGTTATAACATGCCTAGGCATAAAACTAGTTTAAGCTAGACCTATCAAATGAGGGAGAGCATCTTTAATATGATTGACTACCACTTTTGTGATAGCTTTATATATTGTAGTCCAAAGGCTGATGGGTCGAAAGTCTTATAACAAAACTGCATTATCTTTCTTCGGGATTAGCACTATTATAGTGCTATTTACAGACTTGACATCAGTTTCTCTTTTTAACACACTTTTAATGAAGTCACAAACCGATGCTTTAACGACTGCCCTTTGAGTTTGACAAAAACCAGCATGGAGCTCGTCCACAGCAGGGGCTTTGAAAGGGCTCATGCTGAAATTTGCTCTCCTAATCTCGTCATCCGAAACCTCTTTAACCATCCCATCCACTTATTCCAACCCTATATGCAAAAAGTAGCCTTGCAGCTCATATCTCGGCTTCAAAGAATGAGACTACGTAGAAAGATATTTAAAAAAAGAAATAGGATGTGCTTTCATTAGATCTTGATCATTAATAATTTCACCCTTGTCATTTTTCAGCATTAAAATCCTTGAGCGTCTATGGTGGTTCATTATTAATTGGTGAAAATATTTCATATTTCTATCCCTTCCCAATATCCAATCCACTCGAGATTTTTGGAGCCAAAAGAGTTCCTCTTATGTTTAAAATTCCTCAGACTCTTGTTTTAACTTGACTTTCAATTCCAACAAGTGCTTGGATCAATGCCATTATAAAGCTTCTTCAATTCCGGATGGTCTAGCCATGATTCATTTTTTCCTGTTGAAAATATTTCCAAAGCAGACCTTGCTCTAGTTAATCATATCTTTTTGAAAATTATTAACCGCATCCAAAAACCCTTTGTCACTTCTCCAACTTGCTTTCATAAACCGACTGAATTCATAGTGAGTTGCCTATGCCGCTTGGAATTTAAATTGCATATTAGCATTATCCATACGAGCTCTGGGGTGTGTTTTCATCAAAAGAGGTCTGTGTTAGGAAAATAAATCTGTCATATCTTCTGTATTTGTAAATAGATTGATTTATATATCTGTAACTTTCCTTTTGTATATTTTGGGCACTAATCAGTTTTTGATTTGTAGGAACATATAGGAAGTCTCTTATAGTTGCTCATGTATATATATAGGGACATTCCCTTGTTAATAGTATTATTCTATTCAGGCATATCAATTCCTTGTGTGTACATGGTATTAGAGCTTGGTCTAGATCTTGACTCTACATTATATTCATAAGTCTCGTACATCACTTGTTGATTATCGTCATGGATGAAGATGGTGTCCCATTATTGATAAAACAATCCGGCAAATCAGATGCCAGTCTCGAACAATCCAAATCTCTATCAGATGTCTCCAATCCTTATTTCACTCATCATTCAGATCACCCAGGTCTGATTCTTGTTTCTAAACCCTTAAATGGGGATAATTATTCCGGATTAAAAGGGCAATGACCTTGGCACTGAACTCTAAAAATAAGCTTGGTTTTGGTGACGGCTCCATCAAACCTCCATCGAAGGAAACATATCCAGAAGGTTATGCAACTTGGTCGCGATGCAACGACATGGTGTACTCTTGGATTATCAATACTATCAGCCTAGAAATTGCAGACATCATCATCTACTACCCTACGGCTCGCGAGGTATGGGAAAACCTGCGTGAGCGATTCTCTCAAGGTAATGCCCCACGTATTTTTGAGATCCAGCGAGAAATAGCCTGCCTTAAATAAGAGCAGCAATCCATCTCAACTTATTACACTAAACTTAAGAGTTTTTGGGATAAGTTGGCATCCTATTCGGAAATTACGCAATCAGAACAATAAAAACTCATGCAATTCCTGATGGGATTAAATGAGACTTACAGTGCAATTCGTGGACAAATTCTTCTGATGAATCCTCTACCAACAATTCGACAAGCCTATTCTATAGTTTCTCAAGAAGAAAAGCAATGATTCCTCAGTGTTTGTCATTCTCCAATTGACTTGGACTCGAGTGCAGCAATGGCGGTGCGACACAACACCAGGCCTAATTTACATTCAAAAAGAGGAGGAAAAATGAAAGTCTTTGATCAGCAAACCTCCCGTCCAGACAATTCTTCTCAAACAAATCGACCTTTTGATCTGGGCCGACGTCGAAGCACAGGTCGAGGAAGGCCGCAGTGTACACATTGTGGAGGGTTAGGACACTGGGTTCAGACTTGTTTTGAAATTATTGGCTATCCGCCTGGTCATCCAAAAGCAAAATGAAATTTCAGTCTGAATATAGGAAACCAACAAAACAGAGCAAGGTTTCCTTCTGCCAATCAAGCCTCTAAGATAATGAATTGTATATCCCGTGTTTTTAAATATTTTTATACTGCATCGGAATATGCAGTGTTAATAATTCTATTATATAATATTGATATTTCATGAGCTTTTATTTAATTTAAATTGAATTTTTAATTGTTTATTATTATTTTAAGTGCTTTACGTAAAATTTTCCCTGGACTTGCATTTTCGGGGAAATTTTCACGTAAATAATTTACTATTAATTATTTTAAATAGATTTACGGACTTGCATGAACTCATACATATTTTAAAATACTAGATAACGTGTATATGTGTATTTATTTATTTAATTAGGGTTTTAATTAATTACCCTAATATTTTATTATTTATTTGTTAGTTTTATTGTTATTTAATTATTTTTATTTATTATTAAATTTTAAAATATTAAATTATAAGTGTGTGGTGTATATTTAATGTGTGTAATTTAATATTATTTTAATATATAGTATAAAGTATATATATATATATACATATATACATTTAATATTAACAAATTATAAAAGTTAGGCTTATTTACCAAATTGCCATCATCCCCTTCTTCTCCCTCCCGACCGTCCCCATCACCGTTCCGCCGCCTTCTGTCCCATTTCCTTACCGTTGGTGTGCCGTCCGTCATGCCACCTCCTTCCTTAGCCTTCCCCGCCGCCTGTTGCAAGCCGTTTTCGACGTCTGGAGGTCGATTTTGGCCGAAGAAGCCGAAAGTGGGAGCAACGTCGTTCACGACGTTTTCGGCCACCGTTTTTGACACCGCCGGTCTCTTTATTCTCCTTGAGCTCCATTGAGTGTGATTCCAAGCTTTGTTTCACTTAAAATGGTCTTGATTTGCTTAGGTTTTGATTTTTCGAATTCGGCCTATTAGGGTTCTTGATTTTTTTGAACTTAAATTTGATTGATTCATGAAAATTTCTTCATAAATGTTGTTTCCCTTAGATTAATATACATGTATGAATTTTTTTGGAATTTTTGGAGATTATTTGATTTTTGGGTATTTTTGATATTTTAATATTATTTTCTAATTTTCGGAAATTAATTAATTAAATTATGAAATTGTGTTTTATGATAATTATAGGTGTTTAAATGAATTATAGGAATTATTTGTAATTTTTATGAATTTATATGTATTTATTTTGAATTATTTAGGTATATGTAATTTTGGGAAAATTAGGTTAATTGTGTTTTTAATTGAAATTTATTGGTAAATGAGTTTAATTATTGATATTATTGATAAATATATTGAGAAAATTAATTTGGATAATTATACTATTTTTGGTGAATTTTTGAAGTAATTATAGATATCTATATATATAGGGGCATTTTGGTAATTTTGCACAAAATTAGCTAAAAATGTAATTTAATTAGTTTTAATAGTTATTTAAGGTATAAAAATGATTTCTACAAATTATTTGGTATTTTTAACTAATTAAAACTATTTTCGTGAATTATTTCAAATATATATATAATATACGATTTTACTAATAAAATGAGTTTTTATCGATTTTTACTAGTGTTTAAAGGTTAATTATGTAATTTCTACGTATAAAATGTATTTCTATGTTATAAGGGTATTTTTGGTATTTCTGAAATTACTCTGTGAATTGTGGACCCCAGTCGGTAGACTGTAGTTTGGAGTCCGACCGAGGGGTTGTGGATGGATTGTTGTGCCTGTTTTTCGAAGTGTGTTTCTTTGCAGGGTCGACTCTACTCTTTGAGTAGAGAGATGTCCGTTTTACAGGGGAGGTTCTGTCGAATTTTCGATAGAATTCTCGTAAAATGTGATGTCCGGTCAAACCCTAATTTCGATTATGTGTTTAATATTCTAGATCGAGTTCTAGGATTTTCTATTAGGTTTATTCTGATGTCTGTTATTATTGTTTATTTAGTTGCACCAAGACCGAGGCCTAGTGGACCAGGCCCGTCGAACCCATCTCAAGGAGCGCACTAAGTGTGAGTTACTATTATATATATATATATATATATATATATATATATATATATATATATATATATATATATATATATATATAATATATATATATATAATATATTATATATATATGTATATACTTTAGGATGCATGATTTTAGAAATATATGTTTGATTTTGATTAAATATGCATAAATAATGTGATTAGTATTTAAGTATATCTTTAGTTTATTTTTGGTATATATTAAATTATATGCATGTTTTATTAATAAATTATATTTAAAATATTTTTAAATATATTTCTAGCTTAATTTGTAATTTGATTGGATTTATTTGACGTATATATACTCGAAATATACTTGGTTTACTTTTGGTATATTTCTAGTATATATATGGTTATTGTTGCTATTTTATTTTAATTCATGCATCATTTATTTGTGAATGAATGTTTGATATTTATTAATGAAGGATATCAATAGAACGTGCTACCTAGTGGGCAGCACTATGACCGAATACGTACCGGTACGCTTATAGCATTTAGGCTATATTACTAACCATTTGTGGATATTGATGGGATATGATTATTTGATATGTGAGATATGGTTTAGAGGTGTGATTGCTGGAGCTCGGTTGACCAAGTGTCTCGGGGCCAGTCACACTGACAGTCAAACTGCTGGAGCTCAGTTGACTTAGTGTCTTGGGGCCAGTCTACTGTCTAATGGATTAAGTGAACCTATTTGGAATAAGTAAGTCTATATGGCTAGAGTGTTGTTTAACACTGTTTTCGAGGTTGTGACATTCTAGGGTTCTATTTGATCCTTCATAAACTGTGGTTTTCAATAAAAATATAAAATGAATTTCTTGCATCTGCATGTATTTGCCTGTATATATACATATTATATATACTTTTGACTATGTGCATTGGCATTTAGTATGCATGTATATATGTCACGACCCAAAACAAGGGCCATGACCGGCGCTAGGGAACGGGAATTCTTTCGAATCCGGAACCCGTAGCAAGCCTAAAAATAAAATAAATCATGCCATAATAACAGAAACAATATAATGTGCAGCGGAAAATAAAAATCATAATATCATAATATCATCCATATCAACTGGATTTAATTCAAAACTCATCTCATCACATATATATAATCTTTAATACAAATCCAGTTTCAATATAGTACATCTCTTTTAAAATAAAATGCATGAAATCCAATACTTTAATTCACAACTACTGCAGTGTCTAGATAAAATAAATAAGACTCAAGTAGACAATTTACATAAAGAAGCCGGGGCGGAAGAAATCCGGCGTATCGACCTGCTACTGAGGTCTGAGGAAGTTGACTCTCCTGAAAATAGTCAACGGAGGGGAGTCAGACCTCACTGAGTGAATTACTATAATATATATACATACACACTAAGTGATAATGCATACAGTCAACAGTATATATATAATATTGTATATATACAGGCAATTGCACACAGATGCAATAAAATCATTTTTATATATTTTATCTGAAAATCAACTTTTATGAAGGATCACATAGAACCCTAGAATATCGCAACCTCAGAAAGTAGTGTTAAACAACACTCTGGCCATACAGGCTCACTTATTCCAAATATATCCACTTAATCCATTTGGACAGTAGACTGGCCCCGAGACACTAAGTCAACTGAGCTCCAGCAGTCTGACTACCAGTGTGATTGGCCCCGAGACACTTGGTCAACCGAGCTCCAGCAATCACACCCACAACCACATCTCACATATCAATAATCATAATCAAATCAATATCCACAAATAATTTAGTAATATAGCCTAAAGCTATAGGTGTACCGGTACGTACTCGGTCCTAGTGCTGCCCACTAGGTAGCACGTTCTATTGATATCCTTCATTCTTAAATATAAAACATTCATTCACAAAAATAAATGATGCATGAATATAAATGAAATAACAATATAAACCATATATATATCGGAAATATACCAAACGTAAACCAGGTATATTTCGAGTATATATACGTCAAATAAATCCAATCAAAATCATAAATTAAATTAAAAATATATTTAAAAACATTTTAAATATATTTTATTAATAAAACATATATATAATTTATTATATACCAAAAATAAACCAAAAACACACTTAATATAAACTTAAGAAATAATCAAATTATTTATGCATATTTAATCAACATAAAACATGCATTGCTAAATCATGCATCCTAAGCATATATATATAATATAGTAACTCACCTAATGCGCTCCACGAGACAGGTCCGACGGGCCTGGTCCACTAGCCCTCGGTCTCGGCGCAACTAAACAAGAAATAATTAACTGACATCAGAATAAACCTAACAGAAATCCTAGAATTCAATCTAGAGTATTAAAATACGGAAACAGAATTAGGGTTCGACTGGATATCACATTTTACGAGAATTCTACCGAAAATCCGGCAGAACCTCCCCTGTAAAACGGACATCTCTCTACTCAAAAGAGTAGAGCCGACCCTACAAAGAAACACACTTCGAAAAACTACACAAGGCACAATCAAAAATCCACAACCCCTCGGTCGGACTCCAAACTACAATCTGTTGACCGGGGTCCACAAACACAGAATAATTCCAGATATAATAAAAATATCCTCACAACATAGTAATACATCTCATAGGTAGAAATTACATAATTACCCTTGAAACACTGTAAAAACCGATTAAAACTCATTTTATTAGAAAAACCGTATATTATATATATAATTGAAAATAATTCACGAAAAATAGTTTTAATTAGTTAAAAATACTAAATATTTTGTAGAAATCATTTTTATACCTTAAATAATTATTAAAACTAATTAAATTACATTTTTAGGCAATTTAGGGTAAAATTACCAAAATACCCCTATATATATAAATATACTTAAATTACTTCAAAAATTCACCAAAAATCATACAATTATCCAAAATTAATTTTCTCAACATATTTATCAATAATATCAAAAATTTTAACCCAATTAACCAATTAAATTCAAATAAAAACACATTTAACCTAATTTTTCCAAAATTCCATAAACTTCAATAATTCAAAATAAATACTTAGAAATTCATAAAAATTCCAAATAAATTCCTATAATTCATTTCAACACCTAATTCAACCATAAACTCAAATTTCATAATTTAAATAATTAATTTCCGAAAATTAGAAAATAATATTAAAATATTCAAAAATACCCAAAAATCCAAACAATCTCCAAAAATTCTACAAAAATTCATACATGAAGATTAAGCTACTAGGAACAACATTTATGAAGGAAGTTTCCATGAATCAATCAATTCGAAGCTCAAAAAAATCAAAAACCCTAATGTGACCGAATTGAGTTTTAGCTCAAACCTCAAAATCCACTTGATTTCAGGCCGAAAGGAGCTTAGAATTGGAATCAATGGAGCTCAAGGAGTCGATGAAGACCGACGGTGCATGAAATGGTGGCCGGAATCGTCGTCGACGGCAAAAAGCTCAACTTGCTGCCATGGCGGATTCCGGGCGTTCCAGCGGGCTTCCGGCGGCCTGGTCACGTCGGAGAGGAAGAGGAAGGAAGGGGAAGGAGGTTGGCGGCAGCTGGTGGCGGCGAGGGGCGGTCCGGCGTGCTGGAATGGGAGGCGCAGTGAGGGTGAGCGATCGAGAGAGAAGAAGGAGAGGGAGGGGGCAAATGTGTAATTTTCCAATTCTTTTTGTAATTTGACAAATATATGTATATATATATACTTTATACTATATATTAAAATAATATTAAATTACATACATCAAATATACACCACACACATAAAATCTAATATTTTAATAATTTATACTAAATAAAATTAATTAAATAACAATAAAACAAATAAATACTTAATAAAATATTAGGGTAATAATAAACCCTAATTAAATAAATGTACACACACAGGCTTTATTTAATAATTTATAAATATGTATGAGTTCATGCAAGTCCGTAAATACATTTAAAATAATTAATAATACATTGTTTACGTGAAAATTTCCCCGGAAATGCAAGTCCCGGGAAAGTTTTACGTAAAACACTGAAAAAAATACACAATAATTAAAATAGGTCTAAAATACATATTAACTCGTAAAAATATCATATAAAATACAGAAATCATTGACACTGCATATCCCGGTACAGTGTAAAAATATTTTTAAAAACACGGGATATTACAATATATACTATAGTAATTCACTCAGTGAGGTCTGACTCCCCTCCGTTGACTAATTTTTTTCAGGAGAGTCATCATCTTCAGATCTCAGTAGCAGGCCTATACGCCGGATTTCTTCCGCCCCGGCTTCTTTATGTAAACTGCTTATCTGAGTCTTGAGTTTTATTTTATCTAGACACTGCAGTAGTCATTAAATTATTAAAGAAATATTGTATTATATTTGAACTGGATTTGTATTAAAGGAGTTTATATATATGTGATGATAAGGATTTGATTTAAATCCAGTTGGTGCAAATGTTATTATTATATTTATGATTTTTATTTTCGCTGCATTATATATTGTTATTATTACTATTGCATGTTTTATTTTATTTTTAGGCTTGCTACGGGTTCCGGATTCGAAAGAATTCTCGTTCCCTAGCGCTGGTCATGACCCCTGTTTTGGGTCGTGACTGAATGAAGCAGGTATACCCAACATCACTTTGTCTGAAACTCAGTTCAACTAGTTCATGGCTCTCCTCAATGATAAAATTCAGAAGTCCAATCAAAATACTGTAATATCCCGAATTTTTAAATATTTTTATACTGCATCGAGATATGCAATGTTAATAATTTTTGTAAATATATTTATGATATTTTATGAGTTTGTTGTTTGTTTAAAGCTAATTTTAATTATTTTATATTATTTTAAGTACTTTACATAAAATTTTCCCGGGAATTGTATTTTCGAAAAAATTGACACGTAAATAATTTAATACTATTTATTTTGACTAGTTTTATGAATTTGCATGAACTCATATATAATTTTAAAGTGTTAAAATAAATTGTATATATGTGTACTTATTTAAATTAATTAGAGCTTAATTAATTTCCTTAATTTTATTATTTAATTTTTGTATTAATTAATTAATTTTAAGTTTATAAATTATTAAACATATTAAAATATGTGTGTGGTGTATATTTAATGTGTGTGAAATTTTATATTATTATAATATATAGTGTGAATATATATATATATATATATATATATATATATATATATATATATATATATATATATATATATATATATATATATATATATATATATACATAATTTTTTTAATCAAAAACCAAAACTTTCCTTTATTTACAGAATTGCCACTCTTCTTCTCCAAATGCCCATCACCATATTTCTTCCATTTCCAGCCACTTTCAAGCTGGTTTTCTTGCTATTACTATGCCCCTCAGCCTTCCTCATCCACCTCCAGCCATTTCTACCACCTGAAACACTCTTTTCCGGCAAGTTTTGGCCGGATTTTCATCAAGGAGCCAAAAATCGATTTAGCTCCGACCAAATACTTTCCGGCCACCAAATTTGATGCCGTCAGTCTCTATATTTTCTTTGAGCTCTGGTGAGTATGATTCCAAGTTTTTTTTCACTTGATTTGGTCTAGAATTGCTTAGGTTTCAATTTCTTCAAATCGGCCATTTTGGGTTTCGAATTTTTTTTAGCTTGAATTTGATTGATTCATGAAAAATTCCTTCACAAACTTTGTTCCTGGAAGCTTAATATACATACTGCAATTTTTTTAGAATTTTTAGAATTTATTTTAATTTTTGTGAATTTTTTATTATTTTATTATTATTTTCTAATTTTCGAAAATTAATTAATTAAATTATGAAATTGTGTTTTATGGTGATTATAGGAGTTGAAATGAATTATAGAAATTTATTTGTAATTTTTGTGAATTTTTATGTATTTATTTGGAATTTATTAAGTTTATGTAATTTTGAAAAATAGGGTTAATTGTGTTTGATTGAAATAAATTGGTAAATTGAGTATATTTATTGATATTATTGAATTATATGTTGAGAAATTAATTTTTGAATAATTATATAATTTTTGGTGAATTTTTGAAAATTTATAGTGAATATATATATATAGGGGTATTTTAGTAATTTTACACTAAATTGGCTAAAAATATAATTATATTGATTTTAATAATTATTTGAGCTATAAAAATGATTTCTGCAAATTTTTAGTATTTTTAACTAATTAAAACTATTTTTCGTAAATTATTTTCAAATTATATATATAATATACGATTTTTCTAAATAAATGAGTTTTTATCGGTTTTTAACGTGTTTTAGGGTTAATTACGTAATTTGGATTTATAAAATATATTTTTATTATATAAGGGCATTATCGGTATTTTATAATTATTCTGTGAATTGTAAACCTCGGTCGGTGAATTGTAGTTTGGAGTCCGACCGAGGGATTTTGGTTGTAATTCTATGTTTATTCTGAAATGTATTTCTTTGAAGGACCGGCTCTACTCTTTGAGTAGAGAGATGTCCGTTTTACAGGGGAGGTTCTGTCGGATTTTCGATAGAATTCTCGTAAAACGTGATGTCCGGTCAAATTCCTATTCTAAATTTATGTCTAAAATTTTAGATCGAGTCTTTAGAATTTTCGTTAAATTTATTCTGATTTCATGTTGTCATTTGTTTGTCTTCCTGTGTCGAGACCGAGGCCTAATGGATCAGGCCCGCCGAGTTTGTCTCGTGGAGCGCTAACATGTGAGTTATTATACTGTATATATATGCACTCCATATATGGTGCATTATTTATAATTTTTCATTTTCATTGTATGTTTTAAAAATGATTTAAATTATAATATTTTTGGTATATCTAGGGTTGCATTTTTATATATATGCATATTAAATAATTATGCATGTTAGTTTGATATATGCACATTAAACAATTAGGTTTAGGTTTAATACATTTAAGTAATATACACATGTTTTAAAATGTACACTTAGACATAATTATTTTATTAAATGATTAGTATACCTTAGGTATAGTTTTAGTAGATTTTATGTTTATTTATAAACCTACACTTAAATTATTTTTAAGTTTATTTTTGGTATATTTTTTATTTATTTTCGAATAAATAAATATTTTATTATTAAATTAAACCTAGCACATTAGTAGTATATTTAGGGTTTATTTTTGATATATGCATGCTAGATAATTAGGTTTATTTTTAGTATATTTGTGAATATATGTTAAATACAAACACGTATTGAAATGAATATTTATACATAAATATTTTATTAAATGATTTGTGTACTTAGGGTATATCTTTTGCATATTTAAGTATATTTTTAAGATAATGCATGTTATATTATTGTTACTCATTTAAATTGTTTTTAACTATATTAATGATTTATCTTTAGTTTATTTCGTATTTTATTTGACATATATATATATATATATATATATATATATATATATATATATATATATATATATATATATACCTGAAATATACTGGGTATATTTTAGGTATATTTTTGGTATATATATATATATGGTTGGTTTTACTATTATGAATATTGTTCTACATTAATTATTTTCCGAATGAATGATTTATTCTAAGTGAAGGATATCAATAGAACATGCTTCCTCATGGGCAGCACTAGGACCGTGTACATACCGGTATGATAGATAAGGATTGAGTGAGAGTTAAATTTGGGCGATTATAATTGATTTAATTGATTTGACTAAGATTAATGGTATGTTAGATAGTGTGATTGCGGGGCCAATCACACTGACTGTCAGACTGTTGGAGCTCGATTGACTTAATATCTTGGGGCCCAGTCTACTGTCCATAAGTGAATTGAATGATCTATTGAGTTGATTAGGATGTGAGGTGATAGATAGTGTGATTGCTGGAGCTCGGTTGACCAAGTGTCTCAGGGCCAATCACACTGACAGCCAGACTGCTGAAGCTCGGTCAACTTAGTGTCTCGGGGCCAGTCTGCTGTCCAGATTGGAATAAGTGTTCTATTTGGAATCAAGTGAGCCTGTATGGCTAGAGTGATGATGGGATTGTTTGAGGTTGTTATTATTTAGGGTTCTATGGATCCTTCATGAATTAAAACAAACATTTTCTACATTTAGTATATTTATAAAAGCAAAGTTTAGCATTCATGTGAAATGTGTGTATATACATATATATATAAGAATGTCTTATTGTTATGGTTTAGTTTGCATGTATATATAGTATAATAATTCACTCAGTGAGGTCTGACCCCCCTCAATTATTTTTTTCAGGAGATCCCATATTGTCAGAGCTTAGTTGTAGAGTTCCTCGTCGATGTTCTTCAGTCCCGGCTATTTTATGCAAATGTATATTCTGAACTTTGAATTGTATTCTAGAAATTGCAGTAGTAGTGTTATAATTTTTGGAAGTGTATTCTTTTTTTTGGATATTAAATACTTTGAGAATTTGTCTTTGAATATTATACGAATATGTATTCATTTATAAAAGGATTTGGAGTATTTATTTTATATATTGATTCAGAAAAATTTTAATTCAGTCGTACTTTTATTTATTTATTGTATGATTTTATTTTCTTAGGCTTGCTACGGGTTCCGGATTCGAAAGAATTCCCGTTCCCTAGCGCCGGTCATGACTCCTAGTTTGGGTCGTGACAAATATCGATCCTCATGCACATGTAGCAACAAAACCAGGTTTGTCCGAAGTTATTTTCGGTAATTGGATCATTGACAATGGAGCGACCAATCACATTACTTCATCTGCCTTATTGAATCCCACTAAAAATTTCTTTTCACCATGTGTTTTATTGCCTAGTGGGGATAAGGTTGCCATTACTGCTAAAGGGTCTTACCCTCTCAATCACATATTTTATTTGCATAATGTGTTATCTGTGCCAAAATTCAAAGTGGACCTACTGTCAGTAAGCCGATTGATAAGAGGCTTGAGTTGTTCAATAACTTTTTTTCCGTATTGGTGTATCTTGTAGGATCTTACAACGAGGAAGACGATTGGTTTGGGTAAACAACGTAATGGACTATACTATTTGACGGCATTGGCGACAAATAGACCATTCAACAACCATTATCCATCCATCACACCATATACTTGTAATCACATTCATAGCACTTCCAACCTTTGGCACAATCGTCTTAGTCATGTGTCATCATCTTATGCAAATTTTATAGCAAAACATTTCTTGAAATTTTCCATTCAGTCTAATAATGCTTGTCATATATGTCCATTGGCAAAGCAAAGTAGATTACCTTTCAGCTCTAGTACAATTTCTTTTATTAGACCTTTTGAACTTATTCATTGTGATATATGGGGACGATATTATCACTCTTCTATTTCTAGAGCTCATTATTTTCTGACCATTGTTGATGATTATAGTCGTTTCACTTGGATTTTTTTGATGCGCCAAAAGAATAAAGCACAATCAATCTTAAAACACTTTTTTAACTATGCTCTCACTCAATTTGACTCTTGCATTAAAACTTTTCGGAGTGACAATAGTAGTGAGTTTGTATCCCTTCGCTCATTTTTTTCGATAATGGTGTCATTTTTCAGCATTCTTGTGTTTACATGCCCCAACAAAATGGGGTTGTGGAATGTAAGTATCGCCATATTCTTCAAGTAGCCCGTGCTCTTAAATTCCAAGCCTATCTTCCTCCTCACTTTTAGGGGGAATGTGTTCTTACAGCCGTTCATCTCATCAATCGCTTACCTTCTCCAACTCTTTCCTACAAATCCCCATTTGAACTTCTTTATTCCAAACCTCCATCTTTTTCCCATTTTCATGTTTTTGGGTGTTTAGCTTATGCTACCAATGTTCATCCCACTCACAAATTTGACTCTCGGGCTATTCCATCAATTTTTGTTGGTTACCCAATTGGCCAAAAAGCCTACAAGTTATATGACTTATCCACACACAAAATTTTTACCAGCCGAGATGTCAAGTTTCATGAGGATTCTTTTCCTTATGCCTCCATATCTTATAGTCCCTTATTAAGCCCACGTTCAGGACCATTGGACCACCATCAAGCCCAATTCCATGTCTCTCCCCTATCGATTTCTCTTTGGATTCTCCCATATCTTCTCCTTCTTTTTCTCAATTAGATGACCACCCCTCTTCTTCTCTTCCTTCACAGCCCCACTTTCCCCCACCCATCCTTCGCACCTATTCTTGTCGTCCTTCTCCCACCACTCCATCTCCTCCGATTGTCCCTTCTCCATCTGATTCACCACCTGATTTGCCCCCTTCTCCTTTTCCACCCGCTCCTCTGTCCTCTCATTCTCCTATTGAGTCCGTCATCCCTCACATTCCTTCTCCTACAAACCTTGCTCCACCTATTCTCCGTCGCACTAGTCGTCAGTCCATTTTCCCAGTTTGTTACAATGATTATCATTGTCATCAAGTTTGCTCTGATCCATCATCTTCCTTGCTGCTAGGTCCGGTTAAAGGCACTCGGTATCCTCTAGCGAATTATCTCTCCTACCATCGGTACTCCTCTCACCATCGAGCTTTTTTGGCTCAGCTTGCCCAGGTCTCTGAACCTCGCTCTTACTCTGAGGCTATTTTACATCCTAAATGGAAGGCCGCCATGGACTCTGAGTTATAGGATCTTACAGAGAATGGCACTTGGACATTGACCTCCCTTCCTGCTGGTAAAATTCCTATTGATTGTCGCTGGGTTTATAAGGTGAAGCATAAAGCCGACGGTTCCATCGAGAGATATAAAGCCCGCTTAGTTGCTAAGGGCTTCACACAACTTGAAGGAGTTTATTATCATAAAATTTTTTCTCCTACTGCTAAAATTATCACTGTTCAGTGTTTATTAGCTTTAGCTGCAGCTAGAGGTTGGACTCTACATCAATTAGATGTCAACAACGCTTTTCTTCATGGAGATTTATCTGAAGAAATCTATATGTCTCCTCCGTTGGGTCTTCGACGACAGGGGGAGGAACATCTCTTTTACCGTCTCCATAAATCTTTATATGGTTTGAAACAAGCATCGTGACAGTGGTTTGCAAAGTTCTCTAATGCTATTCGATCTGCAGGGTATGTTCAGTCTAAAGTCGATTACTCTCTGTTCACTAGAAAACATGGAAATTCGTTTACTGCGCTTTTAATATATGTTGATGATATTTTGATTACGGGAAATTATCTAAAGGCTATTAACTCTCTTAAGCATTTTTTACATAGTCAATTTCGACTTAAAGATCTTAGAAATCTAAAGTACTTTCTTGGTATTAAGGTTTCTGCTTCTAAACATGGGATTTATATTTGTCAACGTAAGTATGCTTTGGAAATTATTGAAGATTCAGGGTTATTAGGAGCTACACCAGTTGATACTCCCATGGAAAAAGGTCTAAAGTTATCTAACCAAAGTGATTTACTCAAAGATCCAGGAAAGTTTAGGAGATTGATTGGCAGACTTATCTATTTAACTGTTTCTTGCCCTGACATTACTTATGCAGTTCATGTTTTGAGTAGATTTATAAATCAACCTAGGAAACTTCATTGGGATGCAGTGTTAAGAATTATGCGCTATCTCAAAAGAGCTCCTGGAAAAGGTTTATTTTTTCCTTCAGTTAACGATTTGAAATTAATGGCATATTGTGATTCTGATTGGGCAGGATGTCCTATAACCAGAAGATCCACAATTGGATATTGTGTTTTTCTTAGATCATCATTAATTTCCTGGAAATCGAAGCGTCAGAAAATAGTTTCTTTGTCTTCAGTAGAAGCATAATACCGTGCTATAACAGGGACATGTTGTGAGTTAACTTGGTTATGGTATTTGTTTAAAGATATAAATCTAGTACTTTCTGAACCAGCCTCATTATTTTATGATAATAAGGCAGCCCTACACATTGCTGCTAACCCTGTATTCCATGAAAGAACTAGACATATTGAGATGGATTGTCATTACATTAGAGATAAAATTCTGAATGGATATGTGGTCACAAGATATGTTAGCTCAGCTCATCAACTAGCTGATGTGTTTACCAAGCCGTTGGGGAAAGATTTTTTTGTTCCAATAATTCGCAAGTTAGGAGTGCAAGATATCCACTTTCCAACTTAAGGGGGAGTGTTAGGAAAATAAATATGTCATATCTTCTGTATTTGTAAATAGATTTATTTATATATCTATAACTTTCCTTTTGTATATTTTGGGCACTAATCAGTTCCTGATTTATAGGAACATATAGGAAGTCTCTTATAGCTGCTCATGTATATATATAGGGAAATTCCCTTGTTAATAGTATTATTCTATTCAGGCATATCAATTCCCTGTGTTTACACTATGATCAGAGCTAATTTTTGGAAGATGCAACACAACTAATTTAGGATAGCATTGAAACCATTTATCATTATTAATCACTCTATCTAGCCTTCCCATAATCATGCCTCTTGACCAAGTGAATTAAGGACATGAGAATCCCAAATTAAAAATGCTTGAACTTTGAACCCATTCATTGAAAAGACTACAAAATCTCTATTACTTCTTCGAACAACCCTTGCTCTCAAAGGCATTCATAACTGCTTTAAAATTGCCACCTAAAGCCTAAGCACCATCAATATCATTCGCTAGTCTTCTCAAGTTCCTGCAGAGACCTTATCTTATTAAAGAGTTTTGACTACCATAGATAAAGGCCATAAAACAATCCTCACTACGGTTTGATTTTACCATTGTGTGAACATACTACCAATTATTCTCAATAGCTTCAATCTCAATCTCCCCATTCCAAAGAATCCAAATCCCATCCGAAAAGCACCTTGCCTTAATTCTGTGGGACTTAATAAAGCCACTTCTGCTAATGAACACATTAGCCTTATGGCCATTGATTCTAGGTTCAAATAAATCTATGATATCTAGCTTATTTACTTTGTGACTGATGCCATGTAAAATATTATTCTCACGCTCCAAATTAATAATAGAGTGAAGCTTTAGATCCAAGGTACGTTTTCTATTATTTCGGGTAAAAGCTTCATTTTCTTTAGGTTGAGCTGTGGATTGAACAATGGCCAATGACTTCTTTCTATGTCTAGGCTTAGGTTGGTGGTGGCTTGTGGGCTTGCTTTTCAAAGGCCCACCTCTTTTTAGTCCACTAGCCTTTTTCCTATGCATAAATGTTCTTTTTTCATGATCCTTTTATCAAAATAGCCAATCCCGTCGTTAGTGACAATATCTTCTCTAGCTTCCGCGTAAAGCACCGCATATCTTGACCCTTGATTATACTGATAAAAAATCTCCAATCTTGTGCTACCTTCCCTCTGAATTCCAAATCTTTCTTTTGTCACAATCCGAACCCAGGGGTACGTGACCGGCACTAAAGAATGGAAAAACATAAAGCTATCAAAACTTATAGTAAGCCTATAAAGAAAATCACGGAATATTTAATTTTGAAACCTTACAATAAATAATAAAATAACAATGCACATTATCAAACTGATTTTTCTCAATATAATTTAAACCATAATATCAGTGCATAGAATAAAATAAATAAACATCGGTTATACAAATAGTATCTCAATACATTAAATTATAAATACATGCAATTTCAAATAAAGTATGCAGTTATACAATTTTCTCTCATGCAGTACGCGAAAGTAAATACAACACAACTAAATAGACCTACGCAGAATAGTCGATGACGAAGCTACACAGTGAAAAGAAGTAGGCCTAACAGAAAACTCTCAAACTCCTGAAAAAAAATAAGTTGAAGGGAGTCAGACCTCATTGAATAAGTTAATAAAGAAATGAAAGCGATTTGAAAACCTTATTAAAATAAATTTTATGAAAATATAATATAATATAATTTTATTTCAACCATTTGGTATACATATAATAAATCCATTTTTAAAAGAGAAGAAATAAATATTTAAATGTCTTTTTAAATCATTACAGTATAAAAATCTGGTAGAACCCGATTTATAAATTTTTAACTGTAATACCCTATATTTTTTTTAATTTAAATAAAGTAATTTTTGAATTTGTATTATTAATAAATAATTTTAAATTATATTATACCATTGTTAATTTTCCTAGCTATTTTATTGAGATAGAGTTATATTATTATTATTTTTAAGGAAATACATTTTCTATAATAAAATTAAATATTAAATAGCTATTTTTTAAAAAAAGTGTGATTATTCTATATTCCCTTTGTTAATTTCAAACTTATAAGATGTAGCATATATACTATATATTATATAGGGTTTATTATTTTATGTAGGTGTTATTTTTTTAGGGTATTATATATATATAGATATAGGTGTTTTTGTGTGTGTATATATATATATATGTGTACATACATGCATGTGTGTGAATATACATATGTAGTATGTGAATATGGGATTAAATATTCATATATATATGTATATATATATATATGAATATGCACACATGTGAATGTATATACCCATAAAACCCGAAAATCACCCACCTCACTGCCTCTCCTCCCCGTCGTCACCATCACCGCCACATTCCCTCTCCCTCTGATGTTCCTTGACCTCCCAGAGCAACCATCACAGTCGCCAGCCTCTCCCTCTTCCACCTTTTCTTCCATTTTCGGTGCCCTGCTCTCCCTCTCTCTCGGTCTGAGCTCTCACCGCCACTATCGGAGCTAGATCGGCGCTGTTATTGCTCCCTCAGCTTGCCTTGCCTTCTCAGGCGTCGACCAATGCCAAGCCTCGCCGCTGTAACCCATTTCCGGCATCGGCATTGAAGGTTGAAGGTGAGTTGCTGCAGGTTGATTTTAGGTTGTCTTAGGGTTGTTTTCTAGTTGTTTGAGTTGATTTATGTGTAAATCTTTATTTATTCTAAGCTATATGATGAATTATACTAATTTAGTTGTTTAAATCCGATTTTTTGTACATTATTTTGATTTTTCTTGATTTACAGAATTTTTCTTGATTTTATTTGATTTTTTATTTGACTTTATTTGATTTTTTTTTAGTTTAATTAGTAATTAAGTTAATTAAGGTTAATTATTTTTTTAGTGTATTGATTTTTATTTAAGATTTTGGAAGTTATGGTGTTAATTATAAATTTTTGTAAATTTTGGGTATTTACTTAATATTTTTGATAATTTCAAAATTTATTGTAAAAATTATGAAATTTTGGTAATTGATATTATTACTAAATGTTATTAATTTTAGAATTTAAATTATGGTTTTGTGATTTTTATACTATTTTTATAAATATTTTTAAGTTTATGTCAAATGTGAATAATTAGGTTAAATTATATTTTTAGAGGAAATCAGTAGTCATTTATATGTTTTTAATTATATTAAGATGTTTAATGTAGAGAAAATGATTTTTTTAGATGTTTGTATAATTTTTCAAGGAATTTTTAATATTAATAAGGTATTATATAAGTTTGTATATTATAAGGGTAGAAACGTAATTTTTGTTAAATATAGTTAAATAATAAATTTTGGTTGGTCTTAATAATAATCAAGGATTTTAAAAGGATTTTTACAAATTATCTACTAATTAAGACTAATTAACACTAATTTCTCAAAAAAATCAACTTTTAATAATATATTAGGTATTATTTTGAATATTATGTGTATTTTTCTATTATTTGGATAAATATGTCATTTTATGCTAATTATAATTAAAATATTTAATTAGCTTTGTTAATATTTAAGAGGTTTAGAGGATTTTTTTTTATATATAGATTAATAGGTAATTTTCATTAAGTAATGTTAATTGTGAATATTATTTCCAAATATATATATATATATATATATATATATATATATATATATATATATATATATATATATATATATATATATATATGTTGGTTTGTGAAATTTTATTTTAAATCTTTATTGAGAGATGATTTTCTAACTATGGATAATCATATATGTGATGTGTATTTTTGGGGAAAATAAATGATTTAATTTTTGTGATGTTTTGTTGGATTGTGATCTCAGTCGGGACTAAGTGTAGTTCTGAAAGCCCGACTCGAGTATGAATGTCTGTGATTATTAGAAGTGCATTTTTATTTGGGTTTGACTCTACCTTTGGTAGAGAGATGTCCGTTTTACAGAGGAGACTTTGTCGAAATTTCAATAGATTTTCTCGTAAAATGTGATATTCGTAATAAATTTCTACCATTAATTAGGCTTTTTCCTATCTATCGAGTTTTATCCGGTCTTCCTCAAGTCAACCTAGAATTTCAATATTTTTGTTGATTTTCGATTTCAATTTCGTAGACATGTTTTAAAATCGATATGTTAATTTCTTTTCTAGAGCATATTGGAGCAGAAGCCGTGGGATCGAGGCAGACGTGCGGTTGTCAGCCTTCTCATTCATCTTGTAAGTCGATAAAATGACTTGTGCGTGTGTTTTATTTAAAGACTACGTTCACTCATGTTTATAATATTTATTATATGATTTATTTAACTTAATGCTGCTATTTAAGGTTTAAGCGTATTTTATTTATTTAAAATCAGTTTTTGAGAAATTTTGGTAGAACGGGCTACCTGGTGGGTTTCATCAGAACCGTGTGCACATGGTAAAGATTGAGATATGGATCTGATACATATATAACTTGTGGATGTAAACTAGGATGGGTGCCTCGGTAGAAGCCCTTGCTCTCGGGCACCGCCAATGATTGGAAAGTTAATAATGGACTGGGATGGGTGCCTCAATTGATGCCTTAGCTCTCGGGGACCGCCAGTGCCATATATTTGGATTAAGTGAATGATTGTGACTTGGTGCCTCCGTTGATGCCTTTGCTGTCGGGGACCGACAGTCTAGTTGGAATAGGTGGGCTCGGTTGGCCATTTAGAACTTTGGGTTTAGGGCTCTACCGAGATTTTTCAAAAGATATATATATACATTATAAAATTATTTTCACTATAAATATATGGTTTTCAAACCGTACAACTCTTTTTATTGACTTACTCAGTGAGGTCTGATTCCCCTCAATTTATTTTTTTTCAAAAGCTTGGGAGTTTAACCTTAGACTGCCTCCACGCCGGGTTTCTTCATCACCGGCCATTTTATGTAGGTCATTGTAAGTTGTACTGTAGTAGTACTCTAGAAAGCTGCAGTAGTAACTGTATTATGAATTTGTATGACTTAAATATACTTATGTATTTTATTTCAATGAACCATGCTTATGTATAATGATTTAAGTTTGATTTATGATATGTGATGTTGGAGAATATTTTATTTATGTATTCAATTATGTTTTAATTTCAGAAAAATCAGTTTGATAATGTGTCCTGTTATAAAATAAAGTTTTAAATTGTAAGGCTTTATTTTTCTTTTCTTTAAGGCTTACTATGGGTTTCGGGGGCCTTATGCCTACCCTTTCCCTAGTGCCAGTCACGTGCCCTCAGGTTCGGGTCGTGACATTAACAGTCATAAGACTCACTTATATCCAAGACTGTCGGATCCCGAGAGCAAAGCATTACCAGGATACATAGCCACAGTCATATCTCTTAATCTAATATCACTAGCGATGTCCGAGAGCAAAGCAACACCAGACTATTGGCCCCAGTGATTTAATAAATATAATCTAAAATTTATACTGGCAGTGTCCGAGAGCAAAGCATCACCAGCCCTTCGGCCCTAGTATTTATTAAATAAGCAAATATTATACTACTGGCGGTGTCCGAGAGCAAAACATCACCAGACCTTCGGCCTTAGTAATATAATTAAATAATCGCATATTTTACCAGTGCGCACACGGTCCTGATGAAACCCATTAGGTAGGCTATTCTACTGTGGTTTATCTAAAAATAAAAGAAAATAAATAAAACAATAAAAATTACAATAAATAAAATAGATAAATAAATAAAATACAATAAAACAACTATAGATTAAATCAGGCAAGATCATATGAATAATGCTTAATAAAATCTCATAAAATTAAATTCGTAAGAATTTGATATAATTTAAATTAAAAATCCGACACTCAAATCAAATATTAACTTATAAGATAAAGGTGCTCCTTTGGCATGTCATGTCCGACCTCGACTGGTAGACGTGACTGGAGAGGTAGCTAAAAGACAGAAAAGGAAATGACAATCAGAAAATAGAAACTTAACTTCTAGAGTTTCTATGGAAGACTTGATTCGAACTCAGAATAAAAATTTTAGGATTGACCCGGAGTCACATTTTACAAGAAATCTACCAAAAATTCGGTAGAGTTTTCTTTGTAAAATGGACATCCCTCTATCAAAGTAGAGTCAATCCTGCAAATAAACACATTACAAAATTCACAGTGGTACAACACCTCGGGTTGGGATCCCAAACTACATAATTCCCAACCGAGGTTCACCAAAAATACAAATAAGCAAATACCAAACATTAATTTAGTAAATCACCAAAAATAATAAAATTAATAATAAATCATAATATAATTTATTTAATTTTTAAAACACTAAATAAAATTATTTTCCACCATAATTTAAATAAAATTTCAAATAATAATATAATATTAGTAACAATCCAACTTTTCAAATATTCAACATAATATAGTCAAATTCAACTATAATTGCCCATCTAGTTTAAATATACTAAAATATTAATTAAAAATTCACTCAAACCACAAAACAATAAATAATTTAATTTTGAATAAATTTTCAAAAAAAATAGTTAGTATCAATTAACTAAAAATAATAAATAATTTATAAAACTTATTTTAATGCCACATTTTATCTAAAAAATATCTAAAATATAGTATTTAATTATAATATCAACAAAAATACACCATTTACCTATTATATCAAAATTTACATAATATAATAATTTCTAAAAAAAATTAGATAAATTATCAAGAATTATTTTATCACTACTAAAATTACTAACATAATATACTAACACTAATTAACTCAAATATTCAACCAAAAATAATTAATTAACCATATTAACAAAATATACATAAAAATTAAAATACCTAAATAAATATACTAAAATTCCATAAAAATCAATTTAATTAATCTAAATTAATTTTTATATACTTTTAACCAAAATTAACTCCAATAACTTAGATCAACTAATATATATACATAAATCAACCAAGAATTACCCCAAATAATTAAAATAAATTCCGCAAAAATTAAACAATTAACTCATAATTAACAAAAAATCCTAAAACAACCTAAAAACTAACCAAATCAACTAACAAACAACTAAATCTAACTAAAAATTAACCTAAAGTTATTAACTACTAACTCACTTCAAGCTCAAATCAGGATAGGGGAGGGGCTGCTGCTGCAAGCCTGAGTTGCTGCTGCTTCCGATGATAGCAGGTGGTTGCGGTGGTTGTGCTGGGTGTCACGGCAAGAGGGCTGGAGGCTACTGCTGTAGTCGTTCTTACTGTTGCTTCACACGGCTACTGCTGTTGCTACCTTCTTTATGATGCGCTGCAGAGATGACACTAAAGGAAGAAGAAGCAGATGGAGAAGGAACGGGGTGGTTATGGCTGCTGCTTTGGGTGCATAGTGATAGGGGAAGGAAAATGGCGTGAAAGAAGAAGAAAGAAAGAAGGAGGAAGAGGAGATAGGGATTGACCAACTATTTTTGGTCTGAAAATCATAATGCTATATATATATATATATATATATATATATATATATATATATATATATTGGGTAGTTTAAGTAGTGAATATGATAATGTTATTAATATACCTCTAGATAAAATAATACTACAAATATAATAGTCAACAATAGTAATGCTATAAATAAATATTTGGACAATTAAAATAACAAAGTATGTGCATAAAAATAAAATAATGTACAAATAAAAATATTAATAGTTCTCAATAGAATTTTAAATTTAGTACTTAAATATAATAATTTAATATATCAATTATAACAATATGAAATAAAGATAATTTGTATCCTCAAAAACCTCAATATTTATATAAATAATTTAAAATATTCGGGTTATTACAGTCTTCCCCTCTTACAGAAATTTGTCCTCAAATTTCAGAGAAAAGTTAGGAATTATAAAGTCTAAGGATGAAAAAGATAGGGATAGACGACTTGCATCTCAGATTTTGCCTCCCACGTACAGTCTTCTGTTGTGTGGTTACTCCAAAGCACTTTCACCATCGAAATTTCTTGAGAGCGAAGCTGGCAAACCTAGCAATCAACAATTGCCACTAGATACTCCTCATAAGATAGATCTTCACTGAGCTCCACTACTTGGGACTGAAGTACGTGAGAAGGGTCAGGAATATACTTC
Organism: Mallotus nudiflorus; assembly: GCA_947683625.1. NCBI lineage: Eukaryota > Viridiplantae > Streptophyta > Magnoliopsida > Malpighiales > Euphorbiaceae > Mallotus > Mallotus nudiflorus. The sequence goes on along the minus strand of CANTUR010000620.1, from coordinate 295,570 downwards.
CTCAACATAGACACATGGAACACTGGGTGGATTTGAGATAACTCAGGTGGCAACACTAGTCTATAGGCTACTTCCCCAACTCGTGACCTTATCTCGAAAGGTCTAATGTACCTCAGAGCCAACTTACCCTTCTTACCGAACCTCATAACTCCCTTCATTGGAGATACCTTCAAAAACACCATATCTCCAACTAGAAAGGAAACATACTTCCTTTTGGGATCAACATAACTCTTATGCCTGCTGTATGCTATCCTTAACCTCTACTGAATGATAGGAACTTTTTTAGAAGTAACCTGCACTAACTCTGGACCTGTGAGCTATCTCTCACCAATTTCCTAACACAAAGGTGATCTGCACTTTCTACTATACAACGCTTCATACGGAGCCATCTCAATACTTGCATGATAACTATTGTTATATGCAAATTCAATCAATGGCAAATGATTATCCCATTGACCTTCAAAGTCCATCACACAAATCCGGAGCATATCCTCTAAAGTCTGAATGGTCCTCTCAGACTGACCATCGGTTTAAGGATGGAATGTTGTACTGAAGTCAAGTATAGTACCTAATGCCTTATGCAACTCTTGCCAGAAAACTGATGTAAAAATGGCTCCTCTGTCAGATATTATACTTACTGGAACTCCATGAAGACAAACAATTCTGCTGACATACAACCGTGCCAACCTGTCCATAGAGTATGTCTTCTTAACTGGCATAAAATGAGCTGACTTAGTTAACTTATCAATGATCACCCAAATAGCATCAAACCCACCTGTCGTCCGAGGCAACCCGGTCACAAAATCCATAGCAATCATATCCCACTTCCACTCTAGGATAGGCATGGGCTGTAATAATCCTGAGGGCCTCTAATGCTCTAATTTCACCTGCTAACATGTAAGACACTTGAATACAAATTCTGCAACATCCTTCTTCATTCCATTCCACCAATATGTATCCCTCAAATTATGATACATCTTAGTAGAACCTGGATGAATACTGTAAGCAAAAAAATGTGCCTCTTCTAATATCTCTTTCCTCAAATCATCAACATCTGGCACACACAACCGAGTACCCAAGCGTAGAACTCCCTCACTGTCAATCACAAACTCTCTGGATTGACCCTGTTGCACCTTAAACATAATTCTCTAAAACTGTGGGTCCCTTCTTTGAGTTGCCTTAACTCTATCCAAGTACACAGATCGTACTCTGAACTGAGCTAAAAGGCACTCCTTAGTCACTTTCCATTGCAAACCCTTATCAATTAGCTCATGCAACTCCTGAATAATTGGTCTTCTCTCAGTACTAATGTGGGCAAGACTACCTGCTGATTTTCTACTCAATGCGTTAACTACTACATTTGTCTTGCCTGGATGGTAAAGAATTGAACAATCTTAGTCTTTTAGAAGTTCCATCCATCTTCTTTGCCTTAAGTTCAAATCCCTCTGCTCAAAGATATACTTTAAGCTCTTGTGGTCGGTGTAGATCTCATAAGTGACACCGTACAGATAATGCCTCTAGATCTTCAGTGCGAATACAACTGCTGCCATCTCTAGATCGTGAGTGGGATAATTTTGCTCGTGCTTCTTCAATTGCCTCGAAGCATAACCAACCACTCTGCCATTCTACATTAGCACACATCCCAAACCTACACGGGAAGCATCACAATACACCGTGTATCTATCATTACCAAAGGGTAATGTCAGTACTAGAGCTGAAGTTAATAAATCTTTAAGCAACTGGAAATGCTCCTCACATCCATCAGTCCATACAAATCTAACATTCTTCTGGGTTAGTCTAGTCAAAGGCACAACAATCTTAGAAAAATCCTTCACAAATCTCCTGTAATAGCCTGTTAAACCTAGAAAACTTCTCACTTTAGTAACCGTTGTAGGTCTTGACCATTCAAAAATCACCTCTATCTTCTTGGGATCTACTTGAATGCCATCTTTAGACACCACATGGCCTAAGAATGCCACTTGGTCTAACCAGAACTCACATTTTAAAATTTTAGCGTATAACCGGTGCTCTTTCAAAGTCTACGACACCAATCTCAGATGCATCGCATGCTCCGCCCTATTCTTTGAATAGACCAGAATATCATCAATAAACACTATCATAAATCGGTCTAAGAATGGCCTAAACACCCTATTCATCAAGTCCATAAAGGCTGTTGGGGCATTAGTCAACCCAAAGGACATCACTAAGAACTTATAGTGGCCATATCTAGTCCGAAATGTTGACTTAGGTATATCCTCCCTTCTAATCCTCAGCTGATGATACCCAGATCTCAAGTCAATCTTAGAGAAATGTCGACCTCTTTATAACTAGTCGAACAAATCATCAATCCTGGGGAGTAGATACTTATTCTTGATGGTAACCTTATTTAGTTGTCTGTAGTCAATATAGAGTCGAAGACTACCATCCTTCTTCTTTACAAAGAGAACCGGAGCACCCCAAGGAGATGTACTAGGCCGAATGAACCCCTTATCTAATAATTCCTGCAATTGCTCTTTTAACTCCTTCAACTCCGCAGGTGCCATCCTATAATGTGGCATAGAGATAGGATCTATACCTGGGACAACATCAATATAGAATTCTATCTCTCTATTCGGCAACAATCCAGGTAACTCCTCTGGAAAAACATCTGTAAAATTCATGTACTATTGGTACCCTCTCCACTGATCCCATTTCTACTTGAACATCTCAAACCACAGCTAGATAGCCCTGACACCTCTACTGAGCATCTTCCTAGCTGTAATGGTAGAAATAGGAATACATAACATGGAACTCTCAGTACCTCTGAATCTAAATTCCTCATCACCAGGAATCCTGAAAATTACTTCCTTTGCTCGATAATCCACAGAAGCATAATACTAGGACAACCAATCCATTCCAAGAATCACATCAAACTTGATCACATCCAAAAGGACCAAGTCTACCAATAATTTTCTACCCTCTACTAACACGAGATAATATGGAAAGAAAATTTTTGTCTCTAACTCATCACTAAGCGGAGTCAAAATAGATAGAGGAAAACTCATCTTAGAAGGAAGACAAGCCACTCTCGAAGCAAACAAAGGAGATACAAATGAACATTTAGCACCCGGATTAAATAATACTCTAGCCTCAAAGCAACAGACTAGAATAATACCTGCTACCATAACGTTGGATGCCTGCACATCCTGAGGAGTCAAAGTGAAGACCCCAGCTTGACCACATCATGGCTGCTATAAGGTGAATGGCTGAGTTTGTCCTTTACCTCTACCCTACTGACTCGCATACTGCATCGGTCATTGCTAAGAGTACATGGGTACCTGATATTGCTGAGGCACCTGCTGCAATGGCTGAACAATATTAGGTGAAGATCCCTGAGCAAAAGATGTATAGATTCCATAGTTCGGACAATCTCTAGCGAAATGTCCAAACTGACCACATCTAAAACATGCTCCTGGCATCAAGTGACAAGGACCCTGATGCACTCGACCACAAATGGCACACGCACTAGCTCCAGACCCAGAACTGCCATGCCCAGAGCTGTGCCCACTACTACTGCTGGCGCTACTACCAAATCTAGCGGCCCTACTGCTCCTGCGATCCTGAGTAAGGCGGTGCCTACCAGTCCAATGTGCCCTAAACTATCTGCTCTACTGAGAAGGGCCTGCTGACTGAGAACTCGAGCTGCCTATTTGAAATACTGGCTGCTGCACCCTCTGGACAGGTCTGAAAGTGCCACTATCATATGGGTCAGGTATGGTGCCATGCCGGATGTGTCTGCGCTCCAGCTGTCTCGCCTCCTCTACCACACTCTTGAGACTACAACCCTTTGGTCGAATACCAATATAGGCTAGGCCTAATCCCGTCACATATAGCTCTACTAGCCTGGCGACATCCTGCCTCACGTCCTCTGCATTCCTCATCAGTCTGCAGAACTCCCAAGTATAGTCCTCCACTGATCGATCTCTCCTATCAATGTTAAGCAGCTGCCATCTGTAGTTCTCTCGCATAGATGAAGGACAGAAGAATCTCATGAACTACTCCTTAAATCCAACCATGTCGTCGTCATCATGAAAGGTTAAATGGACTGCATAAACCAATCCTGAGCTACTACTGAGATTGATAGCTCCATAATCATAATCCTCTGGTAGTCAGAATACCCATATCTGGTCCTAGACTCGATGGTATTAATGAAATCCAATGTGTCCCCAATACTATCAAAGTGAACTCGCCCCACTCTAGAGTATAATAAGGCTGCATCAACATCTGACATCCCCTGAATCTATCGCTAAAACATTTGTTGCACAATGGGCATCGCTTGATTAAGAGCTGCCAAGCCCTGATTAATACCCACCATGCCAGCTGCAAAGACTACAGGATCCTCTGCTGGAATCTGAGGCTCTATTGGAGGCTGATCCTACCTCTGAGCCGCTGCCACTCTTGCTCTACCCCTACCCTTACCTCTAGGTCGAGGGACAGGAGGGAGAATCTCATCCTGAAATGACTGCACACCATCATCAGGTTCTACATCTACAGCAAGGGCATTCCGAGCACGCCTTATTTTGAAAGGACAAGAAAACCAAGATTTAAAATAAGACAAGAATACAAACTCGAATGCTAAAACCAAAAGGCAAGAGGTCAACAAATGACATTTAACAACCTAAGTGCCGTAGTATTATGAGAAAAAGACAGACATTGACAGTCAAAAGCATGAAAAATGAGCCAAAGCTCTGATACCAACTTTGTCATAACCCGAACCCAGGGGCACGTGACCGGCACTAAGGAATAGGAAAGCATAAAGCTATCGAAACCCATAGTAAGCCTATAAAGAAAATCGTAGAATATTTAACTTTGAAACCTTACAATAAATAATAAAATAATAATGCATATTATTAAACTGATTTTTCTCAATATAATTTAAACCATAATATCAGTGCATAGAATAAAATAAATAAACATCGGTTATACAAATAGTATCTTAGTACATACAATTATAAATACATGAAATTCCAAATAAAGTATGTAGTTATACAATTTTCTCTACTGCGATATGCGAAAGTAAATACAACACAACTAAATAGACCTACGCATAATAGCCGGTGACGAAGCTACACGGCGAAGAGAAGTAGGCCTAACAGAAAACTCTCAAACTCCTGGAAAAAAAAATAAGTTGAGGGGAGTCAGACCTCATTAAGTAAGTTAATAAAGAAATGAATGCAATTTGAAAACTTGATTAAAATAAATTTTATGGAAATATAATATAATATAAATTTATTTCAACCATTTGGTATATATATAATAAATCCATTTTTAAAAGAGAAGAAATAAATATTTAAATGTCTTTTTAAATCGTTACAGTATAAAAATCTGGTAGAACCCGATTTATAAATTTTTAACAGTCATAAGACTCACTTATATCCAAGACTACCGGATCCCGAGAGCAAAGCATTACCAGGATACACAGCCGCAGTCATATCTTTTAATCCAATATCACTGGCGATGTCCGAGAGCAAAGCAACCCTAGACTATCGGCCCCAATGATTTAATAAATATAAACTAAAATTTATATTGGCAGTGTCCGAGAGTAAAGCATCACCAGACCTTCGGCCCTAGTATTTATTAAATAAGCAAATATTATACTACTGGTGGTGTCCGAGAGCAAAACATCACCAGACCTTCGGCCCGAGTAATATAATTAAATAATCGCATATTTTACCAGTGCGCACACGGTCCTGATGAAACCCATTAGGTAGGTTGTTCTATTGTGGTTTATTTAAAAATAAAATAAATAAATAAAACAACAAAAATTACAATAAATAAAATAGATAAATAAATAAAATACAATAAAACAACTATAGATTAAATCAGGCAAGATCATATGAATAATGCTGAATAAAATCTCATAAAATTAAATTCATAAGAATTTGATATAATTTAAATTAAAAATCCGACACTCAAATCAAATATTAACTTATAAGATAAAAGTGCTCCTTTGGCACATCGTGTCCGATCTCGACTGGTAGACGTGATTGGAGAGGCAGCTAAAAGACAGAAAAAGAAATGACAATCAGAAAATAGAAACCTAACTTTTAGAGTTTTTATGGAAGACTCAATTCGAACTCATAATAAAAATTTTAGGATTGACCCGGTGTCACGTTTTACGAGAAATCTACCGAAAATTCGACAGAATTTTCTCTGTAAAACGGACATCCCTCTACCGAAGTAAAGTCAATCCTGCAAATAAACACACTACAAAATTCATAGTGGTACAACATTTTGGGTTGGGACCCCAAACTACATAATTCCCAACCAAGGTTCACCAAAAATACAAATAAGCAAATACCAAACATTAATTTAGTAAATCACCAAAATAATAAAATTAATAATAAATCATAATATAATTTATTTAATTTTTAAAATACTAAATAAAATTATTTTCCACCATAATTTAAATAAAATGTCAAATAATAATATAATATTAATAACAATTCAACTTTTCAAATATTCAACATAATATAGTCAAATTCAACTATAATTGCCCATCTAGTTTAAATATACTAAAATATTAATTAAAAACTCACTCAAACCACAAAACAATAAATAATTTAATTTTGAATAAATTTTCAAAAAAATAGTTAGTATCAATTAACTAAAAATAATAAATAATTTATAAAACTTATTTTAATACCACATTTTATCTCAAAAATATCTAAAACATAGTATTTAATTATAATATCAACAAAAACACACCATTTCCCTATTATATCAAAATTTACATAATATAATAATTTCTAAAAAAAATTAGATAAATGATCAAGAATTATTTTATCACTACTAAAATTACTAACATAATATACTAACACTAATTAACTCAAATATTCAACCAAAAATAATTAATTAACCATATTAACAAAATATACATAAAAATTAAAATACCTAAATAAATATACTAAAATTCCATAAAAATCAATTTAATTAATCTAAATTAATTTTTATATACTCTTAACCAAAATGAACTCCAATAACTTAGATCAACTAATATATATACATAAATCAACCAAGAATTACCCCAAATAATTAAAATAAATTCTGCAAAAATTAAACAATTAACTCGTAATTAACAAAAATCCCAAAACAACCTAAAAATTAACCAAATCAACTAACAAACAACTAAATATAACTAAAAACTAACCTAAAGTTAACTAACTACTAACTCACTTCAAGCTCAAATCAGGACAGAGGAGGGGCTGCTGCTGCAAGCCTGAGTTGTTGCTGCTTCCGGCGACAATAGGTGGTGGCGGTGGTTGTGCTGGGTGTCACGACAGGAGGGCTGGAGGCTGTTGCTGTAGTCATTGTTGATGCTGCTTCACACAGCTGCTGCTTCACACAGCTGCTGCTTCACTTGGTTGTTGCTGCTACTACCTTCTTCATGATGCACTGTAGAGATGACACTAAAGGAAGAAGAAGCATATGGAGAAGGAACGAGGTGGTTATGGCTGCTGGTTCGGGTGTGTAGTGACAGGGGAATGAAAATGGCGTGAAAGAAGAAGAAAGAAAGAAGGAGGAAGAGGAGATAGGGGTTGACCAACTATTTTTGGTCTGAAAAATAATTTAACACATAATTTTAAATATTTTATATTTTAATTGATAAAAATATGACATATATGTATATGTGTTACAAATTCAGTGGTTGCAAGCAATACAACAAAAATAGATAACAATTTTTTGAAAAAAGAATCAACTAAAAACCAACAAAACTTACATATAAGAGGAAATATTCATTTAAGTTGATGATAAAATCAATCTCACATGATGGAGCAAGAAATGGGGTCAGGGTCCCTACAAACTTCTTGGAAGATAAAAGGAGGGTTTCGGCAACAAACTAGCTCTTCTTTCTTTTCTTCTTTCTTTTCTTCTTTCTTTTCTTCTTTCACTTCAGTTACGCTCATCAGCTCTACGTGCACCTTGGTTTTTAGTAACGGGCAAGGGCAATGAGGCCATTTTGCCAATTGTTTCCTTAATGAAGTTGTTAGCTTCACAGGATCCACTTCTCCTATCACCTCTAACTGGTTCTTATCTTTCTCTGCTATTGCCGCAGAAGTTACCCCTGCATGCATGCAGCAGTGTCAATCACATAAATCATTACATTTAAATCTTCTAACAACAGCATTATATGTTTAAATTTTTGGCATTTTAAATTTTTTTAATGAAGTTTAATGTTAGAACAGGTTGAGATCTCTTATTAAATTAGAAAGAAATTAATTTACAAATCGATGAAAATAGAATTCAAATCCTACTTCTCGATATCTCTTGGAAAATAAGTGATTAAATCACTGTATGCTAGTTAATTTGTGACATAATTACCGCAAATGCCAACTGCAATCTTCATGGCTTTAGAGCGAGACTTGTCACAATTCATTTGCGTCCTTATCACCATCTTTTTCTGCACCAATTGACAGGAAACAATTCCATTATTTTACAAGAGAAGAAAAATAGTTTCCTGGTAAAATAAATATAATAAAAAAAATTATGTACCGTCATGGTATTTGTTGGCAAAGAAAGTAAAGAACTCTATAGAGTTGATGGTGGGGTGGAGGAGGAGGAAGAAGAAGAAGAAATGCTTCTAACATAAAGCTACTTTATTTTGGAGTGGATGATCTTTAGTGATACTGCCCTCTATATATAGCCTCCCGTCTACGAGGGGCATTTCTTTCTAGTTTCTTAATTCATTATAATTTTCTTTTAAACGACTTTTCTTTTTCTTTATTTCTTTTTTACTCTAATCTTATTATTAAGGCAAAACTCATCATGAGGCCCTTCAAATTTTCAGATTTTTAGCTTTAGACCCCTCAAATTTTATTGTATATTCAGACCTTTAAACTTCATGGAGTTTAAAGTTTTAAACCGTTTTGTATATTTAGACCTTTAAACTTGATGAGGTTTGAAGTTTTAAATCCTTCTAACAATTTTTTAACATAAATTATTTCCTTTTAGTTTATGCAGTTTTATATTTATAATATTTATACCATTTTTTTTTACTTTTTAACACTTATACCACTTTTAATATTTTTCACCGGTAAAATTAAATTTACTTATTTTAATTTCTAATATTTTAAATTATTATATACATATTTAAATAATTTTAAATTAAAAAAAATAAGTTAATGCTAAGATTAAAAAATTATAATAATACTACTGTTTTTCATAATATTTTAAATTATTATGAATAAATTTTATAATATAATTTTTTTTTTCATATACACAAAAGTATGATAAAAAAAATGAAGGTTAAGATAACAATTGTAAAAAGTTTGAGTTACTTGGAAAACTAATCACCATTTTTTGTGATGTACATGCATACATTGGTATCCACTATTTATAATATTTATATTGTAAAAAATTATTTCCAATAATTTAATTAAAAATTTGTATGAAAAACTAAAAAAATGTATTGAAAATATAAAATTTAAATTTTAAAGAATTATAAAATATTTTTTATCATAATATTTTTTAATTATAATGTTCTTTTTCATCATAATATTTTATTTTGAAAATATAAGTTTTATTGAAAATAAAATTAGTATAATTTAAAATATTGGAAAAAATGGTAGTTTTATTATAATATTTTTTCTTAACATTAATATGTTTATTTATTTTTAAAATTTAAAATTATTTAAAAATGTATGTAAATTTATTTTTTAATTTAAAATGTTAGAAATTAAAATAAGTTAATTTATATTTTACTAGTGAAAAAAATTTAAAAATTGATATAAGTGTTAAAATGTAAAAAATGGTATACATGTTAGAAATATAAAACTTCAGGAAACAAAAGTAAATAATTTATATTAAAACATTAACAGAAGGGTTTAAAAATTCAAACCCATAAAGTTCAAAGATTTATATATATAAAATGAAACTTGGAAGTTTAAAAATAAAAAGTTGATAAATTTAAGGGACTCAAGATGAATTTTGTCTATTAGTAGAAAAATCCACTTTCTTGGTTGGTTTTGTTAAAACTTTTGACCATATGATGCTATTCATTCAAATATAATACAATGCTCCTTTCTTATTATATTTATTTATCTACTTGAATGTATTTATGTACAATGCAACAATCTTATTTGATGAATGAAAAACAGCCTCATGTAACCAAAACCGAAAAAATAATAATAATAAGTTTTAAGAAGAGAGTAATAATTTCATGATAAATGGTATCAGAGTTGACTCTACTTTTTTCCAATATAAAATCCTCATGAGAGATATCAGGGTCAACATAGATTCGAACCGGAATGGTCCCGTGATAACATTGCCTATTTTCTTTCACTTCTTTTATCTGTAAGCTCCCCGATGACTGCTTCTATTAAGTCAACTAAGTCATTGTTATTTTGCTACTCTTCATTCAAATTTTTTAATATTTTTTTATCATGGTAGAGTATCTGCTTTTATAAAAATTATAATTGTTAATAATTGAATGGATAAGAATTGACTTATTTATGATGGGTCAATTTAAATCTATTTAAATATTTAATGTAGAATTATAATATCAGAAATAATTACAATATTAAAAAAAATCATGAGACGCTATATATATGCAAAGCAATAGAAACAAAAAAGCACAATTATATTTTTTTTCCTTTTTTTCTTTGCAAAAATAAAATTACTTTGATTGTGATAAAAAAAATAATTCGTTTTGATAAATGTGTTATTTTTAAAGACTAATTATTTGTCACGACCCGAACCTGAGGGCACGTGACCGGCACTAGGGAATGGGTAGACTTAAAGCCCCCGAAATCCGTAATAAGCCTAAAGAAAAAGGAAAATAAAACCATTCATATTTTAAATTTTAATTAACAACAGAACATATTATCAACTGCTTAATAAAAATATGTTTCAACATCGCATATTATAAATTGAATTCAAATCTTATACATAAGTGTAGTTTACACAAATAAATTACACAATCATATTTAAACCATACAAATCCTTAGAACATATACTACTGCAGCAACCTAGATTTACACACAGTACAACTTACAATGACCTACATAAAATCGCCGGTGAAGAAGAAACCCGGCATGGAGGTAGTCAGAGGTTGAACTCCCAAGCTCCTGAAAAAAAATAAATTGAGGAGAATCAGACCTCACTGAGTAAGTCAATAAAAAGAGCTGTACGGTTTGAAAGCCTTTTTGAAAACTGTATATGTTTATAGTGAAAATAATTTATAATATATATAAGTATAGCTTTTGAAAATCTCGGTAGAACCCTAAACCCAAAATCTAAATGGCCAACTGGGCCCACTTATTCTAACTAGACTACCGGTCCTCGAGAGCAAAGGCATCAACCGAGGCACCAAGCCGTAGTCATTCACTTAATCCAAATAAATGGCATTGGCGGTCCCCAAGAGCTAAGGCATCAACCGAGGCACCCATCCTAGTCCATTATTGACTTTCCAATCACTGGCGGTCCTCGAGAGCAAAGGCTTCCACCGAGGCACCCATCCCAGTTTAACATTCACCAATCATATATACGTCGGATCCATCTCTCAATCTCTACCATGTGCACACGGTCCTGGTGAAACCCACCAGGTAGCCCGTTCTATCAAAATTTCTCAAAACTGATTTTAAATAAATAAAATGCGCTTAAACTTTAAATAGTAGCATTAAATTAAATAAATCATATAATAATAACATAAAAATATGAGCGCACGCATCTTTAAATAAAACACATGCACAAATCATTTTATCGACTTACAAGATGAATGCGAAGGCTGACGACCACACGTCTGCCTCGGTCTCACAGCTTCTGCTCCGATATGCTCTAAAAGAAAAATAATGAATCAACTTTTAAAACATGACTAAGGAATCGAAATCAGAAATCAACAAAATAATAAAATTCTAGACTGACTCGAGGAAAACCGGATGAGACTCGACAGACAGGATTTAACCTAACTAACGGTAGAAATTTTACGAATATCACGTTTTACGAGAAAATCTACCGAAATTTCGGCAGAGTCTCCTCTGTAAAACGGACATCTCTCTATTAAAGGTAGAGCCAGACCTGCATAGAAAATGCACTTCCAATATACACAACCATTCACACTCGAGTCGGGCTTCCAAAACTACAATTTGCCCTGATCGAGATCACAACTCAAACAAATATCAAAATTAATAATATTTATTTCTCAAATATATATATATATATATATATATATATATATATATATATATATATATATATATATATATATATATATATATTGGAAATTGGACATTTAAAATTTTACACTACTTAGGAAATTATATCAATTAATTTATAAAATTTATCTAAACCCTTTAAATATTAATAAACTAATTAAAAATATATATTATCACATTTAGTGTAAAATTACATTTTTACCCCTAGAATATATAAATTACATAATGTGCTATATATACTAAAAAAATTCCTTAAAATTATTTAATCATCCAAAACTTATTTTCTCAATGTTAAATTCTTAATATAATTAAAACATATTAATGGCTTTTAATTTCTTCTAATAAAAATATAATTCAACCTAATTTTAAATTTTTTTTGACATAAACTATAAAATTCCTAAAATTTGAATAATATTCAAAAAAAATTATTTTATTTACTCTAAAATTAATATCAACCCATAATAACACCAAAAATTCCAAAAATTATTATTTATTATTTTTATAATTAATTCCCGAAAATTCCTAAAATAATATTAAAATATTCAAAAATTCACCAAAAATCAAAATAAATTCCAAAAATTATACAAAAATTCCTAGAAGTAGATTGAGCTACTAGGAATCACTTTTGAAAAGGGAGTTTGCATGAATCAATCTAAATCGAGCTAAAAATTTTCCAAAACCCTAGAGCTCAAAATCAAAAATTCACCAAAACTCAATCAATTCATGACCAAAGCTTAAACTAAGCTTAGAATGAGTCTCACCGGTGCAAGGGGAGGAGATTGGCACCGGAATGGAGGAAAATGGTTGCCGGACGAAGCTTGGGTGAGTTTGGAGCAAACTCTCGGCTTCTTCTCTTCCAGCGGCTTACGATGGCTCTGCAGGTGACCGGAGGCGAGGGAGAAGGAAGAGGAAGCAGCAGACGGTAGCCGGAGGTAGGGGAGGCACAGTGATGGTGGCGGTCGAGGGCGTCGCGCGGATGGGAGAGAGGGAGGAGCTTCGGCTTTGTTTTCTTCTTCAATATATATATATATATATATATATATATATATATATATATATATATACATATTAATAACCATGAATATAATATATATTCATTATATGACTATATATTAATATTTATTTATGCATGTGTGTATATAGACAAATATTAGTACATATGTACATATCTATATACATATTCTATATATACATAATATAATGTAATGCAAAGTAACCATTTCTAATATTATTTGAGAAAATATCCCTTTTAATTCAAATAAATATGTATGTATATATATAGGGTATTACAATCTCCCCTCCTTATACGAATTCGTCCTCAAATTCTAGAAAAGAAAGAAAAGAGGAATTACAAGGTTAAGAAGGAAAGAGATACGGAAATGAAACTCGCATCTCGGCTTCAGTTTCCCAAGTGCAATCATCTGCGGAATGGTTACTCCATAACACCTTCACCATTGGTATCTCCTTAGTTTGCAGTTGTCAGATTTGGCGATCCACAATCGCCACCAGGTACTCCTTGTAAGTCAAATAATCGCTAAGCTCTATAGCTTGAGGTTGCAACACGTGAGACGGATCAGGGACGTATTTTCTCAGCATGGAAACATGAAATACAGGATGGATTCTCGATAGCTCTGGTGGTAATACCAACCTATACGCCACTTCACGTACTCTAGATCGAATCTCAAACGGTCCAACGTATCTGGGAGCTAGCTTACCCTTCTTGCCAAATCTCATAACTCCTTTCATTGGAGACACCTTCAGGAACACCATGTCTCCAACCATAAAGGATACATCCTTCCTCCTAGGGTTAGCATAGCTCTTCTGTCTGCTGAAGGCTGTCTTCAATTGCTGCTGAATAATGGGAACTTTCTCTGAGGTGATCTGCACCAACTCTGGTCCTGTTAACTGCCTTTCACCTATCTCCCAACATAAAGGTGATCTACACTTCCTACCATATAGTGCCTCATACGGAGCCATCTCGATGCTAGCATGATAGCTGTTATTATAAGCAAACTCAATCAGTGGCAAGTGTGAATCCCATTGTCCTCTAAAATCCATTATACACATCCTCAGCATATCTTCTAACGTCTGGATGGTCCTCTCTGACTGACCATCTGTCTAAGGGTGGAAGGCTGTACTGAAATCCAATCTGGTACCCAAGGCCTTGTGTAATTCTTGCCAAAAGACTGAGGTAAAGGTGGCTCCTCTATCCGACACTATGCTCACAGGTACTCCATGTAGACAAACAATCATATTGACATAAAGTCTTGCCAGTCTATCAGTAGAGTACGTCTTCTTTATAGGCAGAAAGTGTGCTGATTTAGTTAACCTGTCAATAATCACCTAAATAGCATCATAACCTCCAGTAGTCTGAGGTAGCCCAATCACGAAATCCATGGCTATCATATCCCATTTCCATTCAGGAATTGGCATGGGTTGCAACAGTCCCGAGGGTCTCTGATGTTCAAGCTTTACTTGCTGGCAAGTCAGGCACTTGGATACAAATTCTGCAATGTCCTTCTTTATTCCATTCCACAAATATGTATCCTTCAGATTATGATACATCTTGGTAGAACCTGGATGAACACTATATGCCAAAAAATGTGCTTCTTCCATAATCTCCTTTCTCAAGTCATCGACATCTGGTACGCAAATCCTAGCGCCCAACCGCAATATACCTTCTCTGTCAATCATAAAGTCCTGTGACTGCCCTTGTTGCATTTTATACATAATCCTCTACAACTAGGGGTCTCTGCTCTAAGCTGCCTTAACCCGATCCAAGTATACTTATCGTACACTGAATTGAGCTAAAAGGCACTTTCGGATAACTTTCATCTGCAACCCCTGATCAATCAACCCATGCAACTCCTTGATAATGGGCCTTCTCTCTGTGCTAATATGGGCAAGGCTGCCTGCTGATTTTCTACTCAAGGCATCCGCAACAATATTTGCCTTGCCTGGATGGTATAAAATGGAGCAATCATAATCCTTAAGGAGTTCCATCCATCTCCTCTGCCTCAAATTCAAGTCCCTCTGTTGGAAAATATATTTCAAGCTCTTGTGATCAGTGTATATCTCACACGTCACTCCATACAAGTAATATCTCCATATTTTCAAAGCAAACACCACGGCTGCCATCTCTAAGTTGTGAGTAGGATAGTTTTGCTCGTGCTTCTTCAACTGCCTCGAAGCATAAGCAATCACTTGGCCATGTTGCATCAACACACAACCCAATCCTACTCTAGAAGCATCACAATACACTGTATAACCTTCATTTCCAGAGGGTAAAGTTAGAATTGGTGCCGACGTCAACAAGTTCTTCAACAATTGAAAGTGCTCTTCACATTTGTCTGTCCATACAAACTTAGCATTCTTCTGGGTCAACCTTGTCAAAGGTGCAACAATTCTAGACAAGTCCTTCATAAATCTTCTGTAATAGCCTGCTAGACCCAGGAAACTCCGTACTTCCTTAACTGTAGTTGGCCTTGACCACTCTGTAATAGCCTCTATCTTCTTATGGTCCACCTGTATGCCATCTCAAGAAACCACGTGGCCTAGAAATGCCACTTGATGCAACCAGAACTCGCACTTTGAGAATTTGGCATACAACCTGTGCTCCCTTAAAGTCTGAAGTACCCTTCTCAGATGCATCACATGCTCAACCTCACTCTTGGAATAAACCAAGATATCGTCAATGAAAACTATCACAAACCGATCCAAGTATGGCCTGAATACCCGATTCATCAAGTCCATAAAGGTTGCTGGAGCATTAGTCAACCCAAAGGACATTACTAAAAACTCATAATGGCCATATCTTGTTCGAAAAGCTGTCTTGGGCTTATCACCTCTTCTGATTCTCAACTGATGATACCCAGATCTCAGATCTATTTTAGAAAAGCATGTAGCACCTTGAAGTTGATCAAACAGATCATCAATCCTCGGAAGTGGGTACTTGTTCTTAATGGTGACCTTATTCAACTGCCTGTAGTCGATACAAAGTCGAAGGCTACCATCCTTCTTCTTCACGAACAACACCGGAGCACCCCAAGGCGATGTACTGGGTCTAATGAAACCCTTATCAAGCAACTCCTGCAACTGCTCTTTCAGCTCATGTAGTTCAGCTGGTGCCATTCTGTAGGGTGGCATAGAAATAAGATCCATACCATGTATGACATCGATACAGAACTCTATCTCTCTGTCTGGTGGTAATCCTGGTAATTCTTCAGGAAAGACATCCAGAAATTCCGCACCACTGGCACCTGCTCAATTGTCATGTTCTTCTTCTCAACATCTCTTACCACTGCCAAGTAACCCTAACAACCCCTTTTAAGCATCTTTTGGGCTGTAATGGCGGAAATGAGATTATGAGGTATGGAGCTCTTTTCACCCTTGAAACAAAATTCTTCTTCATCCGAAATTCTGAACACCACTTCTTTCTCTCTACAATTCACAAAGGCATAATACCTCGACAACCAATCCATGCCCAAAATGACATCGAATTCTAGTATGTCAAGCAATACTAAGTCCGCCCAGAGTTCTCTACCATCAACTATCACCAGACACGAAGGAAAGAAGACATTTGTCTCCAACTCATCACTAAGAGGAGTCGAAATAGATAGAGGAAAGGACAACCTAGAAGGCTGCCACTCGATTCTCGAAGAGAACACAAGAGAAATGAAGGAATGTGAAGCACCGGGGTCAAACAACACTCTAGCATCGCATGCACAGACTGAGAGAATACCTGCTACCACTACATTCGAAGTTTGAGCATCCTGTGGTGTCAAAGTGAACATTCGAGCCTAACCACGACCTGCCTGCTGAGAAGTCGAAGGCTGCGCAAAACCACGTCCGCTAGGTCTACCAACTGAACCTCGACCCTGCTGACTCATAGGCTGAGGTGGTCTCTGCTGTGGCTGTATGGGTGCTCTATACTACTGAGGCATTGGATAGTAGGGCTGAGCCACTGAGGAAGATGAACCCTGAACGTACTGTGGCTGGTATCCGGAGTGGGGACAAGCTCTAGCAAGATGTCCAACCTGCCCACATTTGAAGCAAGCGCCAGACAACATATGACATGGGCCCTAATGAAATCATCCATAACTCGCGCAAGCATTGGCTCCAGACCCAGAACTACTCTGCCCTGAACTCTGCCCACTACTGCTACTACTAACTCCTGCACTGAATCTGTGACTCCTGCCGATTCTCCTGTTTGAAGAATATCCATGTCAGCCAACTCGATGAGTCCTGGACCTCCTACCACTCTGCTGAGAACTACCCGCAGCCTGCTGACTCGAACTGCCGATGTGAAATGCTGGCTGCTGGTATCCGGGAGCTACACCGTATCCACTGCCCCCGACCATATAAGGATTTGTTATGGTGCCCTGGCGGATATGTCGCCTCTCAATCAAATGGGCATCCTCAATCACACTCTCTAGGGTGCGGTCCTCGATATGTATACCAATAAAAGTGGGTCCCAATCCAGTAACATACAGCTCCACTGCTCTGTAAGGGTCCCTCCTGATATCTTCTGCATGTTGGGACAGCCTATTAAACTCTCTGGTGTAGTCCTCCACTGACCTATCACCTCTAGTAATCTGGAGTAACTGCCACCTGTAGGCATCTCTGGTGGCTGAAGGACAGAAAAATCTCAAAAAGCGATCCTTAAATTCTAGCCAAGTCAGCTCGTGCATCGATGGCTGAATCGACTGCATAAACCAATCTTGAGCAGCTGCCTGAACTGACAACTCCACAATCATAATCCTCTGATAATCCATATGTCCAGTCCTAGTGCGTGCCTCAATCGTATTAATGAAGTCTAAGGCATCACCCGTACCGTCGAAAGAAACTCTACCGATCCGAGAGTAAAGAAGGGCTGCTTCAGTGTCTGACATCCCCTGGTTCCTCTGCTGAAGCATCTATTGTACAAGGGGCATCACCTGATTCAATGCTGCTAGACCCTGATTAATCTCTACTAGTCCAGCTACAAAGGCTGTACGGTCAACAGCTGGGGCTTTAGGCTCGACTGGCTGCTGATTATGAATCTCAGCTGCAGCTACCCTAGCTCGACCTCTACCTCTACCTCTGCCCCTACGACGTGGAGCAGGAAGGGGAGCCTCATCGTGCACAGACTGCTCATCAAACCTAAGGGTCGGATCAACTTCTGGGTTGGTACGCACACGCATCATTCTGAAAGGAAGATAAGGAAAATTGAATTCAAAACGGGGTAAGAATATTTGATGCAACGCGGAATTAGAAACAATAACATCTCAAGACAATTATCAACCCTAAAGCTGTAGTAGTTATATAGAAAGATAGACATGGACAATTAATCAAACTTATGCTCTGATACCAACTTTGTCACGACCCGAACCCGAGGGCACGTGACCGGCACTAGGGAATGGGTAGGCTTAAAGCCCCCGAAACCCGTAGTAAGCCTAAAGAAAAAGAAAAATAAAACCATTCATATTTTAAACTTTAATTAACAACAGAACATATTATCAACTGCTTAATAAAAATATGTTTCAACATCGCGGCGTGCTGATTAGGCACCACACTGGTCGGGAGCTGATCCCGCTCCCCTGATGAGCCCATGGGAATTCAAATCTTATACATAAGTGTAGTTTACACAAATAAATTACATAATCATATTTAAACCATACAAATCCTTAGAACATATACTACTCCAGCAACCTAGATTTACACACAGTACAGCTTACAATGACCTACATAAAATAGCCGGTGAAGAAGAAACCCGGCGTGGAGGTAGTCGAAGGTCGAACTCCCAAGCTCCTGAAAAAAAATAAATTGAGGGGAATCAAACCTCACTGAGTAAGTCAATAAAAAGAGTTGTACGGTTTGAAAACCTTTTTGAAAACTGTATATGTTTATAGTGAAAATAATTTATAATATATATACGTATAGCTTTTGAAAATCTCGGTAGAACCCTAAACCCAAAATCTAAATGGCCAATTGGGCCCACTTATTCTAACTAGACTACCGGTCCCCGAGAGCAAAGGCATCAACCGAGGCACCAAGCCGTAGTCATTCACTTAATCCAAATAAATGGCACTGGCGGTCCCCGAGAGCTAAGGCATCAACCGAGGCACCCATCCTAGTCCATTATTGACTTTCCAATCACTGGCGGTCCCCGAGAGCAAAGGCTTCCACTGAGGCACCCGTCCCAGTTTGACATTCACCAATCATATATACATCGGATCCATCTCTCAATCTCTACCATGTGCACACGGTCCTGGTGAAACCCACCAGGTAGCCCGTTCTACCAAAATTTCTCAAAACTGATTTTAAAAAAATAAAATGCGCTTAAACTTTAAATAGTAGCATTAAATTAAATAAATCATATAATAATAACATAAAAATATGAGCGCACACATCTTTAAATAAAACACACGCACAAATCATTTTATCGACTTACAAGATGAATGCGAGCTGACGACCACGCGTCTGCCTCGGTCTCACAGCTTCTGCTCCGATATGCTCTAAAAGAAAAATAATGAATCAACTTTTAAAACATGACTAAGGAATTGAAATCAGAAATCAACAAAATAATAAAATTCTAGATTGACTCGAGGAAAACCGGACGAGACTCAACAGATAGGATTTAACCTAACGAACGGTAGAAATTTTACGAGTATCACGTTTTACGAGAAAATCTACCGAAATTTCGACAGAGTCTCCTCTGTAAAACGGACATCTCTCTACCAAAAGTAGAGCCAGACCTGCATAGAAAATGCACTTCCAATATACACAACCATTCACACTCGAGTCGGGCTTTCAAAACTACAATTTGCCATGACCGAGATCACAACTCAAACAAATATCAAAATTAATGATATTTATTTCTCAAATATATATATATATATATATTGGAAATTGGACATTTAAAATTTTACACTACTTAGGAAATTATATCAATTAATTTATAAAATTTATCTAAACCCTTTAAATATTAATAAACTAATTAAAAATATATATTATCACATTTAGTGTAAAATTACATTTTTACCCCTAGAATATATAAATTACATAATGTGCTATATATACTAAAAAAATTCCTTAAAATTATTTAATCATCCAAAACTTATTTTCTCAATGTTAAATTCTTAATATAATTAAAACATATTAATGGCTTTTAATTTCTTCTAATAAAAATATAATTCAACCTAATTTTAAATTTTTTTTGACATAAACTATAAAATTCCTAAAATTTGAATAATATTCAAAAAAAATTATTTTCTTTACTCTAAAATTAATATCAACCCATAATAACACCAAAATACCAAAAATGATTATTTATTATTTTTATAATTAATTCCCGAAAATTCCTAAAATAATATTAAAATATTCAAAAATTCACCAAAAATCAAAATAAATTCCAAAAATTATACAAAAATTCCTAGAAGTAGATTGAGCTACTAGGAATCACTTTTGAAAAGGGAGTTTGCATGAATCAATTTAAATCGAGCTAAAAATTTTCCAAAACTCTAGAGCTCAAAACTAAAAATCCACCAAAACTCAATCAATTCATGACCAAAGCTTAAACTAAGTTTAGAATGAGTATCACCGGTGCAAGGGGAGGAGATTGGCACCAGAATGGAGGAAAATGGTGGCTGGACGAAGCTTGGGTGAGTTTGAAGCAAACTCTCGGCTTCTTCTCTTCCAGCGGCTTCCGGCGGCTCTGCAGGTGACCGGAGGTGAGGGAGAAGGAAGAGGAAGGAGTAGACGGTGGCCGGAGGTAGGGGAGGCATAGTGATGGTGGCGGTCTAGGTCGTCGCATGGATGGGGGAGAGGGAGGAGCTTCGGCTTTGTTTTCTTCTTCTTCTTCTTCAAAAAAAAAAAAAAAAATATATATATATATATATATATATATATATATATATATAATATACTTATTATACATACATGGGTGTCTAAGTGAGTTTTAGTGTATGTATACATATATATATACATATATACTTAAACATACACTTCATGCAATTATATTTTATATATATATATATATATATATATATATATATATAACCATGAATATAATATATATTCAATATATGACTATATATTAATATTTATTTATGCATGTGTGTATATAGACAAATATTAGTACATATGTACATATCTATATACATATTCTATATATACATAATATAATGTAATGCAAAGTAACCATTTCTAATATTATTTGAGAAAATATCCCTTTAATTCAAATAAATATGTATGTATATATATAGGGTATTACAAATGATGTGTCCATATTTTTGAAATTTAATTTAGAAATATTCATAAATTTATTTTAGTTCAATGATTATAACTGAAATTTTAATTTTAATTTTAATTCATTCTGATATTAATTTTAGCCAACTAAACAATAGAATTCGAAATCGTCCATTCCAATTCCGATTTCTACCTTATTTTTAACCAAATAAATGCTCACTTAATTAAAACAACATGGACATCTCTATTAATTGGTGATAGTTATATTTCCTCTCAATGCTTATATATATATATATATATATATATATATACTATTTTTTGAAACAACAAAATAGAAAGATTTAGATTTTATATTCCTTTAATTTCAAGTTAAAATATCATTTAGAATTATTGTATAATTATTAAAAAAAAAAGCAAAATAAGTTCAACCGTAAAAAAAAATGGAAGTACTTTATATTAGTCCCAACTGTTAGTTGATGAAATATATTTATTTTTAATTATATGTATGGACACCATAAAATATAAATTAGAAAATTTATTTGGAAAATCAAAATTTGAATAAAAGTTAAAAAGTTTACAAATAATTGATTTTAAAAGAACCAATGAATTGTACAATAAAAATAAAAAAATAAAAACTGGAGAATTCTGATTAAAAAAAAACAAACTTAATTGTGTGATTGGATGATGAATAGGAACAGGAAAAAGGAAGTGTCAACAAAATGAAAGCTGCATCAGGAGAACATGGAGTTTGAGAAGAAAAAATTAAAATGAATAAAAATTAAGAAGAAAAAAGGAAAAATAAGGATAAAATAATATATTTTCTAATTTTTAATTCCTCAAATGAATTTTAATTTTTAATAACCTTTCATCCAAAAGCTAGTCATTTTTAATAATTGTATATAATTTGTAACAGAAAAGTAGTTATCAATTTAATTAATGTGTAAGATTGAAAGTGTATGTGGCATCATAATAAAAATAAAATAGAAAGATAAATAGGCAATGATTTTTAATTCTTCTCAATGTCAATAACTACAAATAAAAAAATATTTTTATTTCTAAAAAATTTATTTTAATTAAATTATAGCTAGTTTTAATACACTTATATTTCAAAAAGAAAATAAATAGATTTAAATTCTATAATACTTAATAAATGATGTTTTCTTTCTTTAAAAATTTAATTTTTACTGAAAACATGTGTTGTTATTGTCAATAGGATCGGTCGCCATTCAAAATGAAATAAAACAAAAAAACATTTTGGAAAACCTTCTATAGTCTTAGCTATTCATACGAAAATTCCACATACGATTACAAAACTATATCCATCATCAATAAAAGAAAACAAAATATAATTATTTATTACTTTGAAACCAGGAAACTTTAAATTTCAGTTTAATTGCCAAAACGAATTGCTTTAATAAAATTATTTTGTTTAAATCATGTTTTGATGGTAATTTATTTCAAATGCATCTTCAAGAAAAAAAAAATATTGATTTACAACTCTATGAAATTGATGAAAATCTATACATACTCTAATATGTTTTGTCCAAATTAATACAAAAATTAATAACTGCTGTTAATGCATAGAATAGTATGTTCTCTTAGTCATCACATCAAAAGCACGCTTGAATATTAGATCGACATCTCAATTCCTGGATCTAGACATTGAAAGCGTCAGCTTGACTTTGATTCATCACGAAGTCTTCATATATATATATATATATATATAAAAGGAGGGACAAATAAAATTATAAAAAATTTTTTATTTATTATTATATAAAAATTAGATATTTTAATCATTTACTAATAAAAGTAAAATTAAATTAATGAAAATATAATATAAATTTAATGAAAAGTATATTTTCTATTATAATTAGATTAATTTTTATTTCATATCTAATAAAAATAAAATTAATTAATATATAATTCTAATTTAATACAAAATATGTTTCCTGTTTTTATAAAATTTAATAAAAAAATTTAAAATTGAATTAATAAATATTTATAATTTCATTATTAGTTGAACGTAAAAAAAATTACATCAAATTATTTTTTATGTAAATAAAAATATTAATATACAAAATTATAAAAAAATATTCACTTATTATTATATAAAAATTAGATATTTTAGTCATTTACTAATAAAAGTAAAATTAAATTAATGAAAATATAATTTAAATTTAATGGAAAGTGTATTTTCTATTATAATTAGATTAATTTCTATTTTATATTTAATAAAAATAAAATTAATTAACATATAATTCTAATTTAATAGAAAATATGTTTCCTCTGTTTATAAAATTTAATAAAAAAAGTTAAAATTGAATTAATAAATATTTATAATTTCATTATTAGTTGAACGTAAAAAAAAATTACATCAAATTATTTTTTATGTAAATAAAAATATTAATATTAAAATTATTGAAGAAATAAAGTGTTATAACTCAAATAAAAAATTCACTAGAATTGTAATAAATTATAAATTCAATAGGGTTGTAATATTTAAATTATTATATAGAGAAAATATAATTTTTATTAACAAATAATTAATATTTTTTTATTATCTTATGACTAATTATTGTCATAATTTTTTTTATATGAAATCTGTTATAGAGTTGAAAAAAATCAATTATAAATGTTGTCTCTTTCATATCAATAAAATAAAAAAAATTGCTGTATTTTTTTTTTAATACAACTCCTTGCATGCTAAAATCAAAATTTATACTTAATTGACATAAAAAAATAACAAGTTTCAAACTAAAATTATTCAAAATTAAAATAGCTTATGGCCATCACTTGTTAGAATTCTATTGAACGATAACTGTTAGTTGTTAGTTAAACGAAAAGTATATACTCTACTTCATAAATACTTGAAACACCAAATAAATGAGTCCTACGCACTCTTACAATGAAATAAATAAATAATCCTTGCTGAAGGCTTCAAACTTAAAATTTTAATATCTTAGTATAGACTAATTTGCGAAGCCCTCATCAGCTAGTAGTTTGATCTCGACATAAGTACAAAAACAATATCACCCTTTGCGCCCGGCGTTTTGATTAGTCAAACATTGGCCACATGCAGACAGTGGGCTACACCCCATTGTTACAAATCCGACATTGTCAAGTTATGGTGACGTCTTGAATTTATAAATGTGAACGCTTCACATCGTAATATATTAGTCTTTAAAGGAGAAAGTAATAGTTTCATGATAAATGATATCATCGTTGACTCTATTCTTTTTCAATGTAGAACTCTCATGAGAGATATCAGAATTGAAGTAAGTTCGGATCGAAATGATCCCGTGATACCATTGCCCATTTTCTTTCACTTCTTTTATCTGAATGCTCGGTGATGACTGCTTCTATTAAGTCAACTAAGTCATTGTTATTTTACTATTTTTCGTTCTAATTTTTTAATATTTTTTAGCACTGTAGAGTATTTGCTTTTATAAAAATTATAATTATTAGTAATTGAATGGATAAGAATTGAATTATTTATGATGGGTCAATTTAAATCTATTTAGATATTTAATGTAGGATTATAATATAAAAAATAAATACAATATTAAAAAAAATCATGAGGCGCTATATATATACGAAGCAATAGAAACAAAAAAACACAATTATATTTTTTTTTCTTTTTTATTTGCAAAAATAAAATTACTTTGACTGTGATAAAAATAATAATTCGTTTTGATAAATGTGTTATTTTTAAAGACTAATGATGTTTCCATAATTTTGAAATTTAATCTAGGCATATTCATAAATTTATTTTAGTTCAATGATTATAACTGAAATTTTAATTTTAATTTATATGCATTATTTTATATTTTTAATAAATTTTGTTATCGAGAAATCGAAAGATATAAATACTTGAATTAAATCGTAAGTATATATATATACACACCTTCATAAGTCCTAAGGGTGAATATTAGGAACCAAAATATTTATAGTTTTCATTTCAAATATTTCTTTCAATTATTTTTATTTTATTTGAAAATCAAAAATCAACGCATTTAACACGTTAGAATCAAAGTATACGGAAACATGCATATAATATCTAAGTAGCCATTTGAGGTGACTTTTGGTTCGCAATTTGCAATCGAATTTGAATTAGAAAGGAAATAAAAATTTTTAAAAAATATTTAATTTTACTAAAAAATTCTAATAAGAATGAGAAATAAATATCATTTAATAATTAAAATTTTATTGTGAATTTTTTTTTTAAAAAGTTAACATTATAATTATTTTTATATATTAACAATTAATATTATAATTATGTATTAGAAAAATATTATAATTGTTTAAAAAATTATTTACTTTTGATAAATACTTTTTATTCAAACATTTATGTATAATTTTATTAATTTATTTTATATTTATAAATTTTTTAAAAAATATTAATATTTAAATATATAATAAATATATAATTGATTTGACTTGATTTTTAAAGGAATTAAATGTCATTTTTTTAAAAATAAAAAGAAAATAGTGATTTTCATTGATAGAGGAATCACATTTTTATTCTGATGTTAACTTTAGCT
This sequence comes from Mallotus nudiflorus, assembly GCA_947683625.1. Taxonomy (NCBI): domain Eukaryota; kingdom Viridiplantae; phylum Streptophyta; class Magnoliopsida; order Malpighiales; family Euphorbiaceae; genus Mallotus; species Mallotus nudiflorus. The sequence goes on along the minus strand of CANTUR010000620.1, from coordinate 269,610 downwards.
AACCAAATAATAGGATTCAAAATTGTCCATTCCGATTCCGATTTCCACTTTATTTTAACCAAATAAATGCACACTTAATTAAAACAACATGTACATCTCTATTAATTGGTGATAGTTATACATATATACTCATTTTTTGAAACAACAAAATGGAAAGATTTAGTTTTATATTCCTTTAATTTCAAGTTAAAATATCATTTAGAATTATTTTATAATTATTAAAAAAAAAAAAGCTAAACAAGTTCAATTGTAAAACAAAAAAAAGGAAGTAATTTATATTAGTCCCAACAGTTAGTTGATGAAATATATTTATTTTTAATTATAGGTATAGACACCATAAAATATAAATTAGAAAATTTATTTGAAAAATAAAAATTTGAATAAAAATTAAAAATTTTACAATTAATTTGTAATAACTCGAATATTTTAAATTATTTATATAAATATTGAGATTTTCAAGAATACATATTTTCTTTATTTCATATTGTTATAATGAATATATTAAATTATTATATTTAAGTATTAAATCTAAAATTTCATTGAGAACTATCAATATTATTACTTTTACATTATTTTATTTTTATGCACATACCTTATTATTTTAAATTGTCCAAATATTTATTTGTAGTATTATTTTATCTAGAGGTATATTAATAACATTATTATATTCACTACTTACACTACTTTATATATATATATATATATATATATATATATATATATATATATATATATATATATATATGTGTGTGTGTGTGTGTGTGTGTGTGTGTGTGTGTGTGTGTGTGTGTGTGTGTGTGTGTGTGTGTGTGTGTGTGTGTGTGTGTGTGTGTGTGGCATTAGGATTTTCAGACCAAAAATAGTGGTCAACCCCTATCTCCTCTTTCCCCTTCCTTCTTTCTTTTTTCTACACGCCATCTTCCTTTTCCCTGTCACCCCGATCCTTCTCCATTTGCTTCTTCTTCCTTTAGTGTCATCTCTGCAGCGCATCATGAAGAGGTAGCAGCAGCAGCAGCCAAGTGAAGCAGCAGCCGTGTGAAGCAGCAGCAGGAACAATGACAGTAGCAACCTCTAGCCCTTCTGCCGTGACAACCAGCATGACCACCGCCACCACCTACTGTTGCCGGAAGTAGCAGCAACTCGGGCTTGCAGCAGCAGCCGCTCCCCTGCTCTGATTTGAGCTTGAAGTGAGTTAGTAGTTAGTTAACTTTAGGTTAATTTTTAGTTATATTTAGTTGCTTGTTAGTTGATTTGGTTAGTTTTTAGATTGTTTTGGGATTTTTGTTAATTATGAGTTAATTGTTTAATTTTTTGTAGAATTTATTTTAATTATTTGGGGTAATTTTTGGTTGATTAATGTATGTATATTAGTTGATATAAGTTATTGGAGTTAATTTTGGTTAAGAGTATATAAAAAATTAATTTAAATTAATTAAATTGATTTTTATGGAATTTTAGTATATCTATTTAGGTATTTTAAGTTTTATGTATATTATGTTGATATGTTTAATTAATTATTTTTGGTTAAATATTTGAGTTATTAGTGTTAGTATATTATGTTAGCAATTTTAGTAGTGATAAAATAACTTTTGATAATTTATCTAAATTTTTTTAGAAATTATTATATTATGTAAATTTTGATATAATAGGTAAATGGGGTGTTTTTGTTGATATTATAATTAAATGCTATGATTTAGATATTTTTGAGATAAAATGTGGTATTAAAATAATTTTTATAAATTATTTATTATTTTTGGTTAATTGATACTAACTATTTTTGAAAATTTATTTAAAAATTAAATTATTTATTGTTTTGTGGTTTGAATGAGTTTTTAATTAATATTATAGTATGTTTAATCTAGATGGGCAATTATAGTTTGAATTTGTCTATTTTATGTTGAATATTTGGAAAGTTGGATTGTTATTAATATTATATTATTATTTGAAATTTTATTAAATTATGGTGGAAAATAATTTTATTTAGTGTTTTAAAAATTAAATAAATTATATTATGATTTATTATTAATTTTTTTATTATTTTTGGTGATTTACTAAATTGATATTTAGTATTTGTTTATTTGTATTTTTGGTGAACCTCGGTTGGGAATTATATAGTTTGAGGTCCCAACCCGAGATGTTGTGCCACTGTGAATTTTGAAGTGTGTTTACTTGCAGGATTGACTCTATTTCGGTAGAGGGATGTCCGTTTTATAGAGAAAACTCTATCGAATTTTCAGTAGATTTCTCGTAAAACGTGACATCGGGTCAATCCTAAATTTTTTATTCTGAGTTTGAATCAAGTCTTCCTTAGAAACTCTAGAAGTTAGGTTTCTATTTTCTAATTGTCACTTCCTTTTCTGTCTTTCATTTGCCCCTCCAATTGCGTCTACTAGTTGAGGTCGAACACGACGTGCCAGAGGAGCACCTGTATCTTGTAAGTTAATATTTGATTTAAGTGTCGGATTTTTAGTTTAAATTATATTAAATTCTTATGAATTTAATTTTATGAGAATCTAGTCAACATTGTTCATATGATCTTGCATGATTTAATTTATAGTTGTTTTATTGTATTTTATTTATTTATCCATTTTATTTATTGTAATTTTCATTGTTTTATTTATTTTCTTTTATTTTTAAATAAACCATGGTAGAACGGGTTACCTGATGAGTTTTATCAGGACCATGTGCGCACCGGCAAAATATGTGATTATTTAATTATATTATTGGGGCCGAAGGTCTGGTGATACTTTGCTCTCGGACACCGCCAGTATAAATTTCAGTTTATACCTATTAAATCACTGGGACCGATGGTCTGGTGATGCTTTGCTCTTAGACACCGCCAGTGATATTGGATTAAGAGATATGATTGCGGCTGTGTATCTTGGTGATGTCTTGCTCTCGGGATCCGGCAGTCTTGGATATAAGTGAGTCATATGACTATTAAAAATTTATAAATCGGGTTGTACCAAATTTTTATACTGAAACGTTTTAAAAAGACATTTAAATATCTATTTATTCTCTTTTAAAAGTGAATTTATTATATTTATATCTTATGGTTGAATAAAATTTTATTATATTATATTTCTATAAAATTTATTTTAATGAGGTTTTCAAACCTTATTCATTTCTTTATTAACTTACTCAGTGAGGTCTGACTCCCCTCAATTTAATTTTTTCAGGAGTTTGGGAGTTTTATGTTAGGCCTACTTCTCTTCGTCGTGTAGCTTCGTCACCGGCTATTCTACGTAGGTCTGTTTAGTTGTGTTGTATTTACTTCCGTGTACCGTAGTAGAGAAAATTGTACAACTGCATACTTTATTTGAGATTTCATGTATTTATAATTTATATACTGAGATACTATTTGTATAATTGAAGTTTATTTATTTTATGCATTGATATAGTGGTTTAAATTATATTGAGAAAAATCAGTTTGATAATGTGCATTGTGATTTTATTATTTATTGTAAGGTTTCAAAGTTAAATATTCTGCGATTTTTCTTTTAAGGCTTACTATGGGTTTCAGTAGCTTTATGATTTCCCATTCCCTAGTGCCGGTCACGTGCCCCTAGGTTCAGGTTGTGACAAAGTTGGTATCAGATCTTTGGCTCGTTTTTCATGCTTTTGATTGTCAATGTCTGTCTTTTTCTTATAATACTGCGGTACAAGGGTTGTTAAACATCGTTTGTTGATCTCTTGTGTTTTAGTTTCATCATTTGAGTTTGTATTCTTGTATTGTTTTGAATATGGGTTTTGTTGTCTTTTCAAAATGAGGCGTGCTCGGAATGCCCCTATTGTAGATGCATAACTTGATGATGGTGAGCAGTCATTTCAAGATGAGATTCTCCCTCCTGCCTCTCGACCTAGAGGTAGGGGTAGAGGTAGAGGTAGGGGTAGAGCTAGAGTGGCAGCAGCTCAGAGGCAGGATCAGCCTGTAGTAAAGCCTCAGATTCTAGCAGAGGATCCTACAGTCTTTACAACTGGCCTGGCGGGTATTAACCAGGGCTTGGCAGCTCTTAATCAAGTGATGCCCATTGTGCAATAAATGCTTTAGAGACAGATTCAGGGGATGTCAGATGTTGATATAGCCTTATTATACTCCAGAGTGGGGCGAGTTCACTTTAATGGTACTGGGGATGCATTGGATTTCATTAATACCATTGAGTCTAGGATTAGATCTGGGTATTCTGACTACTAGAGGATTATGATTATGGAGCTATCAGTCTCAGTAGCAGCTCAGGACTGGTTTATGCAGTCCATTCAGCCTTATGATGACATGGTTGGGATTTAAGGAGCAGTTCATGAGATTCTTCTGTCCTTCATCTATACAAGAGAACTACAGATGGCAGCTGTTTAACATTGATAGGAGAGATTGATTAGTGGAGGACTATACTTAGGAGTTCTACAAATTGATGAGGCATGCTGAGGACGTGAGGCAGGATGTCGCCAGGGCAGTAGAGCTGTATGTGACGGGATTAGGCCCAGCCTATATTGGTATTCGACCAGAGGGTTATAGTCTTAAGAGTGTGGTAGAGGAGGCGAGACAACTGGAGCATAGACACATCCGGCACGACACCATATTTTACCCATATGATAGTGGCACTTTCAGACCTATCCAGAGGGTATAGTAGCCAATATTTTAGATAGGCAGCTCAAGTTCTCAATCAGCAGGGCCTTCTCAGCAGAGCAGACATTTTAGGGCACATCGGACTGGTAGGCACCGCCTTACTTAGGATCGCAAGAGCAGTAAGGCCGGTAGATTTGGTGGTAGCGCTAGCAGTAGTAGTGGGCAGAGCTTTGGGCATGGTAGTTCTGGGTCTAGAGCTAGTGCGTGTGCCATTTATGGTCGAGTGCATCAGGGTCCTTTAGATGTGGTCAGTTTGGAAAATTTGGTAGAGCTTGTCCGAACTATGGATTCCAGAGCATCAGGGTCCTTTAGATGTGGTCAGTTTGGAAAATTTGGTAGAGCTTGTCCGAACTATGGATTCCAGATATCTTTTGCTCAGGGATCTTCACCTACTGTTGTTCAGCCATTGCAGCAGGTGCCTCAGTAGTATCAGGCACCCATGTACTCTTAGTAACGACCAATGCAGTATGCGAGTTAGCAGGGCCAAGGTAGAGGATAGACTCAGCCATTCACCTCACAACAGCCAGGACGTGGTCAAGCTAGGGTCTTCACTTTGACTCCTCAGGATGTGCAAGCATCTAACGCTATGGTAGTAGGTATTATTCCAGTCTGTTGATCTGAGGCTAGAGTATTATTTGACCCGGGTGCTACATGTTCATTTGTATCTCCTTTGTTTGCTTCGAAAGTGGCTTGTCTTCCTTCCAAGATGAGTTTTCCTCTATCTGTTTTGACTTCGCTTAGTGATGAGTTAGAGATAGACATTTTCTTTCCATCTTATCTCGTGTTAGTAGAGGGTAGAGAATTATTGGCAGACTTGGTCCTTTTGGATGTGATCGAGTTTAATATGATTCTTGGAATGGATTGGTTGTCCTAGTATTATGCTTCTGTGGATTGTTGAGCAAAGGAAGTAATTTTTAGAATTTCTGGTGATGAGGAATTCAGATTCAGAGGTACTGAGAGTTCCATGTCCCGTATTCTTATTTCTACCATTATAGCTAGGAAGATGCTTAGTAGAGGATGCCAAGGCTATCTAGCTGTAGTTCGATATGTTCAAGCAGAAATGGGATCAGTGGAGAGGGTACCAGTAGTACATGAATTTGCAGATATTTTTCCAGAGGAGTTACCTGGATTGCCGCCGGATAGAGAGATAGAATTTTGTATTGATGTTGTCCCAAGTACAGGTCCTATCTTTATGCCACCTTATAGGATGGCACCTACGGAACTAAAGGAGTTAAAAGAGCAATTGTAGGAATTATTAGATAAGGGGTTCATTCAGCCTAGTACATCTCCTTGGGGTGCTCCGGTTCTCTTTGTAAAGAAGAAGGATGGTAGTCTTCGACTCTGTATTGACTATAGACAACTAAATAAGGTTACCATCAAGAATAAGTATCCACTCCCCAGGATTGATGATTTGTTCGATCAGTTACAAGGAGCTCGACATTTCTCTAAGATTGACTTGAGATCTGGGTATCATCGACTGAGGATTAGAAGGGATGATATACCTAAGTTAACTTTCGGACTAGATATGGCCACTATGAGTTCTTAATGATGTCCTTTGGGTTGATTAACACCCTAGCGGCCTTTATGGACTTGATGAGTAGGGTGTTTAGGCCATACTTAGATCAATTTATGATTATGTTTATTGATGATATTATGGTCTATTCAAAGGACAGGGTGGAGCATGCGATACATCTGAGATTGGTGCTACAGACTTTGAGAGAGCACCAGTTGTATGCTAAGTTTTCGAAATGTGAGTTCTGGTTAGACCAAGTGGCATTCTTAGGCCATGTAGTGTCTAAAGATGGCATTTAAGTGGATCCCAGGAAGATCAAGGCGATTACTGAATGGCCAAGACCTACAATAGTTATTGAAGTGAGAAGTTTTCTAGGTCTAGCAGGCTATTACAGGAGATTTATGAAGGATTTTTCTAAGATTGCCGCACCTTTGACTAGACTAACCCAGAAGAATGTTAGATTTGTATGGACTGATAGATGTGAGGAGCATTTCTAGTTGCTTAAGGATTTATTGACTTCAGCTCTAGTACTAACATTACCTTCTGGTAATGATGGATACACGGTGTATTGTGACGCTTCCTGTGTAGGTTTGGGATGTGTGCTAATGCAGAATGGCAGAGTGGTTGCTTATGCTTCGAGGCCGTTGAAGAAGCACGAGCAGAATTACCCCACTCACGATCTAGAGATGGCAGCAGTTGTATTTGCACTGAAGATCTAGAGGTATTATCTGTATGGTGTCACTTATGAGATCTACACCGACCATAAAAGCTTAAAGTATATCTTCGAGCAGAGGGATTTGAACTTAAGGCAAAGAAGATGGATGGAACTTCTAAAAGACTATGATTGTTTAATTCTTTGCCATCCAGGCAAGGCGAATGTAGTAGCTGATGCGTTGAGTAGAAAATCAACAGGTAGTCTTGCCCACATTAGTACTGTAAGGAGACTGATTATTCAGGAGTTGTATGAGCTGATTGATCAGGGTTTGCAGTGGATGGTGACTAAGAAATGCCTTTTAGCTCAGTTTAGAGTACGATCTGTATACTTGGATAGAGTTAAGGCCGCTCAAAGAAGGGATCCACAGTTACAGAGAATTATGTTTGAGGTGCAACAGGGTTAATCCGGAGAGTTTGTGATTGACAGTGAGGGAGTTCTACGCTTGGGTACTTGATTGTGTGTGCCAAATATTGATGATCTGAGGAAAGAGATCTTAGAAGAGGCACATTTTTCTGCTTATGGTATTCATCCAGGTTCTACTAAGATGTATCATAATTTGAGGGATACATATTGGTGGAATGGAATGAAGAAGAATATTACAGAATTTGTATCTAAGTGTCTCACATGTCAGTAGGTGAAATTAGAGCATCAGAGGCCCTCAAGATTGTTACAGCCCATGCCTATCCCAGAGAGGAAGTGGGATATGATTGCTATGGATTTTATGACTGGGTTGCCTCGGATGACAGGTGGGTTTAATGCTATTTGGGTGATCATTGATAGGTTAACTAAATCAGCTCACTTTCTGCCAGTTAAGAAGAAATACTCCACTGATAGGTTGGCACGGTTGTATGTCAATATAATTGTTTGTCTTCATGGAGTTCCAGTAAGTATCATATCTGACAGAGGAGCCACTTTTACATTAGTTTTTTTTGGCAAGAGTTGCATAAGGCATTGGGTACCAGACTTGACTTTAGCACAACATTCCATCCTCAGACTAATGGTTAGTCTGAGAGGACCATTCAGACTTTAGAGGATATGCTCTGGATGTGTGTGATGGACTTTGGAGGTCAATGGGATGATCATTTGCCACTGATTGAATTTGCATATAACAACAGTTATCATGCAAGTATTGAGATGGCTTCATAAGAAGCGTTGTATGGTAGGAAGTGCATATCACCTTTGTGTTGGGAAATTGGTGAGAGACAACTCATAGGTCCAGAGTTGGTGCAGATTACTTCTGAAAAAAGTTTCTATCATTTAGTAGAGGTTGAGGACAATATACAACAGGCAGAAGAGTTATGCTAATCCCAAAAGGAAGGATGTTTAGTTGGAGATATGGTGTTTCTGAAGGTATCTCCAATGAAAGGAGTTATGAGGTTTGGTAAGAAGGGTAAGTTGGTTCCGAGGTACATTGGACCTTTCGAGGTACGGTCACGAGTTAGGGAAGTGGCCTATAGACTAGTGTTGCCACCTGAGTTATCTCGAATCCACCCAGTGTTCCATGTGTCTATGTTGAGGAAGTATATTCCTGATCCTTCTCATGTACTTCAGCCTCAAGTAGTGGAGCTCAGTATAGATCTATCTTATGAGGAGTATCCAGTAGTGATTGTGGATCGCTAGGTTCACCAGCTTTGCTCTCTAGAAATTTCGATGGTGAAAGTGCTTTGGAGTAACCACACAGCAAAAGACTGTATATGGGAGGCAGAATCTGAGATGCAAGCCATCTATCCCTATCTTTTTCATCCTTAGACTTTGTAATTCCTAACTTTTCTTTGAAATTCGGGGACGAATTTCTATAAGGGGGGGAGACTGTAATAACCCGAATATTTTAAATTATTTATATAAATATTGAGATTTTCGAGAATACAAATTTTCTTTATTTCATATTTTTATAATGAATATATTAAATTATTATATTTAAGTACTAAATCTAAAATTCCATTAAGAACTATTAATATTATTACTTTTGCATTATTTTATTTTTATGCACATACCTTATTATTTTAAATTGTCCAAATATTTTTTGTAGTATTATTTTATCTAGAGGTATATTAATAACATTATTATATTCACTACTTAAACTACTTTATATATATATATATATATATATATATATATATATATATATATATATATATATATATATATATATATATATATATGGCATTAGGATTTTTAGACAAAAAATAGTGGTCAACCCCAATCTCCTCTTCCCCCTTCCTTCTTTCTTTTTTCATCTTCCTTTTCCCTGTCACCCCGTTCCTTCTCCATCTGCTTCTTCTTCCTTTAGTGTCATCTCTGTAGTGCATCATGAAGAGATAGCAGCAGTAGCAGCCAAGTGAAGCAGCAATAGGAATGATGACAGCAGCAGGCTCTAGCCCTTCTACCGTGACAACCAGCACGACCACCGCCAACACCTACTGTTGCCGGAAGCGACAGAAACTCGGGCTTGCAGCAGCAGCCCCTCCCCTGCTCTGATTTGAGCTTGAAGTGAGTTAGTAGTTAGTTAACTTTAGGTTAGTTTTTAGTTATATTTAGTTGTTTGTTAGTAGATTTGGTTAGTTTTTAGGTTGTTTTGGGATTTTTGTTAATTATGAGTTAATTGTTTAATTTTTTGCAGAATTTATTTTAATTATTTGGGGTAATTTTTGGTTGATTAATGTATGTATATTAGTTGATCTAAGTTATTGGAGTTAATTTTGGTTAAGAGTATATAAAAAATTAATTTAAATTAATTAAATTGATTTTTATGGAATTTTAGTATATTTATTTAGGTATTTTAAGTTTTATGTATATTATGTTGATATGTTTAATTAATTATTTTTGGTTGAATATTTGAGTTATTAGTGTTAGTATATTATGTTAGTAATTTTAGTAGTGATAAAATAATTTTTGATAATTTATCTTTAGAAATTATTATATTATGTAAATTTTGATATAATAGGTAAATGGGGTGTTTTTGTTGATATTATAATTAAATGCTATGATTTAGATATTTTTGAGATAAAATGTGGTATTAAAATAATTTTCTAAATTATTTATTATTTTTGGTTAATTGATACTAACTATTTTTGAAAATTTATTCAAAAATTAAATTATTTATTGTTTTGTGGATTGAATGAGTTTTTAATTAATATTATAGTATATTTAATCTAGATGGGCAATTATAGTTTGAATTTGTCTATTTTATGTTGAATATTTGGAAAGTTGGATTGTTATTAATATTATATTATTATTTGAAATTTTATTAAATTATGGTGGAAAATAATTTTATTTAGTGTTTTAAAAATTAAATAAATTATATTATGGTTTATTATTAATTTTTTTTATTATTATTGGTGATTTACTAAATTAATATTTAGTATTTGCTTATTTGTATTTTTGGTGAACCTCGGTTGGAAATTGTGTAGTTTGGGGTCCCAATCCGAGATGTTGTATCACTGTGAGTTTTGAAGTGTGTTTACTTGCAGGATTGACTCTATTTCAGTAGAGGGATGTCCGTTTTATAGAGAAAACTCTGTCGAATTTTTGATAGATTTCTTGTAAAATGTGACACTGGTTCAATCCTAAAATTTTTATTCTGAGTTTGAATGAAGTCTTTCTTAGAAACTCTAGAAGTTAGGTTTCTATTTTGTGATTGTCACTTCCTTTTCTGTCTTTTAGCTGCCCCTCCAGTCGCGTCTACTAGTCGAGGTCGAATACGACGTGCCAGAGGAACACCTTTATCTTGTAAGTTAATATTTGATTTAAGTGTCGGATTTTTAATTTAAATTATATTAAATTCTTATGAATTTAATTTTATGAGATTCTAGTCAGTATTATTCATATGATCTTGCATGATTTAATTTATAGTTGTTTTATTATATTTTATTTATTTATCCATTTTATTTATTGTAATTTTCATTGTTTTATTTATTTTCTGTGATTTTAAATAAACTACGGTAGAACGGGCTATCTGATGGGTTTCATCAGGACCGTGTGCATACCAGTAAAATATGTGATTATTTAATTATATTACTGGGGCCAAAGGTGTGGTGATACTTTGCTCTCGGACACTACCAGTATAAATTTTAGTTTATACCTATTAAATCATTGGGGCCGATGGTCTGGTGATGCTTTGCTCTCAGACACCGCCAGTGATATTGGATTAAGAGATATGATTGCGGCTGTATATCCTGGTGATGCCTTGCTCTCGGGATCCGGCAGTCTTGGATATAAGTGAGTCATATGACTGTTGAAAATTTATAAATCGGATTCTACTAAATTTTTATACTGAAATGTTTTAAAAAGACATTTAAATATCTATTTCTTCTCTTTTAAAAATGGATTTATTATATGTATATCTTATGGTTGAATAAAATTATTTAATATTATATTTCTATAAAATTTACTTTAATGAGGTTTTCAAACCGCATTCATTTCTTTATTAACTTACTCAGTGAGATCTGACTCCCCTCAATTTAATTTTTTCAGGAGTTTGAGAGTTTTATATTAGGCCTACTTCTCTTCGCCGTGTAGTTTCGTCACCAGTTATTCTACGTAGATCTATTTAGTTGTGTTATATTTACTTTCGTGTACCGCAGTAGAGAAAATTATACAACTACATACTTTATTTGAGATTTCATGTATATATAATTTATGTACTGAGATATTATTTGTATAACTGAAGTTTATTTATTTTATGCATTGACATTGTGGTTTAAATTATATTGAGAAAAATCAGTTTGATAATGTGTATTGTGATTTTATTATTTATTGTATGGTTTTAAAGTTAAATATTCTGCGATTTTTCTTTTAAGGATTACTATGGGTTTCGATAGCTTTATAATTTCCTATTCCCTAATGCCGATTACGTGCCCTTAGATTTGGGTCGTGACATAATTGATTTTAAAAGAGCCAATGAATTATACAATAAAAATAAAGAAAAACTAAAAACTGGAGAATTCTGATTAAAAAAAAAAAACTTAATTGTGTGATTGGATGATGAATAGGAACAGGAAAAAGGAAGTGTCAACAAAATGAAAGCTGCATCAGGAGAACATGGAGTTTGAGAAGAAAAAATTAAAATGAATAAAAATTAAGAAGAAAAAAGGAAAAATATATAAAAAGGATAAAATAATATATTTTCTAATTTTTAATTCCTCAAATGAATTTTAATTTTTAATAACCTTTCATCCAAAAGCTAGTCATTTTTAATAATTGTATATAATTTGTAACAGAAAAGGAGTTATCAATTTAATTAATGTGTAAGATTGAAAGTGTATGTGGCATCATAATAAAAATAAAATAGAAAGATAAATAGGCAATGATTTTTAATTCTTCTCAATGTCAATAACTACACATAAAAAAATTATTTTTATTTCTAAAAAATTTATTTTAATTAAATTATAGCTAGTTTTAATAGAATTATATTTCAAAAAGAAAATAAATAGATTTAAATTCTATAATACTTAATAAATGATGTTTTCTTTCTTTAAAAATTTAATTTTTACTGAAAACATGTGTTGTTATTGTCAATAGGATCGGTCGCCATTCAAAATGAAATAAAACAAAAAAACATTTTGGAAAACCTTCTATAGTCTTAGCTATTCATACGAAAATTCCACATACGATTACAAAACTATATCCATCATCAATAAAAGAAAACAAAATATAATTATTTATTACTTTGAAACCAGGAAACTTTAAATTTCAGTTTAATTGACAAAACGAATTGCTTTAATAAAATTATTTTGTTTAAATCATGTTTTGATGGTAATTTATTTCAAATGCATCTTCAAGAAAAAAAAAATATTGATTTACAACTCTATGAAATTGATGAAAATCTATACATACTCTAACATGTTTTGTCCAAATTAATACAAAAATTAATAACTGCTGTTAATGCATAGAATAGTATGTTCTCTTAGTCATCACATCAAAAGCACGCTTGAATATTAGATCGACATCTCAATTCCTGGATCTAGACATTGAAAGCGTCAGCTTGACTTTGATTCATCACGAAGTCTTCATATATATATATATATATATATATATATATATATATATAAAGGAGGGACAAATAAAATTATAAAAAAATCTTTATTTATTATTATATAAAAATTAGATATTTTAATCATTTACTAATAAAAGTAAAATTAAATTAATGAAAATATAATTTAAATTTAATGAAAAGTATATTTTCTATTATAATTAGGTTAATTTTTATTTCATATCTAATAAAAATAAAATTAATTAACATATAATTCTAATTTAATACAAAATATGTTTCCTGTTTTTATAAAATTTAATGAAAAAAGTTAAAATTGAATTAATAAATATTTATAATTTCATTATTAGTTGAACGTAAAAAAAATTACATCAAATTATTTTTTATGTAAATAAAAATATTAATATACAAAATTATAAAAAAATATTCACTTATTATTATATAAAAATTAGATATTTTAGTCATTTACTAATAAAAGTAAAATTAAATTAATGAAAATATAATTTAAATTTAATGGAAAGTGTATTTCCTATTATAATTAGATTAATTTCTATTTTATATTTAATAAAAATAAAATTAATTAACATATAATTCTAATTTAATAGAAAATATGTTTCTTGTTTTTATAAAATTTAATAAAAAAAAGTTAAAATTGAATTAATAAATATTTATAATTTCATTATTAGTTGAACGTAAAAAAAAATTACATCAAATTATTTTTTATGTAAATAAAAATATTAATATTAAAATTATTGAAGAAATAAAATGTTATAACTCAAATAAAAAATTTACTAGAATTGTAATAAATTATAAATTCAATAGGGTTGTAATATTTAAATTATTATTTAGAGAAAATATAATTTTTATTAACAAATAATTAATATTTTTTTATTATCTTATGATTAATTATTGTCATAATTTTTTTTATATGAAATCTGTTATAGAGTTGAAAAAAATCAATTATAAATGTTGTCTCTTTCATATCAATAAAATAAAAAGAATTGCTGTATTTTTTTTTTAATACAACTCCTTGCATGCTAAAATCAAAATTTATACTTAATTGACATAAAAAAATAACAAGTTTCAAACTAAAATTATTCAAAATTAAAATAGTTTATGGCCATCACTTGTTAGAATTCTATTGAACGATAACTGTTAGTTGTTAGTTAAATGAAAAGTATATACTCTACTTCATAAATACGTGAAACACCAAATAAATGAGTCCTACGCACTCTTACAATGAAATAAATAAATAAATAAATAAATAATCCTTGCTGAAGGCTTCAAACTTAAAATTTTAATATCTTAGCATAGACTAATTTGCGAAGCCCTCATCAGCTAGTAGTTTGATCTCGACATAAACAATATCACCCTTTGCGCCCGGCGTTTTGATTAGTCAAACATTGGCCACATGCAGACAGTGGGCTACACCACATTGTTACAAATCCTACATTGTAAAATTATGAGGGCGTCTTAAATTTATAAATGTGAATGCTTCACATCATAATATATTAGTCTTCGATGGAGAAAGTAATGTTTTCATGATAAATGGTATTATTGTTGACTCTATTCTTCTCTAACGTAGAACCCTCATAAGAGATATTACGATTGAGATAAGTTGGGATCGAAATGGTCCCCTGATACCATTGCCCATTTTCTTTCATTTCTTTTATCTGAATGCTTTGTGATGAATGTTTCTATTAAGTCAGCTAAGTCAGTGTTATTTTACTATTTTTCGTTCTAATTTTTTAATATTTTTTAGCACTGTAGAGTATTTGCTTTTATAAAAATTATAATTATTAATAATTGAGTGGATAAGAATCGAATTATTTATGATGGGTCAATTTAAATCTATTTAGATATTTAATGTAGAATTATAATATAAAAAATAAATACAATATTAAAAAAATCATGAGGCGCTATATATATGCGAAGCAATAGAAACAAAAAAACACAATTATATTTTTTTTTTTCCTTTTTTCTTTGCAAAAATTAAATTACTTTGACTGTGATAAAAAAAAATAATTCGTTTTGATAAATGTGTTATTTTTAAAGACTAATGATGTTTCCATAATTTTGAAATTTAATCTAGGCATATTCATAAATTTATTTTAGTTCAATGATTATAACTGAAATTTTAATTTTAATTTATATGCATTATTTTATATTTTTAATAAATTTTGTTATAGAGAAATCGAAAGATATAAATGCTTCAATTAAATCGTAAGTATATATATATACACACCTTCATAAATCCTAAGGGTGAATATTAGGAACCAAAATATTTGGATAGTTTTCATTTCAAATATTTCTTTCAATTATTTTTATTTTATTTGAAAACCAAAAATCAACGCATTTAACACGTTAGAATCAAAGTATACGGAAACATGCATATAATATCTAAGTAGTCATTTGAGGTAACTTTTGGTTTGCAATTTGTAATCGAATTTGAATTAGAAAGGAAATAAAAATTTTAAAAAAATATTTAACTTTACTAAAAAGTGGTAATAAGAATGAGAAATAAATATTATTTAATAATTAAAATTTTATTGTGAATTTTTTAAAAAAAGTTAACATTATAATTATTTTTATATATTAACAATTAATATTATAATTATGTGTTATAAAAATACTATAATTGTTTAAAAAATTATTTACTTTTGATAAATACTTTTTATTCAAACATTTAATGTATAATTTTATTAATTTATATTGTATTTATAAATTTTTTAAAACATATTAATATTTAAATATTTAATAAATTTATAATTGATTTGATTTGATTTTTAAAAAAATTAAAGGTCATTCTATAAAAATAAAAGGGAAATAGTGATTCCCATTGATAGAGGAATCACATTTTTATTCCGATATTAATTTTAGCTAACCAAATAATAGGATTCAAAATCGTCTATTCCGATTCCGATTTTCACCTTATTTTTAACCAAATAAATGCATACTTAATTAAAACAACATGGACATCTCTATTAATTGGTGATAGTTATACATATATACTCATTTTTTGAAACAACAAAATGGAAAGATTTAGTTTTATATTCCTTTAATTTCAAGTTAAAATATCATTTAGAATTATTTTATAATTATTAAAAAAAAAAGCTAAACAAGTTCAATTGTAAAAGAAAAAAAAGGAAGTACTTTATATTAGTCCCAACAGTTAGTTGATGAAATATATTTATTTTTAATTATAGGTATAGACACCATAAAATATAAATTAGAAAATTTATTTGGAAAATCAAAATTTGAATAAAAGTTAAAAAGTTTACAAATAATTGATTTTAAAAGAACCAATGAATTGTACAATAAAAATAAAAAAATAAAAACTGGAGAATTCTGATTAAAAAAAAACAAACTTAATTGTGTGATTGGATGATGAATAGGAACAGGAAAAAGGAAGTGTCAACAAAATGAAAGCTGCATCAGGAGAACATGGAGTTTGAGAAGAAAAAATTAAAATGAATAAAAATTAAGAAGAAAAAAGGAAAAATAAGGATAAAATAATATATTTTCTAATTTTTAATTCCTCAAATGAATTTTAATTTTTAATAACCTTTCATCCAAAAGCTAGTCATTTTTAATAATTGTATATAATTTGTAACAGAAAAGTAGTTATCAATTTAATTAATGTGTAAGATTGAAAGTGTATGTGGCATCATAATAAAAATAAAATAGAAAGATAAATAGGCAATGATTTTTAATTCTTCTCAATGTCAATAACTACAAATAAAAAAATATTTTTATTTCTAAAAAATTTATTTTAATTAAATTATAGCTAGTTTTAATACACTTATATTTCAAAAAGAAAATAAATAGATTTAAATTCTATAATACTTAATAAATGATGTTTTCTTTCTTTAAAAATTTAATTTTTACTGAAAACATGTGTTGTTATTGTCAATAGGATCGGTCGCCATTCAAAATGAAATAAAACAAGAAAACATTTTGGAAAACCTTCTATAGTCTTAGCTATTCATACGAAAATTCCACATACGATTACAAAACTATATCCATCATCAATAAAAGAAAACAAAATATAATTATTTATTACTTTGAAACCAGGAAACTTTAAATTTCAGTTTAATTGCCAAAACGAATTGCTTTAATAAAATTATTTTGTTTAAATCATGTTTTGATGGTAATTTATTTCAAATGCATCTTCAAGAAAAAAAAAATATTGATTTACAACTCTATGAAATTGATGAAAATCTATACATACTCTAATATGTTTTGTCCAAATTAATACAAAAATTAATAACTGCTGTTAATGCATAGAATAGTATGTTCTCTTAGTCATCACATCAAAAGCACGTCTGAATATTAAATCGACATCTCAATTCCTGGATCTAGACATTGAAAGCGTCAGCTTGACTTTGATTCATCACGAAGTCTTCATATATATATATATATATATATATATATATATATATATAAAGTGACAAATAAAATTATAAAAAAATTTTCACTTATTATTATATAAAAATTAGATATTTTAATCATTTACTAATAAAAGTAAAATTAAATTAATGAAAATATAATTTAAATTTACTTTTCTATTATAATTAGTTTAATTTCTATTTTATATCTAATAAAAATAATATTAATTAACATATAATTCTAATTTAATAGAAAATATGTTTCCTGTTTTTATAAAATTTAATAAAAAAAAGTTAAAATTGAATTAATAAATATTTATAATTTCATTATTAGTTGAATGTAAAAAAACATTACATCAAATTATTTTTTATATAAATAAAAATATTAATATTAAAGTTATTGAAGAAATAAAGTGTTATAACTCAAATAAAAAATTTACTAGAATTGTAATAAATTATAAATTCAATAGGGTTGTAATATTTAAATTATTATATAGAGAAAATATAATTTTTATTAACAAATAACTAATATTTTTTTTATTATCTTATGATTAATTATTGTCATAATTTTTTTATATGAAATCTGTTATAGAGTTGAAAAAAAAATCAATTATAAGAAATATTAAAGTAATATTATATAATTATTTAAATAAAATATTTATAAAAATTTTAATGAATTATAAATATATTAATTTAGTTTTAAATTGTTATATAAATAAATATCACTGTTATTATTTTAAAACTTTTATTTACTACCACTACTACTACTAATATGCTTAATTATTTATTTACCATATATCAAAAATCAAATAAATTTTTTGTTCACGTATGAAACATATGATTATTTCTTAATCTATAATATATATAAATGTACTTTAGGGGGATAGACAAAATTACGAAAAAGTTTTCATTTATCTAAAAATTGGATAATTTAGTCCTTCACTAATAAAAGTAAAATTAAATTAATACAATTTGATAGAAAGTATATTTTCTATTTCAATTAGGTTAACAAGTATGTTTCCTATTTTAATTATTAACAAGTTTGTTTCCTATTTTAATGAGGCTAACTTCTATTTTATCTCTAACAAAATTAAATTAAATTAAATTGAAAATATATTTTTTATTCTAATTAGGTTAACTTCTATTTTATATCTAATAAAAGTAATATTAATTAACATATAATTCTAATTTAATGGAAAGTATGTATCCTATTTTTATAAAATTTAACAAAAAAAATTAAAATTAAAATAATAAATATTTATAATTTAATTATGAGTTGAACATAAAAAAAATTACATCAAATTAATTTTTGTATAAATAAAGTATTAATATTAAAATTATTGAAAAATTAAAGTGTCAAAAGTCAAATAAAAAATTTGCTAGAATTGTAATAAATTATAAGTTCATTAGGGTTGTATTATATAAAGAAAATATAATTTTTATTAACAAATAACTGAAAAAAATTTATTCATAATAATTTAAAATATTATGAAAAACATATTGTGAAAAATGAAAAAAACCTAGATGAAGCCGTTGGAGCTCCCTATAGTTTCCAATGCCTTGCCGCCTTCAAATCAAAGTGGTGATTATGTCAGTCATTTGGACTTATTCTAAACAAGAGGTTTCCTTCCTCGTGGTAACAACATTGTTTTTGCGGAAGCAATTCCTGACGCACCTATTCCTTGCAATTAAACTTTTGCTTTGGTAGTAGCAGCTGATGCGATTCCGATGACTTATACTATTGCAGTTGCACCTGACTCTTCGTTACCATTTCCTGCAAAACTAGATCACATGAATGGAATTTTCCATGCTATTAAAATTAATTTAGAGTCCTATAAGCACCGAATTGAATTATGTCAGCATTCTTTGATTGCTCACATTGCCTTAGGCAAAGGGGAGGTGCCTTGGACTCTTCCGAAGTTGAATGAAAAACTAGCTTCTACTAGGAACCTTAAATCACAGTGGTGTCTCATATCTTTGGGTAGAGGGTTTTATTATGTACTGTTACATTCTGCGACTGTGAAATATTTAGTCTAGAAAAAGGATCTTTTCCTTTAAAACCTAGCATCCTTCAGTTACAACAATGGACTCCAAGCTTTGATCCATATAAACAGAAGGTTATGACTACTCATTTATGGGTTAGGTTTTACAGACTCCCCTGGGAATTCTAGGACCCTTAGATTTTATCAAACATTGCTAGACATATTGGCACACCTATACAGATTGACAAGGCTACTTTAGAAGGGGATCTGGGTCATTTTGCATGATTTTTGGTGGACATAGATCTTGCCAATTCTTTGTAGCACCTCCTTGTATTGGACTGTAATGGATCGCTCTCTGATATTAATGTGGTTTTTGAAAACATGTTAGATTTATGTCGCTCTTACAATGCTATTGGACATGGAGCAGCTACTTGTAAACTCGTGTAACCTCAGGAACTGTAGGTGATTGTGCAAGAGGACAATAATAAATGCCAATCTAGAGGTTGATCTTGTGTTCATAAGGTTTGGCATCCTAAGCATACAACTAGTGTCCTTGTGGAAAATGCTTTTAAGCATCTATATGCTTCAATTCCTCGGGATCCATCTTTGCTAAAGGACAATGCACTACTTGCTCATGTACCTATGTATTGCTCCAAGGGAGACGTCAGTGCACCTTTATTAACCCATCATGTCCCTGTTGTTGAATATGTTGTTGATCCTGATAACCAAGATAAATCTCTTGCAGGACTGATATCCTAAGATGACCCTCCAGATCCTGTAACTCATGATGATCAGGTCGACATCTCAAGCTCCAATGCTGATTCTGTGTCTTGTGTAATTGTGCAACATGAATTACTGGTGGCCTCTACTCACTAGGTTGACATGGCTAAATAGGATTATAAACCTTGGCAGGTGGCATCCATCAATAAATAGAAAAAAGGCAAGCAAAGTCTTCTAGGACAGTTGTTCATACTGGTAATCAACCTCAAACTAGGTTTGCTTCCCATACTTCTTCATGAATATTTTCTATTGGAATTGTAGAGGGTTAGGCAACCCTAGCACTCAACGGGTGTTATTTAATTTTTTTCGTATGCATAAATCAGATTTGGTTTGTATTGCTGAATTGAAAGTGGAGTTTGATTCTATTCATGCTAGTTTTTAGCATTCTTTGAACATGTCTTTTCTCGCTTCTAACTTAACTAGTTTCCCTAGCTTGTGGTTGCTTGTTTTTAATGATTTGGGTACAGGTAATGTTAATGTGTTTTCCATTTCTGCTTAGCAAATCATTATAGAATTTAAAGTACAATTGCAGTCTCAATACGTCACTTGTGTTTATACTCATGTTTTGGGTTCTATTATATGTAATCTCTGGGTTGAATTAGAGTACTTAGTTTCTCTCATTAGCACGAATTGGTTTTTAATTGGTGACTTTAATTCTTATTTAGGAGCTCATGAGAAAACGAGTTGTGCACCTTCTACTCGTGCTTGTCAGGATTTTATTTTAGCTTTGGATAAATGTTCTTTGACTAGATGAGAAATGAAAGGATTCATTTATATGTGGACTAATAATAGGAGGGCATCTCATCATGTTGACATTCAATTAGATTGTGCTTTGTGCTCTAATACTTCTTTTTAGAATTGGAGTTACAACGAGTGTGTAGACGATGGGGTTTAGCGTGCATCCAAGATTTTAGCAATCGCGACATTGTTTAGGTTCAGGGCCTTAGAGAACACACTAACCACTATTACAAAGACATGACATGGAGATGAGAAGTCGCCACCCAGGGTAATAACTGGGCAATTTAATTAGTGGTATTCGATTCTCTAAAAGAAAATTAGCACCACAACCAGGAGATTCTGGATACGGAATACTAACTTCTCTTAGTCTCATGTTCTTTTAGAATAATTTTATAAATGAATATTTCATCCTCTAATTATATGCAATTTTATTAAACCCTAATTAGCATCCATTTACCCAAAAGGCAACAAGTTAATAAAATTACAAGTAAAAAATGCATAAAAAAGGCAATGTCCCTATGTCTAAACTATGTTAATTTTATTTTATAAGTTAGCTAAATCTACATTTTATTTACAAGTGAAATAGAATAAAAGTGGGCCTATATTTTTATTAATTAGTGAGCCTAAATCTATTTATTAGTCTTTCTAAGATATGGGCTTAAGTCTATTCAATTTTAAAGAAAAAAAATTAAATTAGTGGGCCTAAGTCTAACTTGGTTTTATTTTAAGTGAAATGTGGGTCTAGGTCTATTTATTTTAAAAGAAATAAATTTAAATGGGTTGAGCCAAGTCTAAACAAATTTTAATTAATTAAGTGGGCCTAAATTGATTTTAATTATTTAAAGTTCTAAACCATTTTTAAGCCTATTTATTTAGTGGGTTAGACCTAAACGTGGGCTTGGGGCCCAAAAACATACATAAAAAGCCTAAAAAACATAAAAAACAATACAAAATCAAATCAAACACACATTCACATATGATTTCTAAAAAAACCTAATTTAATTACATACAAACCCTAATTAACTAAAGACACCATTAATTTTAATTCATTTTTGCCCAATTACTAATTAATTTTAAAGTGCAGAAATTTAAATCTTTCACTATTCCCACTAATGGGGCTATTACAAACTACGTACAAAATTAAAATTAAATAATTATACACCCATGAATTAAAAATAAACTACATAGGATACCAAAATGCAGAATAAAAATTAAAATCCTAAGAATTATTATTAAAACAGTATAGGTTCATCATGACATTCCATGGATCTTCTGTTCAATTAAACACAGGCGGTATCCTCTTCCTCAATCCACATACGGACATCAAAATAAAAAAAACAAAAAAAAGCAATCAAATTAGTAGTGAAATTAAATAATAAAACAATTAACGAAATGAATAAAAATCACATAAGAGAAGAAAGAAAAAAAAACGAATGTTGTGCATATGCCCTTTTTCGGCCCCTCAGATTAGAATTTTCATCGTTGAAATTGGCTCAGTGTTGATTTGATTATAGATTGGGACTAAAAAATTGTTGTATTGTATTTGTCAAATGAATTGCAAAAATTAGGGTTTTTAAAGAACAGAGAAAATCAAAGTTTTTTCTATCTTTCGTCTGTGTAAAAAAATCCTCCCATAAAAATCTCCCAGCCAAAAAACCTCCTCCCACATGCATGCAAACTCTGCTTTTAAATGCAAAGTCTACACGTACTGAATTTCCTCCAAAGGAGGAACAGACCTATCTGATCAGATAACATTTGTTTTTTTGATTTTAAAAATATCTTCTGTGTTTTTTTAAAAAATCTTATCAGATAAAATTTAAATTTTCAACCAATCAAAACACTAAAAAATCAATAAAAATACGCAAAAAAAAATAAAAAAAACTATATTTTAACATGTCAGCATTGCGCAATACTGATCGGCATTGCGCAATGCTGGTCGGCATTGGTGTAATGCCGATCGACATTACACAATGCCGATCCTAAAACTCTTTTTTTTAACTTTTAATTACTAAAAGACCCCTAAAAACTGACTTATTTGCAATCAAACCCTAAAAAATGTTGCAATTTAGTCCTTAAAGTCCAGAAAATCGACAACTAACTTCAATTTTTGAATGAATTTCATCATAGGGGCTTACATTACAATTATGCATAATTGCATCCTGAAATTGGGTGCTTACAGAGTGCCATGCTCTCGTGCGTCACTGTTAAGATCATAATCCCCTTCTTCTTTCTTATCATCAAGGTTCCACTTTGCCTAAGCCTTTTTGTTTCTTATCTATGTGGACTTCCCATGAGGACTTTATCCCTGCTGTTGGTAATTTTTAACGATCACTTTCTATTATTGGCCATTCTATCTTTCTGATGATGACTAAATTGAAGTTGTTGCACTCTTTCTTACGTCATTAGAATAAAAATACATTCGGACATCTTGATTCTCTTATTTCTCAAGCACAACATTCTTTGCTTTCTTTTCAATATAATATTGAGCTATTTGTGTTTTCAGATGAGCTGCACCAATAAGAGTTTCAAGCTAGGTTAATTTTACACTCCCATTTAACTAAGCAGGAGATCCTTCTCAAAGATAAAAGTTGGATTAGATGGTTGAAGGATGGGGATCGTAACTCAAAATTTTTTCAGAGCTCTTGCATGTCGTTGGCTCAGTCCATAGGTTCTTCTATGGCGATAAATGGGAGGAGTTTGATATTTCTACTATTAATAATCATATTATTGATTATTTTTTAAAATCTTCAGCTTGGATTGGTCACCAAAGGATTTTTCGGGTATTAAAGAAGTCATTCCTCATTTAGCTATAGATGTTGACAAAGCTTTGCTTATGATGATGCCTTCTAATGATCTTATTCGGGCAATTATTTTTGACATGGATTCTTATAGCACTCCTAGTCCAGATGGTTTTACTGGTCATTTTTTTTCGCTTTTGTTGGAATATTGTGGGTTTTGATATGTGCAACGCAGTCTGCGATTTTTTTTAGCATTGGTACTCTTTATTCAAGATTAAATTCTAATTTGATGGTGCTTATCCCTAAAGTATTGGGTGCTAACTCAGTGGACAAGGTTCAACCTATTATATTAAGTAATTTTCTTTTTAAGATAATTACTAAAATTTTAGCTTTTCATCTTAGTTTAATGGCTTCTAAAATTATTTCTCCTAAACAATTTAAATTTTATAAAAGGTAGAAATATAGTGGATTTTATATTGGCTTCTTTATAATGTTTTAATATCATGAATCACTCTTGTCAGGGAGGGAATATGGCCATGAAGATTAACATAAAAAATGCTTTTGACATAATGGATTGGGGTTTTATTTTTGCAGTGCTCCTTAGCTTCGGCTTATCCCAACATTTTTATGATTAGATTTAGAGCATTTTTTACTTAGCCAAATTATCCGTTATTATTAATGGGGGGGATGTTTGGTTATTTGCTTGGTAGAGGACTAACTAAGTCATAAGCTTTCTTTAATCACAAGTAAGGGCCTTTTTATTCCCATGATTGGTGGTTGTAACTTTACCTGTCCTTCTCATTTTCTCTACGTGAATGATGTTCTTATTTTTGGTAAAGCTATTTATTCTAATATTAATGTGCATGTCAATGTTTTTTTTAATATAGTTTGATTTCGGGTCAAGTTTTGAATTGGGAGAAGTCTGACTTATTTTTAAGTAAAGGTATTTCTCCCCATCGTGCTTCTTCTTTGCATGCTAGAGCTAATATGAGTGCGGGTTCCATCCCTTTTAATTATCTTGGGGTCCCTATTTTTCTTGGTGCTCCAAAGGCTCATTGGTTAAAGCAATATACTGATTATGTTATTTCAAAAATGAAAGCTTGGAAGGGCCATATCCTTTCTTTTTTTAGCCATCTTACTTTGATTAAATCCAACATTTATAGAACTCTTCTTCATGGGTTTATGATTTATAAGTGGCATGTTTCGCTTCTCAAACATTTAGAGAAGGTGATTAGGAACTTTTTATGGACAGGTTCAGTTACTTCCAAAAAACTAATCACTGTCCAATAGGATACTTATTTCTCTCTTATTAATGAAGGTGGACTAGGATTGCACCATCTATTTCAGCTTAACAAAGCTATGCTAGTCATGTTGCTTGGAAATTATATAACAGTGCTTCTTTTGTGCTTAATTTTCTTTGTAAAAGAATTCTTTGCAATGACTACCCAAAAGATAATTATCTTTGTTCTTTAGTTTGGTATTCTATTAAAGACATTTTTCATGACTTGCAAAACTCTTCTCAATAGCTTTCATTTAAGCATTCAAGGCTTAACTTCTGGCATGCAAATTTTCTAGGGAATTCTATTGCTAATAAAATTGGCATTCCTACTTTTGATCGTCACCACTTCATTGCTTTAATTCAGGACTATTTTTAGAATGATCAATGGCATTTTTCAGAGTCATTCAAGCAGTCTTTCCCATTAATTATCTCAGAATTGCAATCTATTATTTTTTTAACTATTGAGGATGATGTTTTTGCTTGGCGCTACTCTTCTATAGGATCTTATTCTTGTAAAGCATCTAATAATTTTTTTAGAGTGGCGGGTCCTAAAGTGGCTTAGGGAAGAGATGTCTAGCGACATTACTTACCTCCCAATTATTCTTCTCTTTATTGGCATGCATTTCATCAGTGTTTACCAACAGATGATATCCTGCAGTGCAAAGGTTTGGTGCTTGTTTCTAGGTGTCGATTATGTTGTATAGAGAGTGAAACCACTGACCATGTTTTTGTTTGTTGCCCCTATGTGGTGGCATTATAGATAGCATTGCAAGACTTGTTTCAAGTCAAGTTTGTAATGTCTAGTTTGGCTCTTGACCTCTTTAAAGTAGCTTCAACTATTTCTTTTTCTTCCCAACTTGCAGCTTTATGGAAGGTTGGAATTTTATCATTGTTTTGGCATTTATAGAAAGCAAGAAACCAAGCAACTTTCAGACATTGTTTTGTGCCTATAACAATGACAATTCGTTCCCTTTGTAAATCTATTAAGCAATTTGAAGTTTTCAAGATAGGATTTATGTTCAATACAGAATTCGATCTCCTCATTCTACAGTGTCTTGGAATTGTTGGTAACCCTCAATGAGTTAATTGGCCTCGACTATTTATTGTTTTCCTCTGCCTCTTGGCAAGTTTAAGGTTAATATAAATGGTGCTATAAAAGGTTGTCCTAGATCTTTGAGTGCAGGTGAGATCTGCAGAATTTATAATGGGTTTTGAGTGGGTTCATTTATTGCTCCATTAGGTTCCAAGTTTGCTTATGAAGTAGAATTGATGTCTGACGTCATTGCTATGAAATTCGCTATTACTTTCAATTATTCTCCCTTGTGGATTGAGAGTGATTTAGTATATGTAGTTAGGCTTATTCAGCAGAGAAGCTCGGTTATTCCTTGGCATCTCCGTGAAGAGTGGCATCAATTTTTAGTCCCTTTTTCGACTATTCAGGTGCATGTCTCCTATATATATATTGAGAGGGGAACTTTGTTGCCGATAAATTGGAAAATTTAGTAGTTCACAGTGTGGAAGAGAATTGGTGGCCGATGTTTCTAACTGAGTATTTTGATTTAATGCGCAATGACACCATAAGACTGCATTCCGTTTAGTTTAGATAATGTTTTAGTATTATTTTTTGTCTTGTTTTGCCTCTTTTGGTTGTACTGACTTTTTGTATTATTTTTTATTAATAATAATCCTAGGTCCAATATTTGAAGTAGGTGCTAAAGAAGTGCCAACCTAGTTGGGCTGTTTAGGAGCACTATCTAATACTTGATTTAAGAAACCTTTAAATTAAAAAAAATAACAAATAACTAAATTTTTTTTATTATCTTATGATTAATTATTGTCATAATATTTTTTTTTATGAAATTTGTTATAAAATTGAGAAAAATTAATTATAAAAAATATTGAAGTAATATCATATAATTATTTAAATAAAATATTGATAAAAATTTTAATGAATTTTAGCTATATTAATTTAAGATTAAATTGTTATATAAATAAATAACACTGTTATTGTTTTAAAACTTTTATTTACTACTACTACTACTACGAATAATAATAATAAGCTTAATTGTTTATTTACTATATATCACGTATCAAATATTTTTAATAATAATAATAATAATAATAATAATAATAAATTTAATTATTTATTTAATATATATCACGCGTCAAATAATTTTTTTGTTTATGTGTGAAATACGTGTTGTTTACTAGTATATATAAAAGTATAAATAGAGGGAAAAAATTTTTTTAGACAAAAAACAACATATATTTTTATATATTAACAAAAATAGTATTAATTTGGCTTTGAAAAATTTTGAAATTTATAAAGATAGTATTAATTGTATTTAATTTTAAAAATTTTATATTTAAAAATCAAATAGATTTAAATAAAGACAAAATAATTGTTTTATATACATAAACTATTAAATTATTATAAGATTCAATTATAGATATTTTATGAAAATTTGTGTTTATAACGCAGTACATTTTGCAGATATATGAATCTAGAATAATAGTTAAAATCAATAATTTTATTATTAACTTAATTTATATACTTGTAGACAATTTCTAATACATATAAAAGTAATTAGAAAATTATAAAACTATGCAAATTAAAAATTTTATTAATTGATAAATAAAAATAATTTATTTCATAATATTTATACATAGTATAGATATGTATTTACATGTAAGTGATTAAGAAAATATAATTATTTTTAAGAAATAAACTTTAAATCATAATCCATACTAAAAGTATAAATAGAGGGAAAACTTTTTTGAATGGAAATGGAAATACTTCTTTTATATGTTAACATAAACATTATTTATCTAATTTTAATTTTTTTTGAAATTAATGAAGATAGTATTAGTTTATATTTAAAATCTATACTATATATTGTAAAATGATAAAAAAAAGAAGAAGAAGAAATGCATATAAATTATGACTAATCTCTTGTATTGAATTTTATCTTGGTATTTAAATCTTTTATTGGTCTTATATTCTCCATTTAAATAGATAAATTTTTCATCTCATGCATGAGCTAATGGTGACAAAAAAATATAGAATATTACTAGATGGAAAATCAAAAGTAATAACATGAGTTATTAATTAGAGAGATGAATTTTTTGGAAAAAAATATTTATATATTTATATTATCTATAAATTTATACAATATAAGAGTTGTTGATAACCGCAAGTGCACAAGTTGACAAGTAATAAAGAGGCAAATAGGCTATCGTCTCCATAGGGATTGGAGACAAAAAACCTATTAATTTCATTGTATTTGATTAGAGCAATAATGGTTGGTTTAAAACAAGTAATCAAACAAATTAACAAGTAAACTAAATAATGTAATTAAAGCTAATGATAATCAAAATAACAAGAAAACAAACAATGGAAAATGCATGTTGTTAGGGAAATTGTACTCCATATTATCATTAAGCCAAGTAATACATTATTTCAAGTTCTATTGCACACCTCAAGCTTTCTTAAACCGAATAATAATTTCTCTCGAGCAATGCTAATATCACAAACAAGTTTTAATCAAATCTCACAATATGACTTAATTCTCATCATCATCATATAATAAGATTAAATAAAACTTGCAAGGCATTTAATAAACTTAAAGAGGATTAGATCTACATAAGCTTTCTGAAGTAATTGACAGATATAACAAATATTTATGGGTCTATTAAATCCATTATTGCTCAATGCATAGATTCAAACAAAGATTGCATTTATCCATAGTACAATACTCAACAAGCTCAACAAACACAATATGCAATTTATAAACAAGAACTAATATATTAAATGAACTTAAATCAAATGGGTTTCCAAAATCCTAACAACATAAAAGAACTTAGCCACTCATAGTTATAAAATTCATCATTTAATATTCAATTACACAATAAGAGAATAGGAAAAGATAAGAGTGAGAAATTTTATCCAAAGGAGCTTGAATCTTCCAAATGGGTCTCTCTTTCAACTTCTTTTCCTCCTCTGTTCTCCTATCTCTTTTTCCTCTTTCTCCTTTGTGTTCTCTTTTCTTCTCTTCTATGTGTTTCTTATGAGTAGAGGATATGTGTGAAAATCTAGCCTCCTCCCAAGTAATGTGTGCCTTTTATCTTTTTTAGCCCTTATAGATTATGTCTTGTTACCTCCCTTATATATTTTCTTTAAATTAGTACACCACAACATGTTCTGTGTTGGAAACGAGCTTCTCTTAATTGCGCACAAACTATGCTTGTGTAGAAGGACTCTCGTGATAAGGTCGAGATAGTGCAACAACTGCGCTCGTGATAGAAGTTTGGCTTGGTGGACAACTGCGATCGTGCTTTAGGCTGCGATCATGCTTTAAGTTGCGATTGCACTTTTGGCCACACTCGTGAAGGGCTCGACATCACTTAGGGGCTAGCATTTGGTCATCCCATGATCGTGCTTCAAGTGTGCTCACGTTGTTTGCTTGCTCTGCTACACTTTGCTCCTTTCTCTTCTTTTTTTGCTTTTTAGCTTCACCAATTACCTTTATAACTCATTTTCCCTATAAAAAAAATAAAGAAAACATAAAAGTATATATTTCTATATGCTTTTGTATACTAAATGCTAATGAAGATATGCAAATGCATGCAAATTAAATACCTAAAACTGTACATAACTTGACACCAACAAATACCCCCACACTTGAATCTTTGCTTGTCCTTAAGCAAACTCAAGAACACACACTATCAATGTAATAAACAAGGTGTATATCCAAATTTCATCAAGCAAACAACACAATCTTCTCCTAATAGCTATTTTACAAACCTTAAAACAAGGTTAACAAATTAAGTTGAGATTTTAAATTACCAAGTGAAGAGCATGTTATCTACTCATAATATCATAAATATGAATCAAAATCTTACGAAAAGTACATATGGATGAAAAAGACTCCAATCTAAGGTGGTTCTAATTTGGTATATGGAAATCAACTCTATCCTCTTTATTTTAAACATTTATGCTTTTCTTCCCTCTTTTAGTAGTTCCCCGTCTTTCCCAAGTACTTAAAGTGAACACCTCAAGAGAATTCTTAGAATACTCATACTCTTATATGAGAGCATTGGAGTAGATGGAATTCAAGTTCCAAGCATAATTATTTTTCTTTTTTTAAAGAAGGGAAAAGAGTGTTTTTATAATTCCTTTAACATACAACTAAAAACAGCCCTAGAGAGGAGTTTAATTCATTCATAATACTAATTCCTAAAATAATGATTCAAACTTAAGATTAAGCAAGCAACAACATGCATTAAGTTGATTAAAGGATAAAAGATCTCAATTCAAAATGTTAACCAAATTTAAGAGATATTAAACTAATCATTAATAGAAGATTAAAAATTATAAGCTCAACAAAACCATAAACATACACCAAATTCATCACCAAGATAATTGTGCAAAAATCCAATAATCAAGTATCAAAATTTCAAAAATTTGGGTCAAATTTTCATAAATGCAGAATGCAATGCATGATGTATGTAAAATATACTAAAAATATAAAAGATGCAAAATGATTTTTCCCCCTCACACTTGAATCACACATTGTGTTCAATGTGTGTTGGGTACTTAAATGCAATAAAAACACATAAACCAATCCAAAAATATAAACAAAAATCATAATAAAAATGTATAAATATGAAATGTATGAATTTTAAAATTAAACTAAACTAAAACAGAAAGAAAAGAAATAAAAAGAAATAGAGAAAAAGAGTTTATTACCCTCCCAAAGGAGGTGATAAAGAAGGTAAGGGGATACCATATCCCATGGCTATTATGAAATTATCGAGCATGTTTCTTACATTTCTGATATCATTTTTAAGCTCTTTATGCTTAGCATTATAGTCACGCTTCATTTGTTCCAACGTCACCATTACTAGTCTCTACCCATAATCATTGGGTTGTTGTAGGGCATCTTGTTCCATTGGGTCTTTTTGAACATCCTCCCTGAGTTCTTCTGGAATGGAGGTGAACTCTTCAGTTGGTCCTCTAGCCTATCTTATCCAAAAAAAAGTTCGTGTTTGTTGTTGGCGAAGCTCCAAGTCCTTAGTAATCACCTTGACAAGAGATAGAAAGGCACAGTTAAGTAAATCAAATGGAATCAAAGTCATTGGTGTGTTAGTAGGGTCACAAGTATGGAAATGGAAAGTAAGTGCTATGACTATATGACCCATGAAGATTCTAACATTGGCATTTATGCTTATATGCAATAGTTGTTGAAAAATGAAGTAGGTGGTGGACATTGGAGTTTTATTATGTAAACCCCATAAGAGAAGCAACTCTTGTTTTAAAACTTGACTTGTTTCATTGTTACAAAAAATTATTGAGCTTATAAAATAATGAAAAATTAGGTAGCAATGGTCTCTAATCATACCATTTGGAAAAGCATGGCTTCCTAAGTAGTGAGTTGATCTAGAAAGGATCATCCAAAACTCAGTAGGGTCAAAATGCCCTACTTTCAATCCCTTCTTTGGAAAACTAAAAACTTCAAACATAAGATCATAAGTTATCTTATACGATTTTCTAAGGAAATGATAAGAAAGGGTATTATTACTTAACTTAGAAGGTTGTAGGGTAGTGAATAAGTCAATAGTGAGTTCTTTGTATGTCTAATGTAAAGTGATAAATTTCCCTCAACCTAGTTTTTTGTACAAATTTTCTAATATACCCCAAAGCTCTAATTGTTGTAATAATGGAACATCAAAGTACTTGCATGTAACTATTGTTTGATGGGTAAGAGAAATGTACATCTCTCCTTTTTTATGTTAAAAGATAGGGAATGGAGCATTATACTGACCAAAACTATCAATAGAGAGCGGAGGTTATCGGATTGGAGATGATAATGATAGTCTCCTTATTTTTGGTTGGTCATCTGCTCTCATTGACACCTTCCTTTTTTAGTTACTGAATGCTCTGGTATAAGGAGGCATGGTGGCATAAAGAGTAGGTGATGGCTTTTAGAAGTTTTGAGATTACAGAGGAAAGGTGAGGGAGTCAAGTGGCAAGGTTTTTTTTTTTTTTTTATGTTTAAAGAAAAGGAAATAGATAATGGCAAGATAATAAGGAAGATATTTTAAAATGGTACGTGGTTGAGTAAATGCTACCTTTTGGTCTGGTAAGAATTAGCGATTGCACAAAAGTTGCTATCATAACATAAGGGTTGGGTGTTTAAACCTTTCGATCACATTTTGATTTACGCTTGCAAAATAGGCTTAATGAGAAATTTGAGTCATACATGTGTACAATTATCATACGAGCATAATTAAAATAAAGTATGGTAAAGATAACGATCACACAACAGCTATGATTGAAATAAAAAATGTGGAAAATTTGGAACAAAGAAGATGCGATCATGAATAAAGCACAATTGCAATAATAGGCTAATTCTCAATATGATGGTAGATTAATGATTGCAACTTTAATCATGATCGTAAAAAATTCCTAGAAGTATGATTGAGCAAGTGCATTGATTTCAATGATCGCGAGTTTGGCCCTGCATCTAATAAAAATGCTAAAACATCAACTTAACT
Organism: Mallotus nudiflorus; assembly: GCA_947683625.1. Classification (NCBI taxonomy): domain Eukaryota; kingdom Viridiplantae; phylum Streptophyta; class Magnoliopsida; order Malpighiales; family Euphorbiaceae; genus Mallotus; species Mallotus nudiflorus. The sequence goes on along the minus strand of CANTUR010000620.1, from coordinate 237,307 downwards.
CCTAACACACTTTGCTTTAATATCATAAGTTCAAGGAACACTTAACAATTATGAATTCAGATACTAAAACAAAAATAAGAAATCAAGGATACATTAAAAAAAATTATATAAATACTAAATGAAAATTAAAAGAGTTAAGAATCAAACTATAAGTATGCTAAATTTATAGTCTATAACTTTACTATCAAAGGATATCTTCAGTCTATGAGATGGAGAAGAATTGCATCCTCATTATTCATTATCATCCCATCTTGATATGGTTTACATCTTTGGCCATTAACCTTAAATTACTCTCCTCATGAATTCTCCAATGTAATAGCGCTATGATCAAACACCTGTACTACCTTGGATGTTCCACTCCATTTGGCCTTGAGCTTCCACAGAAACAAATGTAGTCTCGAGTTGAATAAAAGAACTAAATCACCTTCTTTAAAAGTTTTAAGAGCAATCTTCTTGTCTTGCCAACGCTTAGTTCTTTCTTTATACAACTTGGCATTTTCATAGGCCAAATGTCGGAATTCATCTAGCTCTTGTAGTTGGAATAATCTCTTCTTCCCAACTGCATTCATATTAAATTTTAAGCTTTTAATTTCCTAATCTACTATGTTTTCGAGTTCAATTGGTAAGAGGTAAGCCTTCCCATACACCAATCGATATGGAGACATGTCTATTGGTGTTTTGTAAGTCATTTTATAGGCCCATAGAGTGTCATCAAGTTTTTCTAACCAATCCTTCCTCAAATTCCATACTATTTTCTCTAAAATTTTCTTTAAAGCTCTATTAGTGATCTCAACTTCTCCATTGGTCTGAGTATGGTATGGCATTGCTATTCTATGATGAAATTTGTACCTTTTCAAAAGCATTTTGAGTTATTTGTTATAGAAATATGATCCTCCATCATTGATCAAGGCTTTTGGGACACCAAATATTACAAAGATTTTCTTTAAAAACTTGACAACTACTCAACTGTCGTTAGTTGGTGCTATTGTAGCCTCTGCCCACTTTGACACATAATCTAAACCAACCAAAATGTAATGATTTATATAAGAAGAGGGTAAAAGGCCCCATGAAATCCTTACCCCAAACATAAAAAAGCTTAACTTTTTAAATGTTTGAAAAGGGCATTTCATCACGCCTTGTGATTTCCCCTTTATTGGACAATTATCGCACTTTTGAACAAATTCCTTTGTATCTTGGAACAACATGGGCCAAAAGAATCCACTTTTAAGTACTTTTAATGCTGTTCTAGATTCTTCAAAGTGGCCACAATATGGAGAACTGTGACAATGTGCTAGTATGGAAGTGACTTCTGAACTAAGCACATATCTCCTCTTAAGGCCATCAGCACACACTTTGTAAAGAATTGGATCATCCCACTAGCAGTGCCTAACTTCAGAAAGGAATTTCTTCTTTTGAGAGTATGTAAGTTCTTATGGCAACACCCCACAAGCTAAATAATTCATGATGTCTACATACTATGAAAGCTTTATATATTCCACAGCAAAAAGGAATTCTTCTAGGAATTGATAATTGATTTCTCCTTTATCATATGGTAGTTTGTCATATTACTCTAATCTTGACAAATGATCAGCTATAACATTCTCACTTCCTTTCTTGTCTTTTATTTGGAGATCAAATTATTACAATAATAAAACATAACGTATTAATATTGGTTTAGCATATTTTTTAACAAATAGATATGTTAGTGCTGCATGGTTAGTGTAAACAATAATTTTTTATCCTAAAACATAAAATCAGACCTTTTTAATTAAAAAAACTATAGCCAACAATTCCTTCTCAATGGTTGTATAATTCAGTTGTGCATCTAAAAGGGTCTGGCTAGCATAGTAGATAACATGATGTTTGTTATCTTTTCTTTAACCAAGGATAGCTCCTATTGCAACATCACTAGCATCACACATTAACTTGAAAGGGAGTGACCAATCAGGTGGAGAAATTATTAGTGTTGACGTTAACACCTTCTTTAACCTATTGAAAGTAATAACATAGGTTTCATCAAAGTTAAAAGGTACATCCTTAATTAATAAATGAGTCAAAGGCTTAGAAATTTAGGAAAAGTCCTTTATAAATCTATGGTAGAAACCACTATATCCTAAAAATCCTCATACACCCTTGATAGAATTGGAGGATGGAGCTTCTTTATAACTTTAATTTTGGTCCTATCAACTTTAATTCCTGCATGAGAAATTTTATATCCCAATACTATGCCTTTATTAACCATGAAGTGACACTTTTCCTAATTTAATATAAGATTAGTATCCTCATATCTTTTTAACACTTTATTAAGGTTTAACAAGCATAATTGGAAAGAATCCCCAAACACAAAAATGTCATCCATAAATATCTCCATTACATTCTCAATCAAGTATGAAAAGATAGATGTCATATACCTTTAGAAAGTGGCTAGGGCATTGCAAAATCCGAATGACATCCTTTTATATGCAAAAGTTCCATAAGGGTAAGTGAATGTTATTTTATCTTGGTCCTTGGGTTCAATGCATATTTGGTTGTTTTCAAAGTATCCATCTAAGAAATAATAATGGGCATGTCCTATAATTCTCTCAAGCATTTGGTCAATAAAAGGAAGTGGGAAATGGTCCTTTTGTCACGACCCAAAACAGGGGCCATGACCGGCGCTAGGGAATGGGAATTCTTTCGAATCTGGAACCCGTAGCAAGCCTAAAAATAAAATAAACATGCCATGGTAGTAACCATATATATAATGCAACGGAAATGAAAATCATAAATATCATAATTTTATTTTCACCAATTGGATTTAAATTAAATCTCATATCATATATAAATCTTTTGATACAAATCCAGTTCACATAATACAATATCTCACATAAATAAAATACATAAAGTCCCACAATTTAATTTACCACTACTGTAGTGTCTAGATTATAAAAATAAGACTCAAGTAAGCAGTTTACACAAAGAAGCTGGGGCGGAAGAAATCCAGCGTATAGGCCTGCTATTGAGGTCTGAAGATGTTGACTCTCCTGAAAAATAGTCAACGGAGGGGAGTCAGACCTCACTGAGTGAATTACTATAATATATATACATACACACTAAATGACAATGCATACAGTCAACACTATATATAATATGTATATATACGGGCAAATTCACACAGATGCAGTAAAAAATCATTTTTATATATTTTTATTAAAAATCACAGTTTATGAAGGATCAAATAGAACCCTATGATATCAAAACCTCAATCAGTGTTAGACAACACTCTAGCCATACAGGCTCACTTAATCCAAATATATCCACTTAATCCATTTAGACTGTAGACTGGCCCCGAGACACTAAGTCGACCGAGCTCCAGCAGTCTGACTGCCAGTGTGATTGGCCCCGAGACACTTGGTCAACCGAGCTCCAGCAATCACACCTCCAAACCATATCTCACACATCAGATCATCAAATTCAATCAATATCCATAAATAGGTTAGTAATATAGCCTAAATACTATAGGCGTACCGGTACGTACTCGATCCTAGTGCTACCTACGAGGTAACACGTTCTATCGATATCCTTTATTAATGAATATAAAACATTCATTCATAAATAAATGATGCATGAATTTAAATAAAATAACAATATAAACCATATATATACCAAAAATATACCAAAAGTAAACCAGGTATATTTCGAGTATATATACGTCAAATGAATCCAATTAAATCATAAATTAAGCTAGAAATATATTTAAAAATATTTTAAATATAATTTATTAACAAAACATGCATATAATCTAATATATACCAAAAATAAACCAAAAATATACTTAAATAAAAATCACATTATCTATGCATTTTAATCAAAATAAAACATATATTTCTAAATCATGCATCCTAAAGCATATATATATAGTATAGTAACTCATAAATTAGTGCGCTCCACGAGATAGATCTGACAGGCCTGGTCCACTAGCCCTCGGTCTCGACGCAACTAAACAAACAATAACGACAAAAATCAAAATAACCCTAACAGAAATCCTAGAATTCGATTTAGAATATTAAACACAGAAACAGGATTAGGGTTCGACTGGATATCACGTTTTACGAGAATTCTACCAAAAATTCGGCAGAACCTCCCCTGTAAAACGGACATCTCTATACTCAAAGAGTAGAGCTGACCCTGCAAAGAAACACACTTCGAAAAACAAGCTCAACACTCAACCACAACCCCTCGGTCGGACTCCAGACTACAATTTACCGACCAGGGTCCACAATCACAGAATAATTCAGAAATACCAAAAATACCCTTAAATCATAGAAGTACATTTTATATGTAGAAATTACGTAATTAACCTTAAAACACTGTAAAAACCGATAAAAACTCATTTTATTAGTAAAAACGTATATTATATATATAATTGAAAATAATTCACGAAAAATAGTTTTAATTAGTTAAAAATACTAAATAATTTGTAGAAATCATTTTTATACCTTAAATAACTATTAAAACCAATTAAATTACATTTTTAGCCAATTTAGGGTAAAATTACCAAAATACCCCTATATTTATAAATATACTAAAATTACTTCAAAAATTTACCAAAAATAGTATAATTATCCAAAATTAATTTTCTCAACATATTTATCAATAATATCAATAATTAAACTCAATTTACCAATTAATTTCAAATAAAAACACATTTAACCCTATTTTCCAAAATTTCCATAAACTTAAATAATTCAAAATAAATACTTAGAAATTTATAAAAATTCCAAATAAATTCCTATAATTAATTTCAACACCTATATTTATCATAAAACACAATTTCATAATTTATTTAATTAATTTCCGAAAATTAGAAAATAATATTAAAATATTCAAAAATACCCAAAAATCCAAACAATCTCCAAAAAATTCTAAAGAAATTCATACATATAGATTAAGCTACTAGGATCAACATTTGTGAAGGGAGTTTTCATGAATCAATCAATTTGAAGCTCAAAAAAATAAAAAACCCTAATATGGTCGAAATGGAAAATTCAAAACCTAAGCAAATCAAGACCATTTAAGCTCAAACCAAAGCTAGAATCACACTCACCGGAGCTCAAGGAGAAGAAAGAGACAAGCGGTGTCAAAAATGGTGGTCAGAATCATGGTCGACGGCGAGGAGAGGAAGTTTCGGCCAAATGGGGAAAATGGGAGCTAACTGGTGCCGGGGAAGGAGCTTGGGGCGGCGGAACAGCTGGCTGGGGAAGACGGAGCTGCTGGCGGCACACCAACGGTAGTGGAACGGCAGTTGCAGCGGTGGTGGGTGGTCGGGCACGGGAAGGAAGAAGAGAAGAGAAAAAGAAAAGAAAAAGAAAAAGAAAAGAAAAAGAAAAAGAAGAAAAAAAAGAAAAAAAAAAGAAAAAAAAGAAAAAAAATAATTTTAATAAAATATTTGAAAAAAATCACATCCACACACTTAATATTTAATATTTTAAAATTTAATATTAATTAAAAATAATTAAATAACAATAAAATAATTAATTAATTAGTAAAATATTAGGGTAATATATTAAACCCTAATTAAATAAATATTTACGTGCATAGGCTTTATTTAGTAATTTAAAAATACGTATGAGTTCATACAAGTCTAAAAATATATTTAAAATAATTAATAATAAATTATTTACGTGAAAATTTCTCCGAAAATGCAAGTCCCGGGAAAATTTTACGTAAAGCACTGTAAAGAAGACACAATAATTAAAATAGGTTTTAAATACTTATCAACCTCGTAAAATCTCGTAATATATATACAAAAATTATTAACACTGTATATCCCCGTACATTATTAAAATATTTAAAAACACGGGATATTACACCTTTCTTGTAGCATTATTGAGCTTCCGGTAATTTCGTGCACACTCGCCAAACATTTACTACCCTTTTAGAAATCATTTCTCCTTCCTCATTCTCCATAATTATCATGCCTCATTTCTTGGGAACACATTGTATTTGACTCATAACTCATTGTTAGAGATAAGATAGATTATGCCTACATTTAGTAACTTCACTATCTCTTTTTTTACTACTTCTTACATACTTTGATTGAGCCTCCTTTTCCTCTATATCGTAGCTTTGTAGCCGTCCTCCATTCCTATATGGTGTTTAACAAAAGAGGGTCTAATTCCCTTAATGTCTAAGATTTGCCAACCACAAACTTGAACTTCTTACTCCTTGGTAAGTTTTCTAGAGATGATAATGGGAAGTGTGTTGCCTTCTCCAAAGAAAGTGCATCTTAATTGATTATAAAAAGGTTTGAGCTTTAATTGGGGTGGTTTTTCTATAGATGGAGGTATTGACGAATCACTTGAAGTTAAGAATTCAAGTTAAGAAATATGATCCTTATCCTCTTCTTCAAATTGCTCATTTTTAACATGATTTGTTACCTCCATCTTTTGTTGAATTAATTTTAGGTTTAGGTAGTTCTATTTGGCCCATCTTTTAATTAACTCATATCATTTAATAGGTTATAAATTAAATAGGTCTAGATTTTAATTAATTTTAGGCCTATAATTAATTAGAAATTATGTTAGAAATAACTTAGACCTATTTAGTTCATTTAGACATAGGCCCACCTAGTTAATTTAATTAATTTAATGGACTTAGCCCATTAAATTAAAGCATTTTACATAACTTGTAGATTTAAGATTACCTTAGAATTAAAACATATAGAATTAGACACACTAGTTTAAATACTTCATAATGTGTAGATTTAGGCCCATTTTTAGAATTAAAATAAATAGACTTAGGTTTGCTTAATTAAAATTAAATAGGAATTAGGCTCTTTAGTCTTTAGGGTCACTTGTAAATTAAAAAAATTAGATTTAGCCCATTTAATTTAAATCAATGTAGATTAGACTAACTTAGAGATTGTGAACTTAAATGAATGCATTATTTACATGTATGTTTCATAACTAGTTTGCTTGGAGTTAATTGTTTAAGGGTTTATATGAAATTGCATGTAAATAAAGGATAAGATAGCAATTTATAAAGTAATTCTAAACAAACATGAGACTGAAAGAAGTTAGTATTCAATATCCAGAATCTCTTGGTTGTGGTGCTAACTTTCTTTTAGAGAATCGAGTACCACCACTTTTGATTTGTCTCAGTTATTACCCTAGGTGGCAACTCCTTATCTCCATGCCATGTCTTTGTGATAGTGGTTAGTGTGTTCTTTAGAGCCCTGAGCTCAAATAGTATTGTAGTTGCTAAAATCTTGGATGCACGCTAAACCCCATCGTCTGTAGCGGCGACTCCACTGGGGATAAGAGATACTGATTCTACTTGTGTTCTTTAGAATTATTTTATTCTTGCATTCATTCTATATGTCCCTATTAATCGATGGTTCCATGATTCCACTAGCTTTATGGGATTGTAAATTGGCTAACCATCACTATTAACCTTAACTCAATTTAAGAGAGATTACCATAATCATCTGACTGAAGTCTATAACACAAGTCCTAAAGGGGGTAGTCTTCTCTCAAGTTTATAAAATTTTTTAGGCCCCTTAGACCTTGAACTGTAACTCAAGTATTAAAGGAGGGCATATTACTAAGGGAACCTTGACCTTTTTCATTGGACATTGCTCATATAGTGGTTTAGTAACTTCCTTTAGGATTACCCAAATTGATTGTGTTTATTTCCATGAGGTTTTTTTTATTTATAAAGGCCCAAACCCATAATTTAGAAGCCCATTTAGGTTAATAAAGATTGAGCTAATCTTTTATACCTAGAAATACAGTTTTTATGATTTACTGCTTTAAGAGATATGACATGCATGTTGATTCTTGATATCCCCTGTTAATATTAAAGCCAAGACAAAAAATCCTAGGAAAATTGACTTACCATTGAACATATATGTGGGAGGAATAAGGTTAGAAGGATGTATGTACACTTGACTTAACTTGTTACTTGCTACTTGTTGTATAGAACATGCATCATGCATACACGCATTTCATGCATCATACTAACACTTTGTTTTTAAGCCATCATAGATTCATCTTAGTTTTCCTATATTTAGAGTTAGAAAGGTGGAAGACTAGTGATAATGGATTCAAGCCCACAGTTAATTACAAAAGAGATCCTTAACAGACTAGAAAGAAGTCCTATCAATCCACTTTACCTTAAAGCTGCACAAGCTATAGCTAAACAAGTAGAAGAAATGGAACAACAAGAGGGAGGAAACTAGACCCTAAAGGACATCAAAGAAGCATTGATGGATGACATGGGATCGATGATGCAAGATGAACTAAGACAAGCTCTGGCTAAATTAATGCCACCACCTACTGCTGCACCTGTAGTTGTGGCTAATCCACCTGTTGTACATGCCGTAGCTGCTAACAATGATAATGCTAAGGGCAACCTTTAAATGCTATCAGGAATGTACCTACTATATAAATGAAATTGGAGGATGTTAAGAACTACATGGTTGAAAAAGCAAGAAGGGAATCCCTTGATTGAGCAAGAAGAATCCAAGTAGATGAAAGCATTGACTCAAAAGATGTTCAAGATGGAAGAATTGATGAGAGGACAGGGCATTGGATATTCATTTGATTTTGATGATTTAATGTAATTTGAGGAAGATAAGTTGCCTGATAAGTTCAAGATGCCACAACTATAAAAGATTAATGGTACTGGAGACCCAAGGATCCACGTTAGTTAGTATACAAATACTATGAGCACCTCGAAGGCTCCTTTGTCTATACTAACCAAGTTTTATGTACTGTCCTTGGAGGGTATGGCTGTTAATTAGTATCATGGATTGGAGAAGTCTATCTGAGCGAATTGGAGAGAATTGTGTACTGCTTTTCTAAAATAATATGACTATAATACTAGGCTTAAAGTGTCTATTAGGGATTTAGAATTGATCAAGTAGAAGCCAAATGAATCATTTTCAGAATTTCTGACTAGATTCATGAATAAGGTAGGATTAATGAAAAACGAGCTAGCTAAAAAGGATCAAGTTAGGATGATTGTTCAGAATGTGTTACCTAATTTGGTTGAGAGGTTATAGATGATGAACCTTAAGACATTTATAGACCTTTATGATGATGGGTTATAAGCTAAGGAGATTGAAAGTGCGAAAAAGAAGATTGTTAGAAACATTAGAGCAAGAAACTACCAAACTAGGGGCACATAAGAAGGAAATGCTAGTCAGGTTATGGGAGTCTATGCTATTTAAAAACCCAGAAGATTATCAAATTTTAACCAACCCTTATCTAAAGTCCTAGACCATTTGATCCAAAAAAGCCTCCTTAGACCCTTAACCCCCTCTAGATCACCAAACCTAAATCTCCCTGGCTTTGACCCAAATAGTTATTGTAAATTTCATCAAATTGTTGGCCATTCCATTGACTCTTGTATACACTTTAAACATGAAATTCAAAACCTCATAGACTTTGGAAAAATCATAGACCTTGAGAAATCAAATCCAAACCCAAACAAAAAAAAACCCTTTCCCAAATTATTGAAATATGTCACCCCTAACGACTATAATGATTAACGTAAAAGTAAGCAAAGAAGAAGTGCTAAAATCCTTTGAGGACCTAGACCTTTAAACCAATGAGAAATCTCCTAATGCCACTAAAAATGATAAAAGAGTATAAGACTTGTTGGGACAACCTTCAAGCAAGTTTGATTATAAGGTGTTTTATTCCAAACCACCTTTTTTTGATATACCCATTGAGTCAACTATGCCTACAGGGTCGGATAATGAATTTAATAATGAGAAGTTGCAAGATAAGAAAGAAAAATGCATGGTTGAGGTGTGAAAAGATGGAAAGAAGGATAAGACTATTTGGGTTATTAACTTTTGGTACAATTTTAATGAAGATGACATTAAAGGCTATAATGTATAGGTTGACAATCCAGAAGTCAGTCATGTTACTAGAAGTGGAAAGGGTTATAAACTAATAAAGAAAACTATAGAGATACAAGAAGTCACTAAAAGAGAAGACTCAGATGAACATGGTGATGACTTGATTCTTGAATAACTGAAGAAGGCAAAACTGAATGTAAGCATTTAGGAGCTCTTGATGCATTCTAGTTACCACAAGAAGGCTCTGGTTAAGGCTCTAGCTAAAATGAACATTGAAACTTGTTGACCCTAGCAATAATCTATCTTAATTTTAATATTAAAAAACTAAACTTTGAGCATTTTATTTGTTTTTTTAAGTGTGTATAAGTTAGGACTCTATTAGAAGTTAAAATGAAGTATAAATATCTTAGGCTGATTGGACCTCTGAGATTCCAGAAGGCTTTTGAAATCCTTAGAGATTTATAATGAGAAAGTTATCTTATTCACATTTGAAGTAGAAATCTTGAGCTTTTTGAATTAGGCTTAGTTGTCAAAATCTGAGTTCATTGGGGTATGCAAATATTGAGTCAAAATCAATGTATATAGCTACCATTTTAGATTTCACAAATCTTAGTATTTTGGACATATCTTAAGCTACAGAAGTCCAATTAAGGTGATTCAAAATTATATGTAAAGAAAAGTCAAATATCTATAACTTTTATGAAGAAAGTATGGGCAAATTCAAATGTATCTAGTAGAAAATCATGGTTTCAACTTATGCACAACTGTCTAATAGTTGTCTACATTTTAGATTGCATATCTCTTAGTATTTTGGACATATCTTGAGGTGATTTAAAATGATATGGAAATGTAAGTCAAATATCAATAACTTTTATGAAGACAATATGGGCAAATTTGAACATCTTTAGTAGCCAATCACTGTTTCAATCCGTGCACAGCAGTCTAATAACATTACTTTCAATAATTCAAAATTATAAACGTTGGATTCAAAATATAGACATTGGACATATTATTTACACCTTTAAAAACTATATTTTTGAGTGTTTATCTATATAAATACCTTTAGAGCTAGATGGAAGTTAAGACATTTTTTGCTTATTATGATTCTCTATCTTAAATTTCATTAAATCTCTCAAATTCTCAAATATTCAGTCTTCATTTATAAGTCTTATGAGAGTTGGTTGTGTGTTATAAATAGAATTTCTCTTTATCTTAAATATTGGGATAGATTTTTAGGGAAGTGAGATTTATTTCTAAAGGAATTGATTTAAGTGTTGTCCATTAAAACACTTAGGATTTGGATTTTTGAGTGAGCCTTGAAAACTCATGTTGTAAGGTTATAAGAGTGAGCCATGAAACTCTTGTGTAATCTTAACCTTGTGAATAAGATAGTGGGTGATTAAAAATCCAAACTTAAGGATAAGTTAGGGGGAGATGTAGGATTGTTTTTGAATATGAAATCCTTAAATAATTGTATTCTTCATTCTTCCTTCTCAACATTTTTTCAATTCTTGCAAAGAATTATTTTTAATTATGATTTTTATTTAATATCCCTATACACCCCCCCTTTAGGGCTTTTTCATTTGATATCAAAGCTTGAATTTTAGGAACTTCATTACTAGAATACAAGATTATAGGGAGTGAATTATAAAATATATCTTCATTTAGTCCATTCTTCGATGGTAGTGGCTATTCTCATTAAAAGTTAAAAATGGAGCTATACCTTGATTGTGATTTTGTCAAACTTTGGGATATTGTCTTAAAAGGTTGGAAACTACCTATAACTACTATTGATGGCGTGGTAACTACTATAGCAAGGAGTCAATGGAATAATGAGGAAAAGGAAGAAAATTATAAAAATAAAAAGGCAATGATCACTTTAGTCTCTTCTATAATAAGGGAAGAAGGAGGCAAGCTTCAACATTGCATGTCCACCAAAGAAATATGGGAGACCTTGGAAAATCATTATGAAGGCAACGTTCAAGTTAGAAGTAAGAAGGTGAACTTCACATGTATGAATATGAAGTTTTCAAGATAAAGCCTCATGAGTCAATCACATAGATGACAAATCGACTTCGCACTCTTATCACAACCCTTAAGAAACTTGGAAAACATTTCTCTAATGAAGAAGTAAACAATAAGATTCTAAGAATCCTACTAAGAAAGATTGGGAATCTGAGGTTACTTTAATTGAGGAATCTCAAAACCTCTCAACTCTCTCTACTAACATGCTTATCAAAAAGCTCTTAACACATGAGTTAACAATTAAGCAAAGAGGTAAAAAGCAAAAAGAAAAGGAAGAGAAGAAGAAGATTATTGCCTTAAAAGATTCATAAAATAATAGTGATGAAGATGATGAAATTGCCATACTCATTAGAAACTTCAAAAAGTTCTTGATGAAAAAAGAAACATTCATCAAGAATAAAAGACTTCAATAAGAAGTATGAAGGAGAAGGTAAAAAGAAAACCAGAGATGTTACTTGCTATGAATGTAAGAAACTGGGTCACATCTTAAGTGAGTGTCCTAAACTCAAAAATGAGAGCAAAGGAACAAAAGAGAAAAGGAGGGCTTATAAGGTAACTTGGGATGACTCATTTGAATAAAAAATAGAAGAGGAACAATAAGAAGTAGCCAACCTTTGTTTCATGGCTATTGAAAGTGAAAATGAGGTACCATTTATATCTAATTCTTCTTATGGTGATGATTATTATTATGATGATGATGATATTGAAAGCTCTATGGTAAAGAAACTTCTGCTTAAATGAAAAAACTTATTATCTAAGAAGAAGCATTATAAGCATGAGTTATCTAGCCTAACAAAGGAATTCAAAAAATTGAAAAATGAATTTTCTAATCTTATTAAATCAAATGATAAATTTTCTAATGATTTGGAAACTTCAAATTCCTTAGAAGATCAACTTAAGAAAGCAAATGATGAAAATCAAAAGCTTTATAAGGAAGTCTTACATTTGAAAAATTCCATTGCAAAACTCATTAAGGGAAAATAATATTTGAATAATATTATTGACTCTAAAAAATTCCTTGGAGATATACATGGAATCAGATATACCAATGGAATAGGTTACTCATCATCATCACATATTAATTTTGTTAAAGCCTTAAATAATTCTGTTCCTTCTACATAAAAATAAAATGAGACTTAAGCTTTAAAAGCTAAAAGATCTCATGTGTCAAACACTCAAGGAAAGTCTTATAAGACTTAACCTTATATGACATAAAGAGGTAAGCATCATGCAAGGAAAACATAACCTAAACATGCTTACGTATACACTAGACACAATACTCATAAGCATGTTAGAAAACATAATGCACCTAAACATATTGCAGAAACCTATCAAGATACACATAGTCATTACCAATGCATGTCTCACACTATGACTTAAAAGAAATTTAGGAGACACACCACAACATCAACAAAGGCATGTTTCGCACATTAGGAATGCATATCCTCCTAGGAGAAATAAGTTTGCAAATGTTGAATGCTCATATTGCATGATCAAAGGACATAAATAATAATTGAATTTTCAAATTAAAAATTAGACTCATTTTAATTTAATAATATCTCACTTTAGGTGCATAATTTTCCATTTTTTGCAAAATAATTCATAGACTTAGCATTTAGAAAATATTAGTACATTTAAATAAATTATATACATAATCATGCATTAATTAAATAAATTAGGAGTTTTATATTTTCAGTCTAATTTTTTTTATTCTTCTCATTTAGTTTTTATTTTGTCTGTATAAATTAAATGCATGGAGAAAAGTCAAAGGTCAAGAAAAGCCAAAGAAAGGAGCACGATTGTGTAAGCTAGACCAAAGCTGTGCCATTTTATAAGAGGGAAAGAGCACGACCATGCAAGGCTCAACACAGCTATGCAAATTCATTAAGGAAAACTGCACGGTTGTGTAATCCATAGCACGACCATGCCAAATTTAATGGAAAAAAAATGCATGGTCATTCATTGCTTAACACTACCATGCTAAGAAGTTTATGCATATGTGCATGGTCATGCAAGCCCGATTTTGGTTTTGCACGACCATGCTTGTACATTTAAAGAAATTCCACTCGCACGCATGCACCATATGCAACCCTAATTCTGAGGATATAATAGCAACATAAACTCGAGGAGAAAGAGGGGACAAATAGAGAAAAATAGAGAAAAAATAGAGAGAAAAGTATGAGAAAAGTACAGAGAGGATAGAGAGTGAAGCTCATTGATCTACATCAGAGTACAAGTAGATAGTGAAGAGATTAGCAATAGGGAACTACATTGACAAGGATTATGGAGTTTGCTCTCTTCTTATCTTGTGTTTTGAATATGTTAGCTATATCTATTTATTGTTTTATTATTCTCTGTATAAACATGGTAGCTTAATCTCATTTTGTACTAGAGTTATCTTAGTAACTTGTAGATGTATTAAACTTATATTTCTTTTTAAACATATTCTTAGTTCATGTCATATTTATGGTTTTTATTTTTATGCTTCATGAATGACTCAATTATTTAAGCGGGTATATTGAGACAGAGAGGAGATTTATATCTATGGTTGTAATGCTAATGTTGAGTCATCCTATGCTAAGAGTTTTAAGACCAAGAGGAGATTTACACATAGGGATCTAGAATAAAATCTATTAAATCTTAATTTGAGTAAAGGTACTGGTTATGAGTTAATATTGCATTTTACCTTTAAAGTTTAAGTTTTTTATAGATCTATTGATTAGAGTTTTGTGAGGTGAGAGTCCCTTTATTCGAATCAATATTTGAAATAATAAGCTCATCTTGTATATGCTCGAGAGAGATTTATGAGAATCGTAGCGGGTAACATCTTAAATATGACTATGAGAGAGATTATATAAATTAGATTTTGAGTCAATATAGATCCAGGTGAAAAGAGAAACTCTAGTACATATTATAAACTACTTATTCTTTAGAAAAAAAATAATTTAGTTTTAATTTTAATTGATTTACAACATAAAAATTGATTTGTTTAGACAAGCATGTAAATCAAGTGAACTAGTACATATCCTCTTCCCTGTGAGATCAATATTTGGACTTACAGTCCTATTCTATAACTTGACCCGTATACTTGCGGAATTGCAATCAAGTTTTTGGTACCATAACCAAGGAAGAGTTTAATATTAAAAGTAGCTTGATATTGTTTGATTTAAACATTTTTTGTTTTATTTTTCTTTTCTTTCATAAGAACTAGGTGTGTGTGTAGAACTCGAAGCCTTGACGAAGAGCTTGAAGCATTTAATCCTGAAATTGACAGAACATTCCATAGAAGGAGGAGCAGCCATGAATCAAGGAAACGATCCTAAGGACACCAATGGTGGAGGAGAAGGAGCCAACAATATCAATAATCAAAATAACATAAATCACCTCCTCAACCAGTGCCAGAACCTTATGGCCAATAAAACCATGAGAGAGTGTTTGAACTCTAATATACAGCAAGATCAAAATCCAATTGTGCCTCTAGCAATTGCAATAAACAATTTTGAGATAAAACCTAACATGATTCAGAAGATCTAAAGTTCACAGTTTCATGGACTACCATTAGAGGACCCTATTACACATATGCATCAATTTATGGAGTATTGTGGAACTCTGCAGATGGATGGAGTATCTTTAGAAGCCATCCACCTTATTCTATTTCCTTTCTCTCTCATAGATAAGGCAGTTAGGTGGTTTGCTGGGTTACCTTCAAACTCTATTAGAACTTAGCATGAGATGTACATAATCTTTTTCAACAAATAATTTCCTCTTGCTAAAGCTTTAAGAATTAGAAGTGAGATAAATTCTTTTTACCAGAGAGATGATGAATCACTTTTTGAAGCTTAGGAGTGGTTCAAGGACTTATAGAGACAATGTCCTTCACACTTAATTCCTACCTGGGATTTGGTGCAATCTTTTTACAAGGGCATTAATTCGATGGTGAGGTGCAATATAGATGCAACCTGTGGAGCTTCTATCATGAATAAAACTCCAGAGGACATTCTTGAATTATTTGAGGAGATTGCTATAGCTCAACACTTATGGAATAATGAACGAGCTATAATAATAAAGAAATAGGGTGTTATAGGACTTGATGGGTTAAGTATGGTCACTGCCAAGCTGGACGCTTTAGCCCATGAACTAAAAAAGATGAATGTTAATGCTTTGTTGACAACTTCCACTTTAAATTATGAGTTGTGTTAGGGGGAGCATGGGACTAGTGAGTGCATTTTGACACAAAACATGTAGAATGCTAATTATGTGCAAAACCAAAGGAACCCATATGGAAATACTTACAACTCATCTTAAAGGAACCACTCTAATTTCTCGTGGAAAAATCAAGGGGAGCAAGGGCATGATAAAAAACCACCATATGGTTTTGGAAATTTAAATTTTCAGAACCTGCATCAACCAGCTCAACCGAACTAAAACTCATCTCTTGAAGGCAAGCTAGACAAGTTCATGGAGATAGTGGATAAAAGGATGACTCTTCAAGAAGATTCAAACCACAAGCTAGAGGCGAAGGCAGACCAAATTCAAAAAGATACTCAGTTGATGTTCAAAAAACATTCTTCTTTCATTCATAATTTGGAAGTGCAAATGGGCCAAATAGTAAATGCACTAATGTCACGCAACTAAGGAAACCTACCAAGAAACACTGAGACAAATCCAAGGGAGCAAGTGAAAGCTATAACCCTGAGAAGTGGAACTACCTATAGATCCCAACTCAAGCAAACAGGGCAAGGCCACTATCAAAGAAAGCTCTAGTTAAGCGAGGGGAGAATCTAAAGGAACCAAAGAGCATAAAGAAAGAGTGTATGAGCCACCCATTTCCATTGCTTAGAGGTTGAAGAGAAAGCTTAATCCTCAGTTTTCAAAATTCATTGACATGCTAAAAAAGATTTAGGTTAACATACCCTTTGTGGAGGCCATTGCTCAGATGCCGAAGTATGCAAAATTTCTCAAAGACTTTATCTCTAATAAAAAGCAGCTTGAAGAACTGGAGATGATGACTTTGATAAAGGAATGCAGTGCCTTGATTTCAAATAAGATTCCAAGTAAGCTTAGGCATCCTGAGACCCTAACTATCCCCTGTGAGATAAGGGGTATGTAGTTCCAAAAAGTATTATGTGATTCAGGCGCTTCCATAAACCTTATGCCTTTATCCATTTTTAGGAAACTAAATTTAGAAGTGAAGATCACGAATATGATTCTTCAACTGGCAGACCGTGCTAGTAAGAAACCATTGGGGATTATTGAGGATGTGTTGGTAAAAGTAGGCAAGTTTATATTCCCGGTTGATTTTGTTGTTCTAAATTTTAAAAAAGATGAGTAGGTGCCTCTAATCTTAGGCATGCCATTCTTATACACTATCAAAGCCTTGATTGATGTGCATGAAGGAACTCTCACATTAAGAGTAGGAGAAGAAAAATGTGTCTTCGACATTTATAAGGCAAGTAGACGGCCTATTAATGGAGAGTGTTGCATGTGCTTGGACGTAGTAGATAAATGTGTGGATGAAGTTTTCCATACTCACCTACAAGTAGCTAAAGATCCTCTACAAGTGGGGGAGAGTTTGAAAGAAACTGCTAAACTTAAACCCTCCTAAACAGACCATCCTCAAAAACATACACCACTAACTTTAAATATCTAACCCACACAACCTTTTATTATTTCATCATCTTCACTTGAATTGAAACCTTTACCACCTCACCTTAGATATACCTTCTTACGAGACAACCAAACTCTACTAGTCATTATGTCTTCTAAACTCACCTTTGAGTAAGAAACCTTACTTGTGGAGATGCTAAGGAAAAGGGTGAAAGCTATTAGGTGGCAGATCTCTGACATTAGAGGAATAAAACCATCTTACTGCATTCATACTAATGGAAGATGGATGCAAACCTATCATTGAATGGCAAAGGAGATTAAATCCAAACATGCAGGAAGTAGTGAAAAAGGAGATCATGAAGCTTCTTAATGCAGGCATTATACACCCAATCTCAAACTCTAGTTGGGTAAGCCCTATTCAGTGTGTGCCAAAGAAAGGAGGGATTACCATAATGGAGAATGATGAAGGAGAGTTAATTCCAACAAGAGCTGTTACTATCTGGAGGATGTGTATTGATTATAGGAAGCTTAACAATGCTACAAGAAAAGACCACTTTCCCTTGACATTCATTGACTAGATACTTGAGAGAATTGCAGGAAATACTTTCTATTATTTCTTTGATGACTACTCAGGCTACAACCAAATTACTATAGCTCTAGAGGACTAAAAGAAAATAACATTCACCTGTCCTTATGTCACATATGCCTGTAGGAGAATACCTTTTGGGTTATACAATGCCCCTACCACATTTCAACATTGCATGACAACCATCTTCTCTAATTTAGTTGAGGATATCATGGAGGTCTTCATGGATGACTTCTCAATATTTGGAGATTCATTTCATGGCTACCTCAATAATTTAGAGAAGGTATTGGCAAAATGTGAGGAAACTAATTTGGTGCTAAACTGGGAAAAATGTCACTTTATGGTGGATGAAGGAATAGTATTGGGACACAAGATTTCAACAAGGGGAATAGAGGTTGATTGAGCCAAGATAGAGACAAATTAAAAATCTCAGTTATCTAACCAACATAAAGGGTGTTAAAAGCTTCCTTGGACATGCCAGTTTTTACAGACACTTCATCAAGGATTTTTCTAAAATTTCTAAACCTCTTTCTCAGTTACTAGAAAAAGATGTTCCTTTTAAGTTCACTAATGATTATAAATCAGCTTTTGATAGGTTGAAGAAGGAACTCACAACAACACCCATTGTGGTACTTTTAGATTGGAGCCTTCCATTCACACTAATGTGCGATGCTAGTGACTAAGCCATAGGAGCAGTTATAAGGCAACATAAAGATAAAAGGTTGCATGTGATATACTATGCTAGCAAGACTCTCTTAGAAGCATAACTCAACTATACCGTAATAGAGAAGGAGATGTTAGCTATTGTGTTTTCTTTTGATAAGTTTCGATCTTATCTTCTAGGATTGAAAGTGATAGTGTACACTAATCATGCGGCTATAAAATATCTATTATCTAAGAAAGATTATAAGTCAAGGTTGGTTGAAGGGCACTTCTACTTAAGAGTTTAATATGGTGATCAAAGACAAGAAGGGCTCGGAGAACTTGGTAGCTGACCACTTCTCTTGCTTAGAAAAGGAGAATAATGATGAAGCATCCATTAAGGAGACTTTTCCTGATGAGACACTATTTGCACTTGCATTTATCCCTTGGTATGCAGACTTGGCTAATTTCCTCTCATATGGGCAACTCCCTAAGAACTTCTCATATCAACAAAGAAAGAAGCTCATGCATGATGCAAAAAGCTATCTGTGGGATGATCCTTATATGTGGAAATTATGCAATGATGGCTTGGTGAGAACGTTCATTCTTGACTCAGAGATATATGATGTGCTGCATTACTGCTATAGTTCTCCATATGGCGGACACTATGGACCAAACAAGATAATGGCTAAAATACTTGAAAGTGGATTGTATTGGCCTTATGTATTTAAGGATGCTAGAAACTTTATCATGAACTGTGATAAGTGTCAGCATAGTGGGGGACTTTCAAGGGAAAGGGAGATGCTACAAACTAGAATTATAGAGGTTGAACTCTTTAATATATGGGGTATAGACTTTATGGGACCATTCCCCTCCTCTCTTGGGAGTCAATACATTCTTATTTATGTTGAATACATGTCAAAATGGGTTGAGGCTCAGGCTTGTGTTACTAACGATGCTAGAGTGGTATGCAAGTTTTTAAAAAAGATCTTCATAAGTTTTGGGACTCTTCGGGCCATTAAAAGTGATGGAGGAAGTCATTTCTACAATAAATAGTTTAAAGTCCTCCTATCAAGATATAGTGTAAAGCACAAGGTCTCTACACCATACCATCCGTAGACCAATGGGCAAGTTGAAGTGAGTAATAAAGAAATGAAGAAGATTCTAGAAAAGACAGTGAATAGCTCTAAGAAAGATTGGGCACTTACGCTTGATGATGCATTGTGGGCCTATCAAACTACTTTTAAAACTCCATTCAGAATGTCACCATATCATTTGGTGTTTGGAAAGGCCTATCATCTTCTAGTAAAGCTCAAGCACAAAGCATACTGGGCTATTAAAGCCCTAAATATGGATTACAAGAAAGTAGGGGAGAGGCGACTTCTCTAACTAGATGAACTGGAGGAAATCAGGAATATGGCTTATGAAAATGCCAAACTTTACAAGGATAAGACTAAAAGATAGCATAATGCAATTATTAAGCAAAAGTACTTTAACAAAGGGGACAAGGCTCTTTTGTTCAATTCTAGACTCCAACTCTTCCCTGGGAAGCTAAAGTCTAGATAGTCTAGACCCTTTACAGTAGTGGAAGTATTTCCCCATGGAGCAGTGGTAATTCAAGGTAATAAAGGTGGACCTTTCACAATGAATGGACAATGACTTAAGTTGTATTTTGGGGAAGAAATATCGTAACTCATAAGCAATCAGGACTTACGAGAAGCACCTACAGCTAAGATGGGTGCACCATAACTCTCATCACCTGTAATGAAGCTGAAGGAGACTCTGCCTTTGCCATAGAAATGAATAACCACATGGCTATGGTCAAGGTTAGGATCGATGATAAATAAAGCACTTCTTAGGAGATAACCCAATTATTATTTATTTGCTCTTTTCAATTTTTTTAGTTAGTTAGTTTCCCTTAAGGAGCTATATTCTTTATGTAGATTTTTGAATACTTAGGATATACATGCAGCAGAGACTATTCTCAAGTTATCAGTGATATTCAGAATATAGATTACTGCAGCATTGGGAAATAAATTAGGGAATTTTTCATTACTTTTGTTTATATACATATATACATATGCATATATATATATATATATATATATATATATATATATATATATATTATTTATTTATTTATTTTGTTTATGTGCTTAAATGTTTTATTGACTTTGAAAATATTTGGAGTAACTTTGAATGAAAATTTTAAGTAGGGACATATGTTAATATTTCACATTGTATGCATGCATATTGAGGGCCAAGCTTCATAAAAGTAATATGGGCGTGCCACAAAATGACACACCCATGCAATCAGGTACCAAAACATGGTCGTGCCTCACTTAGCATAGCCATGCCTTTTTTTCCCTTCAGTCAACATGGCCATGTGATATTTATGCCTTCAATAAGCACAGTCATGACCCTCAAGCATGGCCGTGTCATTTCCATGTGCAAAATGTGCACGATCGTGCCTCACCTAGCACGGGTGTGTGCATTATCCATGCATTCCCACGTAGCATGGGTGTGTAGATTCCAGAGGCATGTGAATTTTCATTTTCATGCAAACCATTTGACACCCTTTTTGACTTCCACTATCCTAAAACCTCCAAAACACCTTTCCAAATTCTTATCCCTTATATATGTATAGTTATATATTTTATGTTGTGTGATTTTTTATAAATATTTTATTATTTATTATTTTATTTTATTTTTCTTTTTGTCTTCTTTTTCTACATTTCAGACATTTCCCTTCCACTTGCAATGCAATACATTAAGGACAATGTACAATTCAAGTGTGGGGGAGTATTTCCTTACCTTACCTTTTTAGCATTTTATCCTGTTAATTTTGAGTAATTTTTCATTTATTTATTATCAAAAAAAAAAAAATTATCCCACACTTTTATTTTTGCTAACTTATTATAATTATAACCTTTGTATATTAACATTAAAATTAGCTAGTCTAGTTGATGCAATATGTTTTTAATTCTTATAGTATACGGTTGAAATCTTTGTTAATGTTTGAGATTTAGACTTTTTAACTTTTAATCATCCTAAATATATACCTCTCTTTTATTTTATTTTAAAAGGATTTTTGGATAAAATTTTTATAATCAAGAGATTTGGATAAGTTTTTATTATAAGGAAAACCTTCTTTTTATTATATGATGATTTAGCTGAAAAAAAGGGATTAGAGGAGCAAAAAGCTCCATTCTACTCCAATGCTCAAATTGAATATGAGTAATCCAAAGGTACTTAACAGCGGTATTCATGCTCAGTAATACAGGAACGGTAGGGAATACTAAAGTAGGAAAGGATTCTAATCCAACATAAATAAATAAAAATTTAGCTGGTTATCATATTTAGCTTAAAGGTTAACTAATAATTTAAATATGTTTGACTTTCCTTGGTTTTTTAGTTTTAGTTCATCAATTCTTATGAATAATTCATTTGAGAGGTATACTTCACTTAGTAATATTTGCAGTCTTTTTCTTAACTTATTAACTCAGTTTTGCTAAATAATACTTGTATTAACCTTTTACTATTTTGATTAAACTATTTATAATTTTATTTTAATATGCTTAGATTATTGTTCTAGTAAGGTTCTTGCTTGAGGACAAGCAAAAGTTCAAGTGTGGGGGTATTTGATAATTGCAATTTCAAATTAAAAATTAGACTCATTTTAATTTAATAATATCTTACTTTAGGTGCATAATTTTCCATTTTTTGCATAATAATTAATTCATAGATTTAGCATTTAGAAAATATTAGTACATTTAAATAAAATATATACATAATCATGCATTAATTAAATAAATTAGGAGTTTTATATTTTCTATCTAATTTTTTGTATTCTTCTTATTGAGTTTTTATTTTGTTTATAAAAATTAAATGCCTGAAGAAAAGTCAAAAATCAAGAAAAACCAAAGAAAGGAGCACGATTGTGTAAGCTAGAGCACGACTGTGCCATTTTACAAGAGGGAAAGAGCACGACCGTGCAAGGCTCAACACAACTGTGCAAATTCATAAAGGAAAAGTGCATGGTCGTGTAAGCCATAGCACGGTCGTTCCAAATTTAAAGGAAAAAAATCCATGGTCGTGTATTTCTTAACACGGCTGTGCCAAGAAGTCGATGCATATGTGCATGGCCATGCAAGTCCAATTTTGGTTTTGCACTGCCATGCTTGTATATTTAAGGAAATTCCACTCGCATGCATGCACCACGTGCAACACACTAATTCTGAGGATATAAGAGCATAATAAACTTAGGGAGAAAGAGGGGATGGATAAAGAAAATTAGAGAAAAAAACAGAGAGAAAAATAGGAAAAAAGTACAGAGAGGACATAGAGTGAAGCTCATTGATCTACATCAGAGTACAACTATACAGTGAAGAAATTAGCAACAAGGAACTACATTGACAAGGATTAAGGAGTTTGCTCTCTTCTTATCTTATGTTTTGATTATGTTAGCTATATCTGTTTATTGGTTTATTGTTCTCTGTATAAACATGGTAGCTTAATCTCATTTTGTACTAAAGTTATTTGAGTAACCTGGAGATGTATTGAACTTATATTTCTTTTTAAATATATTCTCAGTTCATGTCATATTTATGGTTTTTTTTATGCTTCATGAATGATGCAATTATTTAAGTGGGTATATTGAGACCGAGAGGAGATTTATATCTATAATTGTAATGTTTATACTGAGTCATCCTATGCTAAGAGTATTGAGACCGAGAGGAGATTTATGCTTAGGGGTCTAGAATAAAAACTATTAAATCTTAATTTAAGTAGAGGCACTGATTAAGAGTTAATATTGCATTTTATCTTTAGAGTTTATGTTTATTATGGATCTATTGATTAGAGTTTTGTGAGGTGAGAGTCCCTTTATTTGAATCAATATTTTAAATAATAAGTTCGCCTTGTAAATGCTCGAGAGAGATTTATGAGAGTCACAACATAGCATTTTAAACATGATTATGAGAGAGATTATATAAATTAGATTTTAAGTCAATGTAGATCCATGTGAAAAGATAAACTCTAGTACATATTATACACTGCTTATTCTTTAGAAAAAAATAATTTATTTTTAATTTTAATTGATTTACAACATAAAAATTGATCTGTTTAGATAAGCACATAAATCAAGCGAACTAGTACTTATCCTTTTCCCTATGGGATCAATATTTGGACTTATAGTCCTATTCTATAACTTGACTCGTATACTTGCAGAATTGCAATCAATAACAATAATGTGTGCTTCTATAGAAGATTGCATATGAACTTGCTTCCTACAAACTATCTTGTAACTAACCAAACTAGACTAAAAAAGGTTTGGGTTCAAAAGAATTCTTAAATTGTCTTGTGTAGGTGTGCTTGAAGTCCACAAGATAAAAAAGCAAATGGTATCTTGATAATGGATGCTCAAGGCACATGATGGGAGACAATGAGCAATTCAACAAGCTTGATACTAAGGATGGAGGACACATGACTTTCAGGGACAATGCAAAAGGAAAGATTATTGGCATTAGAGAAATTGGTAATCCTTAATCCTTAACTATACACCATGTGTTTCTTATTGTTGTTCTTAAACATAACTTGCTTGGTATAAGTCAATTATGTGATATGGGAAATAAAGTCACTTTCTATCCTATGAATTGTTGTCTTAGTAGTCTTGATGAAGGTAGAGTAATTTTTAGTGGTGAAAGAGTTGATAATGTTTTTGTTATTGATTTGAATAAGATTGATAACAAGATATTAAATGCTTGATGTCAATTTTCCATGACACATGGACATGGCATAGAAGGTTAGGACATGGAAATTTTAAGCTATTGAATGATCTTTGTGAACATGAACTTGTGATTGGTTTACCTAAGCTTGAATTCACTAAGAATAAACCTTGTGATGCTTGCCAAAAAGGAAAATAATCCAAGTCCTCATTTAAGCTAAAAAATGTAGTGTCCACTTCTAGGCCACTTAAACTTATACATATAGATTTAGAGTTGCTAGTCTCGGTGGTATGCACTATGCATATGTATTGGTTGATGATTACTATAGATTTACTTGGGGTGCTTATAAGAATGATGGATTTAAAGCTTTTAAAAAGTTTGCAAGAAGGGTTCAAAAAGAAAAAGGTTTTTGTATTTCTTCTATTAAAAGTAATTATGGAATCGAGTTTGAAAATGAATTTTTCAAAACCTTTTATGGTGAAAATGTTATTTCACATGCATTCTTTTCTCCTAGAACTCCTTAATAAAATGGGGTAGTTGAAATGAAAAATAGAGCTCTTATGAAAATGGCTAGAACAATGCTTCATGAGTATAATTTGCCTCTATATTTTGGGCAGAAGCCATTAACACATCTTGCTACATTTCAAATAGAGTTTCAAAAGACCAATTTTGAATAAAACTTCTTATAAACTATAGAACAATAGAAAACCCAAAATCTCATATCTAAGTGTATTTTTATGTAAGTGCTTTATATTAAACACCAAGGATAATCTTGGAAAATTTAATTCCAAAGCCGATGAAGGAATTTTCCTAGGCTACTCTATTTCTAGTAAAGTATATAGAGTTTTTAATAAGAGAACTCTAGTAGTTGAAGAGTCAATGCATGTTGTATTTGATGAATCAAATTCACTTGATCCTAGAAAGAATATTTGTAGTGTTAATGATCTTATAAGTAATGATGAGATCAAGAAGAAAATGCTAGCAAGCCTTTAGAACTTAAAGGTCTAAGTAAGGAGGACAATGAGGAAACATCTTAACCTCCCTTGAAGGATGAACTTCAAAAGGATTAGCAATTCAAGAAAGCTCATCCTCAAGACCTTATTATAAGTGACACTATAAAAGGGGTAACTACTATATCTCAATTAAAGTCTATTATTAATTTAGCCTTCATTTCTCAAATTGAACCCAAAAATATTGACGATGCTTTGTGTGATGAATTTTGGGTCTTTGCTATGCAAGAAGAGTTAAATTAATTTGAGAGAAATAAGGTTTTGAAATTGGTTCCTAGACTGAAACATCATCCTATTATAGGTGCCAAATGGGTGTTTAGAAATAAAATGAATGAACAAGGTGCCATAACTAGGAATAAAGCTAGACTAGTAGCTAAAGGTTATAATCAAGAGGAAGGCATTGATTATCATGAAACCTATGCCCTTGTTGCAAGGTTATAAGCTATTAGAATGCTACTTGCATTTTCATCATTCATGGATTTCAAAATTTATCAAATGGATGTTAAAAGTGCATTTTTAAATGGTTTTATTAAAGAAGAGGTGTATGTTGAACAACCTATAGGTTTTGAAAGCTTTGATTTTCCAAATCATGTATTTAAACTTTCCAAAGCATTATATGGATTGAAACAAGCTCCTAGAGCTTGGTATGAAAGATTGAGCAACTTCTTGTTAGAGAATGGTTTCTCTAAAGGAAAAGTTGATACAACTCTTTTCATAAAGAAATCCAAGCATGATTTATTAATTGTTCAGATATATGTTTATGAAATTATATTCGATGCTACTGACCATTGCTTATGTGAGGAATTCTCTAATTTAATACAAGGAGAATTTGAGATGAGTATGATGGGTGAACTCAAATTCTTTCTTAGACTACAAATTAAACAATGCAAAAATGGGATTTTCATCAATCAAACCAAGTATGCAAGAGACATTCTTAAGAAGTTTGGCATGGATGGAGTTTAGATAAGTAAAACTCTAATGAGCACCACAATAAAACTTAACAAAGATGATAATGGCAAAATAGGTTGATGAAAAGAGATTTAGAGGTTTGATCAGATCTCTTCTTTATTTAACTACTAGTAGACCCGATATTATGTTTGCTACTTGCTTGTGTGCTAGATTTCAATCAAGTTGTAGAGAGTCTCGTTTGAATGCTATCAAAAGAATTTTCAAATATCATTGTGGTACAATGCATTTAGGACTTTGGTATCTTAAAAGTTCATCCTTTAACTAGATTAGTTATTTTGATGTGGACTTTGCCATTAGTTTACTAAATAGAAAAAGCACTTTTAGAACTAGTCAAATTTTAGCACAATGTTTAGTTTCTTGGTTTTGCAAGAAATAATTTTTAGTTGCCTTGTCCACTGCTGAAGCTGAATATATTGTAGTAAGTCTTTGTTGTTCACAAGTTTTATGGAAAAAATAACAGTTGATAGACTATGGTGTAAAACTTGATTATATTCCAATCAAATGTGACAATACAAGTGCTATGAACCTTAGCAAAAATCTCATTCAGCATTCTAGAACTAAGCATATAGACATTATACATCATTTATTGTGTGATCATGTTCAAATTGGTGATATTTCACTTGAATTTGTTGATATAAATAATCAAGTTGTAGATATCTTCACCAAACCTCTCAATGAAGAGAGATTAAATTTTATTAAGCATGAACTTGGCATGATTGATGGTTCAAGTTTTTCTTGATTTTATATTTAATTAATGGTTGAACTGTTTTCATATGAAATCACATTATACTTATTGATTACTTTGATTGATAAATATTTTGATTTTGATCTTAAAATTTTTTTTATAGTCATCAGTTTATATTTGGTTTATCTTTTTAAATTTCCTTTTGCATTTATCAAAGGAGGAGAAATAATTTGAGTTTGTATGTTTACCTAGTTAATTTTTTTTAACATGTGTACTATTTTTAAAATTTTAAAACTCCTTTAAAAAATGTGTTTATGTTAGTGACATATTATATTTTTGTTTGATATAGGGGGAGAAATTTTGTTTAAAATTTTTCATGCATATTAACATTGTAAGTATGACTAATTTTGTTGTACATCATATGTGACAAAAAGTCTTGTTTTGCTTACTTTGTTTATGTATGACATAGATTTTATAAAGATTTTGTGTATCTTTTTTTTTCATTTTCTTTTATATCTCTCTCTTTTCTTTTTATTTTTGATCAAGGGGGAGAAATATATTTGAGTTTATTATTTGTTATTATACATGTGTATAATATCTTATTATTGTGTTTATACATGCATAATTCATGTATAATTTCTTCTTAGGAATTGTTTTGATCTTTGATAAGGCATGAATATTTTTACAAATGTGTTTATACATGCATAATTCATGTATAATTTCTTCTTAGGAATTGTTTTGATCTTTGATAAGGCATGAATATTTTTACAAAGATTTGGTGTATCTTTGCTTTTTTTCCTATAGGAATTTTGGTTCCTTTAGGTTCAATTCCTCTTATATCTCTTTATTTTCCTTTTTCCTTTGTACAAAGAGAGGAAAATATGTTATTAGATAATTTGTGTTTATTTTTTTTATATGCTAAGTGCTACATAATTGATTAGCTAGCTAAGCTCTATATGATTATGTGATAGTTAAGCTTGTCTAGCATCAACATTATTGTTATATATACTATTTTTCTGATGCATTTTAGTGGCACTATATGCATATATGTTTGAAATTATTTTCTCACATTACCTAACATTTATTTAAATGATCATGTTATCGTATTTTATGTTTTTAATACATTTGTTATAAGAATGCCACGTTTTTATACCTCTTGCTATATTTTATGTTTTTTTTGTTGTTGTCAAGGGGAATAATCTATAAAATTATATTTCTTATTATGTCCATATTCTTAGGGAGAGAAATAAAGAAATATATTTTATTTCATTTGGTATCATTATTATCATAAATATTATCACACACTTTACTTTGTATTATTTTTTATCAAACTCAAAATAAGTTTGTCAAAATAAAAAAGGGGGAGATTATTGACCTTAGCAATAATCAATCTTAATTTTGATTTTAACAAACTTAATTTTTAGCATTTAATTTGTTTGTTTAAGTGTGTATAAGTCAGGATTGTATTGGAAGTTAAAATGAAGTATGAACATCTTTGGTTGATTCGACCTCTGAGATTTAAGGAGGTTTTTGACATCCTTAGAGCTTTATAATGAGAAAGTTATCTTCTTCACATTTGTAGCTACCATTTTAGATTGCACAACTCTTAGTATTTTGGACATATCTTGAGCTACAAAAGTCCAACTAAGGTGATTTAAAATGATATGGAAAGCCAAGTCAAATATCTACAACTTTTATGAAGAATTTTTGGGAAAATTCAAGATTATCTAATAGAAAATCATATTTTCAACTTATGCATAGCTGTCTGATAGTAGTCTGCATTTTAGAATGTATAGTTGTTAGTATTTTGGAAATATCCTAAGCTAAAGAAGTCAAATTAAGGTGATTTGAAATGATATGGATAGTTAAGTCAAAATTTAGAACTTTTATGAAGACAGTGTGGGAAAATTCAAACGTCTCTAGTAGCCTATCACGGTTTCAATATATGCATAGTAGTCTAACAACATTACTTTAAATAATTCAAAATTATAAAAATTGGATTCAAAATATAGATGTTGGACACATTATTTGCACCTCCAATAGATATATTTCTAAGTGTTTATCTGTATAAACACCTTTAGATCTGGATGGAATTTAAGACAACTTTTACTTATTATCATTCTCTATCTTAACACTCATTAAAGCTCTTAAATTCTTAAATATTCACTATTTGTTTATAACTCTTGTGTAATCTCAATCTTGTGAATAAAATTATAGGTGATTAAAAATCCTAACTTGGAGATAAGTTAGGTGGAGACGTAGGATTTTTGTTGAATTTGAACTCCTTAAATCATTGTGTTCTTCATTATTCCTTCTCAAAATTCCTTTAATTCTTGTAAAGAATTATTTTTGATTCTAATTTTTATTTAATAGCCCTATTCACCCCCTCTAAAGCTTTTTCAAAACTATTATAACCCCTGAGGCAATGGTGGCTAAGGTTACTGAGAGAAAGCACGATGTTATTACTTTTTATGATGAGGATTTACCTATAGAAGGGAGGAATCATAATAAAGCCTTGTTCATTCCAGCTAAAGTAAAAGGAAAAGGACCAATTATGTGATGGTGGATGATGGGTTTGTAATTAATGTTTGCCCACTATAGATCCTACCTAATCTAGGAGTAAAGGTGGAGGATTTAGCAAAATTAGACCTTGTAATCAGAGCTTATGATGATAGCATACGAAATGTAAAAGGAACATTTATAGCTCCTGTAAAGATCGAACTTATAGAAATAATAGTGGAACTCACTGTGTTAGATATTGCTGTACCTATGCCTTGCTTTTAGGTAGGCCTTAGTATCATATTTTAGGAGGAGTGCCTTCAACTATGCATCAAAAAGTGAAATTCCTACTTAATGGAGAAGTTGTAACTTTATATGCTAGTATGAATAAGAGTATGTCCGTAGTTATGGATAGTCAGAAGCAAGTAGTTGCCTCTCCTGGTTTCCAAATAGCCATGATCTTTAATGGAATTAAGATGGACCCAAGGGTTATAAGCATGATTAAGAAGATGAATTATTGGCCCAAACAAGGATAGGGAAAGAATCAGTAAGGAAGTCCAGAACTCCTAAATTTAAAAAGCCAAGATAATACAAAATGATTAAGCTATATATGAGTTGGATTTAGTAGTAAAAGAGCTATAAGAAGGTTATTTCAATGAGAATAACCTCTTAAAGAATTTAGGACCACTGAAGGACAACTTTATCAAAGAAAGAAAAGAGAAGTTCTACCTAGGTGAAAAGGAGTCTGTCCAAGTAGTTGGTGTGAATATTCCTAGGTTTGAGATCTTCAAAAAATAGATAGTTAAGAGTTTGTGCAAGATAATAAAGATGAGGTGATGGAGAAAGTTATTGAGAAGATAGGGACTAAGACCATTGGAGAGGTGCTTTATCTACCACCTAATGAAGAACCACTGCAGGATTTAGCTAGCATTATTAATAATAGTTTTAGTGATGTTTTTTATGAAGAAACTGATGTAATAATGTTTGGTTTACTTAAGGATGAAAACTCTATTTGTCTTGTGCTCAATTATATGAACTCTACTTTGGCTTATTTGTGTGATGTTGATCCTAATTGTCTTATGCATTTTAATAATGATCGTTCATGCATGTTTAATATTAATTCTATTCAATTAGATTCATTAAATATGGGCATAAATGAATAACTAAAAAACATTTCTATATTACATGATTTAACTCTATAAGAGAGGGAAATTTTAAGAGAATACTAATGAAAAGAAAGGTAGTATTTGCTTGGTCTTATAAGGATATGCCATGTTTAGACAGAGAAATTATAGATCAGCATTCTAATATATCTAAAAGCTAAACATGTTAAGCCAAAACTTCAGAGGTGAAGACTAGAGTAGACAAAAAAGATAAGGGAAGAAATTACTATGCAAATCCAAGCTAATTTTTTAGAAGTTGTAGAGTACCTTCAATGGTTGGCAAACATAGTACTAATTCCTAAGAAAGATGGAAAAGTTTGGATGTGTGTAGATTTTAAAGATCTAAATAAAGTATGCCCAAAGGATGACTTTCCTTTACCCCATATCGATGTGATTATTGATAGTGTAACATCCAGTGTAATGTACTCTTTCATGGTTGGGTTTTTTAGGTTATAATAAAATAATGATGGTAGTTATGGACAAGATCAAAATTTCTTTTTATCACAAAATGGGGCATATATTGCTACAAAGTGATGCCCTTCAAATTAAAGAACACAGGAGCAATCTATCAAAGAGTGGCAAGCACTATATTTCATGATATGATGCATAAAGAAGTGGAAGTGTACATTGATGATATAATGGTTAAATCAAAAATAAAAGAAGGACATTTTAAGGCTTTAGATAAGTTTCTGGCAAGAATAGAAAGATATAAAATAAGGCTTAATCTAAAGAAATGTATCTTTGGGGTCACTTCTAGAAAGTTGTTAAGACACATAGTCAACAATAGGGAAATAGAAGTCAATCTAGACAAGATCAAAGCCATTCATAAAATGCCAACACCAAGAATGGAGAAAGAAGTATGAGGGTTTATTGGGAAACTATAGTACATTAGTAGGTTTATTGCACACCTCACCATGGTTTGTGATCCAATCTTCAAGCTCTTAAGGAAGAATCAGTTGGTGGAATGGAATGAAGAATGTTAGAAAGCCTTTGATAAGATTAAAGAAAACCTTAATAATCCACCTATGTTGAGGCCACCAAGATAAGGTAAACCCTTAATCTTATATTTGGCTTTAAAGGAAAAAGCAATGGGGGCAATGCTAGCGTAAGAAGGACCAAAAGGGATAGAGTATATAGTGTATTATCTTAGTAAAAAGTTCCTACCATCTGAAGAAAAATATGATCTTATGGAGAAGACATTTTTTATTATAATATGGGCTACAAGGAAGGTAAGGCATTATTTCCAGTCTTACAAAGTACAAGTTGTTTCAAAGATAGATCCTTTAAGATACTTGTTTCAAGCACCAGCTTTAATTGGAAAGATGTCTCGATGGTTGGTACTTTTGACTGAGTTTGATAGAGTATGTCACTACCAAGGTCATCAAAGGAAAAGTAGTAGCAGAATTCCTAGCACAGAATGCAGTTAATGGAAATGAGTAGTGGAATTTAGAGTTTCCATAGAGAACTTATCATTAATAGAACAATATGAATGGAAGCCTTATTTTGATGGAGCTATGAATAATAAGGGAGCAGGGTTATGAGTGATTCTTGTCACACCAGGAGGAGAAACCATCCTAATGGCTAAGAAATTAGGCTTCAAAGTTACAAACAATATGGTTGAGTATGAGGCATGTATCTATGGGGTAAAAGCAATGCTAGCAGTTAGAGCTAAAGACATACTAGTTTATGGAGATTCCCTATTAGTCATTAGTCAGGCTAATGAGGAGTGGGAAGTGAAAGAAGAGAGGTTGAAACCTTACATTTGCTATTTGAAGATGTTAATGAGAAACTTTACTAAATTTCTCTTCATACATTTAGTAAGAGATGAGAATTAAATGGTGGATGCCTTGGTAACACTTTCTTTAATGTGGGATAAATAGACGAGGTTGATGATAAAGCCTTTGGTAATAATGAAAATGAAAGCTCTATGCTATGGTGAAGAACAAGTTATGAGAATTTAGATAGGACCAGAAGAAAAGCCATGGTTTTATGACTTCTAGAGATTCATTGAGGAAAGGAAGTTCCCTAATGAAGTGACTTCAAAAGAAAAATATTCTCTTTATGTTCTTGCATGCCATTATACAAGTCATAATGGGATATTATATAGAAGAATGCCGAATGGAACACATCTGAGGTGTCTCAAGAAGGATGAAGCAAAATAAGTGATAAAAGAGATTCATGCAGGGGTTTTTGGATCTCATATGAATGGGATGATCCTGGTAAAGAAAGTAATTCAACAAGGGTACTATTGGATGAGCATGGAAAAAGATTGTATCCAAATAGTGATACAATGTTATCAGTGCCAGATACATGGGAATCTTAATCATCCTCCCTCTATAGTGTTAAACAATTTAACATCTCTACAGCCCTTTGTAGCATAGGGGATAGTTATAATAGGGGAGATAAGACCAACAGCCTCAAACGAGCATAAATATATACTAGTGGCAATTGACTATTTCTCTAAATGGATAGAAGTAGAATCCTTTAGTACTTTGAAGGCTAGACAACTGGCAAAGTTCATTGAGAAGAATCTCATTTGTAGGTACCGAATTCCACATCATATGGTGACAGACAATGGTTTTCAATTTCAGGCAAAGATAGATGAGTTATTATAAAGATATAAGATTGAGCATCGTAAATCCTCACCTTATCAACCTCAAACTAATGGTGCAATTGAATCTCCTAATAAGAATGTGAAGAGAATCCTCTCTAAGATGGTGAAAATGCATAAAAATTGGTTTGAGTACCTCCTTTTTGCCTTGTGTGCATATAGAACTATAATGCACACTCCTACAGGACATATACCATTCTCATTAGTATGTGGTTGTGAAGCAGTTTTTCTTATACAAATAAAAATCAAATCTTTGAGGGTTGTTATGGAAACAAAAATCCTTAAGAGTGAATGGATACAAAAAAGAATCGACAACCTCATATCTCTAGATGAGAAAAGGATGGACACTTTATTTCACATTCATATTTACTATAGAATAATAGTAAGAGCATTTAGCAAAAAGGTTGAACCTGGAAAGATAAAGGCTGGAGATATGGTACTAAACTAGTTAAGGGCAATGGTGTTTGATCCAAGAGGAAAATTTAGACCAAATTGGGAAAAATCATATTTAGTCAAGATGATTCTACCTAAAGGAGCTACAAATATATCATATTTAGAAGGGAATAAGTTCACTAAGCCAATCAACCTAGATTACCTTCAAAAATAATACCTTTTAAAAAAAATAGGGCCCATTGGCTAGAAAACCTAAAAAGGCTAGTTAGACAAAAATTAGGACATTCTTGCTGTTTAGAAAACCCGCAAAGGGCGGGTAGGCAAAAATTAGGGAATATAATAAAAGAGGTAATCCTGTTGATCAGAAAACTCATAAAGGGCTGGTCAGGTAGAAATTAAGGAAATAAAAGTGAGAGAAAAATGGTCAGTTAGAAAATCTAAAAGGACTAACTGATAATAGGAGTTATGTCATGTGATGTAATAAATGTACTCATTTTGGCATTAATTAATGAATCAAATTAAAATGGAATTTTTATTTGAATATTGCATATTGTATCTTTATTATAAAGCATAAAGACTTAAAGGAAAAACAAAATGTGAGAGTCTAAAAACCAGACTTATGAGACCATTATTCTAGTTATGTTTTTGTTTCTTCTTTTATGACTCAATTAGTAATATTTGAGTCCTTTTGAACATAGAAAATACTGGTGGTTCTATAGCTGGCATGATGAGCGAAGCCTTGTAGTTGTCATCAATAGTCCTATTAGCATTCAAGTGCATGCTCTGCTCTAATGCTCTACAAGGCCACAAGTTCTTCACTTTGTCTAAAAAATCTTGTCTCAGAGGGAAGCCCTCGAAGTTATATATAATCACCATAATGACTTGTAGGGGACCATACTAACGATAAAGGCATGAAGGGGAAAAGAAGGTCAAAAAGTGCAACCCAAGAACACGATCACAATAGTCATACAGGTTGATGGTTAGAAACTTCAATCTCTACTAAGGAAAAAGAGATAGTCCTAATCTAGACATCACTATTCTTGTCCTTAGTCCTATAAGAAGTAATCAGAAAAGGAAGACTGATAGTCCTAATATTATGTGCGTACCTGTAGATGTCGCCTGGAGGCATATCAAAGAATGCCACTAGTCTATCAAGAAATTGCATCTCAAGATCAAAGAGAGCAATCATAACAGTTGAGTCTAATGAACATCTAAGAATAACAACAAACTCTTTGATTAATGGACACAACTATTGTCCATTGAATTTGAATACGTGGTCCTTAAAATCCTAAAAGGTTGTAGCAACATGTAGAAAATTATGTCTATTTTTAGATGTTAAAGTGATTTCAAGGATTTAGCATGGAAGGGAAGCAACCTATTCTAATCATCTCCATTAAGGCTTTTGAGAAATTTCTTCATCAAATTAAGGGTGGTTTATATCATGATGAAAGTCAATAAAAAAGAGGAAGGGGAGACAATCCTTTTATAAGCCCTATATGCATAAAGGTTAATCTAGATAGGATTAGGATTTTCTTCACGTAATGTTTTCATATCAAATTCAAATCAGTAATTAGGATGGAAAGATTAAAGAACCAATGCTGAATTTCTGATAAAAAATTTAAAATTTTGATAGGAATTCTAGAAATCTGATTGAAAATCTATAATACCGATTAGATTTTTAAGATTTTCGATAAAAAAAACTTAAATTTTAGTGTTTGATCCAAAATGAAATGCCCATAATCCATTTAGAAAAGGCGAATCAGTTCAAAGTGAAGAAGGAAATCAAAGTACAGTCATGTAAGTACAAATACTAAAGATAAAAAGATCAATCATCCTGAGCTCCAATGTCTGGCAAAGGACTCCACCCTCTAGTTAGACGTCGCTTTGATCTAGGGGCATAAAAGTCCCAGTGCCATGATCGTCAAAACCAAGACTAGCAAGATATTGACAAAGCTTCTTGTTCTCACGCTCTAGATCCCCTGCACAACTCTGTTGCATTAAGAATAGTTAGAATCATACATATCATACATAACATGCATACATTTGTATACTTATTGTAAATACTAACTCTTAAAGTATTTATGATCTATATAGTAAATAATCTTTGGGAAGAGATGAGTCCATATAGATACTCTACTTGTGTTCGAGGGACTTAGAAAATAAAGTATACTAATTCAACAATAAGTGTTAGTTTGTATAGGATTGGAAATGCAAATTGCACTTACATGTGAAGCATAAGGAGGAGAGAAGCTAGGAATCTAAGCTACATCAGAATAGATGTGCATAATAATGGGAGTCTATATTGTAAGAGCTTAGTAGTACATGGACTTATCAAGTGGTGGAACATCGCCCAGAATGGCACTTGAGGAAGTATCACCTTGAGTAGCTCCATTGTACTGAGTATGCTTAACCTCATGCTCAGTCCTCTCAGTGTCACCCTCAATCTCCTCCTCCATAGCAACATCAATAGCTTCTTCAACCTATATAGAAAAGCAAATATCATCTTCAGTGATGAAAGAGATTAAGTAAAATAGTGATAGTGATGTAAGAGACGAAGTAAAATGATGACAAAAAGCATACCTCATTGGGGTTTATAGGAACTTGCTCTAGGGGATTCTCCTAAATATGCTCCTAATAATGACGAGAACACTTGAGCAGAGTCAAAGCATCATATCCTTTAAGAGCTACTATAAGCTCAAGACTAGTCATGCTATAACTCCACAACATCGAAGAGGGAATAGAAGAAGGAACATGCCTCCTAGAAGGTCCCATGAGCCAATGGTAGACACGTTCACCAAGATACCATATATGGCAATCGTAACCAGGAAGTAAAAATCTTATAGTCTCAAGCCTCACAGCTGCAACCATAAAATCATATCATTGAATGTTTTTAGCACCAAACAACCAATCTAATCTAACTTATAAATTTATTTAGATAAATTTTATTTAACTTCTACAATTGGTTAAATACTAAAAATTAAATTTATCTTACTAGGTCCCACTCTAAAGGGTTCAGCTGGTCTCGATAAGTCTGTAAATCATACTTGATGATAGCTAGACAAGAAGAAACCCATCTCTACATCAGAGGAAGACTCCTATCAAAGCTAATGGCACTAAAGCCTCAGATGACCCAAATCTTAATGCCTAGATCTGAAGAATAAGAAATAGTTAAAAAAAAGAAGATGTTGTAAAAGAGCAAAGTTAAAAGGGGTAGAAGACATACATACAGGATATGCTAGAAATTGCACATCATCATAGCACTACTAAAGATAGTATCCACTCTATAGTAAAGATAGGCAAGAGTTACAAATCCCCAATCAAAGGTAATGACTATAGTAAAGTTTGAAGCGGACCAAAAAGATCAATGCTAACCCTATGACTAATCTTACAGAAGAGGGTAGTGCCTAGTACTATTAATAAGAAACATCTCACCTTATGAAGGATATGACGAGGTGTGGTAGTGGGTAACCTCTTGAAACCTTGAACGAGAGAAGAAAGGAGCACGTTCTTTTGATTTTTCCATATTAGAATGAACCCGAGTAAGTCACAAACATAATGACTCCTAGCATCTTATGGAAAGGTACAGTAGTGAATATCAAAAGGAACTTGGGCACCCCTGAAGGTGAAAAGTGTGAGTGTGTGAAAGGTGTGAGTGATATCCATCTACCTCTTGATAAGAGGTAAAAAGTGAATAGTGATCTGACCTACCTCGAGTAGTCAGTAGAGCAGTAATGAAGTGTTGAAAGCTAGATGCCTAGATGTGCTATACTACCTCTCCATATAAATCATGAAATAATTCTCAAGCCAAGTGAAAGCAACTCGAGAACTTTAGTGGTTTTTGAATAAAATTTAGAAAATGACAAACTCTTGATTTTTGTCTACCATTGTTTTTATATTTTATTTTTTTTAAAAAACCAAGTCAAAACTGATTGAAAGACTGGATTTCCAATCAGAAATCCAGAATACCGATCGAATTTCTAGATTTTTGATCGAAAATCTAAAATTCTAATCGAAAATCTACAATTTTGTTTCAAAAGGTAGATTTTCGACTGAAAATCTAGAGGTCTGATTGGAATTATGTTGGTCCTCTATGACATGCTAACACTAATTGTGCAAAATTGTGTTTTTAAGTTGACAATTTCATGCAATTTTATTTAACTTATATAGCATATGTTCTATAATTGCATACAAGAATATGTTAATTTACATATTAACATGAATATATTTTTTGCAAAATCAAAGAAAGAAGAAGAAAATTTACCACATCTCTAACCTAGGAGCATTAATGGAGGTGTAAACGAGTTAAAGGGAGTACATCTTCCCCTTGATTGAGTCCCATATTGTTTTGAGGAAAATGTAGCTATGAAATGATAGGATCTAATTGTCTAGAATTGCTTTTGCGTAGTTTACATTGTGGGTGAGCCATAGGATTAGACATATTTCAAATTGGATGCAGATGAAGGAATAATTAAAGAAAAAAGATTTGAAAATCAAGAGAAAGTGAAAACAAAGAAAAGCAAAGAAATGAAAAGGATAGGAAAATAAAAGAAATGGATTGACAAAAGGAAGGAAAAAGGTTTATATAAAAGTGGCAAACATCCACTTTAGTCCTTTAACTTTGTTTGTATTTAAGTCCAATATTTTTCTAGTAATTTAGTCCTAAATTACAATGTTATATAATTTAATAATTCAATGAATTATTAAATTATTAGCGAAAAAGAAGTCAACACTATACATCTGAGTGTAGTGCATTTTCAAATCAATATTATTCGTCAGAGTATAATCAACATTATGCGTCTGAGTATAATGTATTTATCAATTAAAACTATACACCCTAGTATAGTTAATATTATATGTCTGAGTATAATTTATTATTTAATCAACACTATACGTCCGAGTATAGTCAACATTATACATCCAAGTATAATGTATTTTTCAATTAATACTATATGTCCAAGTATAGTCAACATTATATGTCCAAGTATAGTTAACATTATATGTCCAAGTATAATGAATTTTTCAATCAATACTATACATCCAAGTATAGTCAACATTATATGTCAGAGTATAATGTATTTTTTAAAATAAACTATATGTCCGAGTGTGGTGCATTTTCAAATCAATACTATATGTTTGAGTATAGTCAACATTATACATCCGAGTATAATGTATTTCTCATTTAATACTATACACCCGAGTATAGTCAACATTATATGTCCAAGTATAATGTATTCTTTAATCAATACTATACATTCGAGTATAGTCAACATTATACGACTGAGTATAATGTATTTTTTAATCAACACTATACGTCCAAGTAAAGTGCATTTTCAAATTAACATTATATGTCCAAGTATAGTGTACTCTCAGATTGACACTATGCATCTAAGGTATAGTGTATTTTCAAATCATCTTTCACTAGATGACTCACAGGATTATAGTGAAATTTGATAAATGCTTTAGCATTCTGCCTGGTATTGCATAGCAATATAAGCATTCATCATGAACCAACGATCACTTACATGCAAAAGCCTTAAGGAGCATAGGTAAGTATCTAAACTTTTATTCCTAAAGAAATTGTGTACTTATTTTCTTTACCGTAATTTGTCAAACAAATAATGACAAAGGGGGCAGATGTAAGCACCCAATTTCGAGATGATGGAGTGTGGATACGAAAGAGGACTCTAATGATGAAAATACTATAAATAGATTTTCAAAACTTGATGTTTGAAACCTCAAAAACCCAAATGCATTTTCAAAAGAACTTAATTGGTTTTTGAGGACTTAATTGTAACATTTTCTCTAAAGACCTAATTGAAAAGTTTAAATTCTTTCAAGGGTCTTTCTATAATTATATAATTCCGATTTGGATTAAACATGTTCTGTTTGTATTTTTTATTTTCCAGTAAATAAAATTTTTACTTTATGAATTTTAATTAGTCAAAATAATGTGATAAATCCCTTTTTCAGGATTTACCTAAATTTTTCAAGAAATGAAAAGTCCTTATTAAGCTAAAACTCTATCACTATGAAGAGGGGAAGTCATAGTAAGATACTTAACTTTAGCTAGGATTTTCTATATAAACCTAGCTTAACTCTCCTAAAAGGGGGAACTTTTGGAAAAGAAAATAATTTTTGGACCTCTCATTCTTCTTACACAGCTTTCCTATAAATTTTCTTAATAGGTACTATTCTTTGAAGAAAAGTAGTAGACTTTTGAGAGGAGAAAATCAAGTATTGAAGACCTATTTTAAAAAGGCAACAGTGATTTTATACCACTATGAGGAGCAAATTAATACTGAATCCATACAATCATCTCCTCTCCCACCCTCTTTTGTTTTTTATTTGATTGTTTTGGTTCTATTTAATTTTAACTTTATTTAATTTTTATTGTTATTTTTTTAATCACTAATCATTGTTTATTTTTGGGTTTGTGATTATGGAGGGAGTTACATGATAAATTCACTTAGAGAATAAAATCTATGAAGATCCATGGAATGTCATGGATTGAATTTTGTAGCTAAATAGGTTTATTTATTTATTTATTTATTATTATGGTGTTGGTTGTTTTATTTTGTATATTTATTTATTTAGTTTTTTTGGGTTTTATTAATTTTATTTTTATTTTCAGTAGATCAATGTAATTGCCTCAATAGTAGAAATAGTGGAATCTTATGTGTGGATATATGTTTAATTAATTGAGTAGTAAGATTAGGGTTTTAATTGAGTGATTAATTAAAATTAATGGCTAAAGAGATCATTAGGGTTTTTAATTAAAATTGAATTAGACTTAAGTGGATAGAATTAAGGTTTCTTGTTAATTATTTTATTTATTAATAATTTGTGCTTAAGGTCACTTTAACTAGAATTAGGTTTTTTTAGAAAAATTAAAATTAATTGATTGTTTGATCTTTTATTTGATTGTTTTGGTATCTTTTTATGTTTTTGGGCATGTTTATTTATTTTTATGTTTTTTGGGCCCCAAGCCCATGTTAAGCTCTAACCCATTTAATTAATTTTAGGTTTAGGTAAATCTTTTTGGCCCACCTTTTAATTAGCTTATTTCATTTAATAGGTTATTAATTAAATAGGTATAGATTTTAATTAATTTTAGGCCTACAATTAATTAGAACTTAGGTTAGAAATAACTTAGGCCCATTTAGTTAATTTAGACATAGGCCCACCTAGTCTATTTAATTAATTTAATAGACTTAGCCCATTAAATTTAAGCATTTTCCATAACTTGAAGATTTAAAATCACCTTAGAATTAAAAACATGTAGAATTAGGCCCACTAATTTAAATACTTCATAATGTGTAGATTTAGACCTATTTTTAGAATTAAAATAAATAGTTTCACTTAATTAAAATTAAATAGGAATTAGGCTCTTTAGTCTTTAGGGTCACTTGTAAATTAAAACATGCAAATTTAGCCCATTTAATTTAAATCCATGAATTAGACTAACATAGGGATTGTGAACTTAAATGAATGCATTGTTTACATGTATTTTTCATGACTAGCTTGCCTAGAGTTAATTGTTTACTGGTTTATATGAAATTGCATGTAAATAGAGGATAAGATAGTAATTCATAAAGTAATTCTAAATGAACATGAGACTGAAAGAAGTTAGTATTCTGTATCCAGAATCTCCTAGTTGTGGTGCTAGCTTTCTTTTAGAGAATTGAATACTACCACTTTTGATTTGTTCATGTTATTACCCTGGGTGGTAACTCCTTATCTCCACATCATGTCTTTGTGATAGTGATTAGTGTGTTCTCTAGAGCCCTGAGCTCAAATAGGGTCGTGGTTGCTAAAATCTTGGACGCATGCTAAACCTTGCCATCTACATGCTATATTAACTTAGACTTAATGAACTCAACTTTCTCCTCACCAACTCTTAGCATGATCTTCCCTTCATGAACATCAATTAATGCCCT
Source organism: Mallotus nudiflorus (assembly GCA_947683625.1). Lineage (NCBI taxonomy): Eukaryota > Viridiplantae > Streptophyta > Magnoliopsida > Malpighiales > Euphorbiaceae > Mallotus > Mallotus nudiflorus. The sequence continues at coordinate 195,604 of CANTUR010000620.1, read as the reverse complement.
TCCGAAGTTAAGAAAGGGTCTTCCTAAAATCAAAGGGCAGTGTTTATTTTGCTCATATTCTAAAATCATAAAGTCCATTAGAAATATGAGCTTGTCAACTCAAACAAGCACATCTTCAACCATTCCATATTGTTTTTTAATTGAGTGATCAACAAGTGGAAGAGTCATATTAGTGTTGATCACATCTCCAAGATTCAATTCCCTGAAAAGAGAAAGAGGTATAAGATTAATGCTATCTCCTAAGTCACACAAGCATTTAGTAATTCTTTAGAATCAAGAGTACAAGGGATTGTAAAACTCCATGGATCTTTTAGCTTGACTAGAATCTTTCTTAAAATGATGGAGTTACAAATCTCTGTTAGAGGCATTGTCTCGTTCACATTCCATTTCCGCTTGTTAATAGATAACTATAAAATTCACTTTAAATATTAAAATTAAAAAAAATTAATGTATATTTATTTTTTATTTTATATTCATAAATGCAATATTACAACTCACAAATAATTAAGAAAAAAAAGTTTTTTCTTTTATACTTATTTTATTGTTCTTATTTTAATTTGTTTACATTGTGACCAATAATGAATATATATTTGTATTATATAATAATGGAAGCAAACAAATTTTTGAAATAAAGATTTTATTTTTTTCACAATTTTTTTGTTTATTTTCTTATTTATTTAATCATTTTACATTTATTATTATTTTTTTAGTAATTTTACTTTTTAACTTAATATTATAAATATATTTATTTAATAATAATATAAATCACGTGCAATGCACGTAAAAGAAAAAACTAGTATCTATAAATATCTTAATTTTTAAGAGGGAAAAGCATAAATAAGTACCATGTGGTTTGAACCCTAACAAAATGGTAACCTGAGGTTAGCAAGAAACCAAAATTCTCAAAAACCTAAAATTAATGAATCTAACATAGCAAAAGGCAATTGCATCTCTTTGCTCTAACTTATGTCTAACATGGCAAAAAATAAAAAACATGCTGATAGCATGTGCCCGATGTGTAAAAAAAAAAAGGTTGGTGGAAATGGAGACTAAAACCCCAAAAATCCCTAAAATTTATAATTCATCCAAACATTTCTAATTATTCTGATCAATTGAAATCTTTGAATTCCTAAACATTCTTAGGTCTTTTCACTAGGGAAAATATAAATTTTAGTTTGATAAATTGAAGTTTAATTCAAAGCAGAAAAGATGACTTTGTTATCTCAAAGTAGTAGGACCCTAGCATTGCCTGTGAAGAAATGTGATTGTGGTTTGCCATATGCAATGAAGATATCATCAAGTTTGGTTAATTATGGGCAAAAATTTCACGGTTGTGGAAATTTTGATCTTATAGGTAAGCATGGGTGCAAATATTTTGAATGGGTTGATAGTGCATATCCAGGAATGGAGAATTATGGCGATTTCAATGAATAGGATGAAGAAATTGTGATGTGGTGAGCAAGAGAAGTAGAGATGAGTGTTGAATTGTCTAGATTAAAGGAGATATTAAATATGAATGAGATAGAATTGTAGGCATACAAGAATGGTATAGTTAAGCTAAAATTGGAGTTAAAAAAGTATGAATAACAAGAGGGCATGAACTTGAAATTCAAATGTAGCTACAATAAATTTGTAATGTTGTTTTTGTTAGTTGTGGTTATGGCATATGATGTTAGTGGATGTGGAAAAGGGAATAGATATGGGAAAGGGATTTTGTATTTGCCTTAGAATGAAAGAAGTGTATTATGTAATTAAAGTTTTTGTTAAAATGCATCAATGAAATTAGAGAGAAAGATTTTTCATGAGTACACACCCTAGTGCATGGCCGTGCACAAGAGTGTGCACTAGGGTGTGTATGCAAGTGTGTATATTAATTTTATGTGCACACCCTAGAACATGGCCATGCACTTAAGTGTGTACTATTCCAAATTTGTGCATGGCCTGATACATGGATGTGTGGTGGGGGTGTACATGGCTTCTTCATTGGGCTTGGCTTTAATCATGCTAGTGTACACCTTCTTGCATAATAATGTGGTAAAGCATGTAGGATTCTTGATGATCACATAGTCGTATGCTAGCCTATGTACGCAATTTATGCAAAGAGACTTTCTAGACACAATTGTGCACTAGCTTCAGTTCATAAAACTGCAACAAGTAATTTAATTAGATACTATAATATGCTTAAGTATTAAACAAACATACAAATGTATTCTTTAAAAAGAAAATTATTTAATATTATGCTAAATGCAAGTAAAATTAATAACAATTAAATAAACTTATAAAAATATATTATAAAACCAATAAAAATGCTTTTAAAATTATATGTATAAATGATGCACAACAGTTTGTTAACTATTTTATGACTATGTAATGAAAGTTAACTGTTTGGTGAAAACAACATTCTCTGTTGGTGGTTTATGAAATGAACTTTCATAAGCAGTATATTGATACATCCAATGCTAATTTCAATACCAAACAAGAACCAAAAAATGAAATAAGCTCCATTATATTGATGTATTGATATATAAATATTTAGAATAGAAAATAATTGATGTTGACCTAAACCAAACACACTTTAAAATAAGTGATGTTTACCTGATCCAAATAGACTTCAAAATAAAAAAACTATGATGTTCATAACAGTTTACACTGTCATAATTTAAATAATTACACATAGTTTACATCATATTTGAAATAATAGAATCAATCTATTATGTTAATGGCCTTGTATCTGTTGTCATTTTTTTTTCTTTGTAGGAGGAGGTGGAGGTACAAAAGATGCAAGCTGAGATGCCCTCTTGGAGTTTTGGTAAGATTAATGGGGTATGTTAAAATTGGATGTTTGAGGCCTTAGAGGGTATGCTTGAGGCCTTGGAGGCTTGAATTGACCTGCATTTGTTTGTAATGGTAGAAAAAATTTGTTAAAATTTCAGTATAAGTTCACAAAAAATTAAACTAAATATATTTTTACCTTAGATGGCATAGGTTGACTTGTTGATCTCATAAGACCATCATTTCTTTAACCATGCCTTCCAGGAACTATAGTTGGTGTGTAAGATATATGTTGGTCAGGTTGACTTGCTGACTTGACAACACCATAAGCTATTGTCTGTTAATGAGCACTAGTTGGTTGCCTTCTTACAGCTTTTATACGATCACCCTACATATTAACAATAATTTTTCCAACAACCACATGAGTGACATGGGATTCTTATTATCAACATGAATGATAAGTCAATAATCTCATAAAAAATACTTGATTTAAGCTAGATGTAGCAGTATGTCTTGATAAATTTTTTCACCTCTGCCTTCTTTGCCAAGCCATTTCACTAGTTAATGATGCTTTACATCCTTTTACATTGTGGCCTACTTGTTTACAATTACCACAAACTAAAAAATCACCACTTATCAAAGTCTTATAAGGGTTTCTAGGCTCATCTACAATTTTAATCCTTTTCTTTTTAGGTCGACTTGTTGGTTTCCTTACTACATTAGGGTGGACATCAGGAAAATCAATCCTTTCCCATTCTTTCTTGCTTGGAATAGGGTATATCATGTGCATGTACACTGATAAGTAGGTAGCTTTTGAGTAATATTGATGAATATAATTTTTAGGTTGCTCCCTATTTGTCTAAATTGCACTCACAACATGCCTGCAAGGTATTCCTATCAGGTCCCAATACCTACAACTACATGTGTTATTAGATAGATCAACCACATTCCATATGTCACTAAAGTCAACTTTGTATCTCCTTTCACTAGCTGTAGTGCAAAAAAAATCCCTGCTTTCAACATTATGCTTCTTTAAAATTTATTGGGCATCTAGACAAAGTTCACCTCTATAATTTTTCATTCTAGTTGCCTTAACATATATCCTATTCATCAACCTTCTCCTAATCCATTGTAGCATACTTAATATTGCCATATCTCTTGTAACTTTAATATATGAGTTGAAAGACTCACATATATTATTCTAAATTGCATCACATTTAGTATTAGGAGAGAAAAAATGCTCATGCCCACTTTGAATGATCCTTTTGCATCAACCAATCATGAGCTTTGACTTCAAGCTCTTTAAGTTTATCCATATGAAACTGGCATGTCTTTTGAGTCTCTATGCCTGTAGTTGACCATTACAAAATTTTGTAAGTTAAATCCTTATACAAAAACTTAAAATTCTCAGCTATATGCTTTACACAATGTCTATGTTCAACACCAGACATCATTTTCTTAAAAGCCTCCACTAGTCCCTAGCATAACAACAATAAACAACAACCACATCAATCATAATTAAAATGATTAAATTTCATATAAATAATTTCAACCCTAATCAAAATTAAATTTAAAAGAAATAAAATAATGTTTAATTGCCTTTTGCTGATTAGACATAAAAATCCACCTTGTTTCCTGAGGACTTCCAAAATCTTCAAAGAGTAGATTTAAAAACCATTTCCAAGAAACTTTTTCTTCAATGTCAACAATAGCCATTGCAAGAGGAAACATGTTTTCATTTCCATCACGAACTACAACACATAATAGTTGTCCACCTTTTGATGTTTTAATATGGCATCCATTCGATCTAACAATAGGTCTCAATCCTGAAAAACATCCTAGCTTTTGTTGCCCAAATCTATTAAACATATAATGAAAGACTACAATCTCTTTTGGTCTTTGAGCAAATTCTTCAGTTTGGTCTTGCTTCTCTATTACTTTGTCAAGAGTGGTTTCCAATTTGACACAACTTCCAAGATTTGTGTGCCTTATTATTTCTACATAGTCCCTTAGCCTCTTATATTGATCAATAGCATCTCCAAAAATATGATTATTTGCTCTTCTTTTGGCTCTATAGCATTTTGAAAGAGATATCTTATGCCCAAGTTGCCTTTGAATCTTCTTCTGCATTGCATATACTTCCCAATTAGTATTATCTTGTAAATCTTCTTTGCACTTTTTAGTAAGATATTTGGAAGCAATTATATTATTATTCCATTGCCAAGGGCATGAATGTTTTGGCTTAAAAGTCTTAATTTGGAATGTATTACAATCCCTTAGCTTTAAAGCATGTATCCTAAAGTCACACCTTTCTTTACGCATAGTAGAAACCCTCTCTTTGTTATTTTTGTTTAAAGTATAACTATAACCTCTCTTAACTACCCATTCTTGTAATGCTTTCCTGAAAACATCTGCACTTATAAACCTCTTCCCCTTGCAAAGCTTTGGATCTTTGAATCCTAAATTCTCATTGAAGTCAAAATTGTCTCCATTATGTTCATCATTAGATCTTTTCAAGCTACCTTGGTCATTATCATGTAGTGGTTTCTCATTGAATTCATTCAAATCTTCCTTAGTTAAGTCATTCACATTACCCCCTACTCTAGTATTCTCTGAACCAGCATTCCCTAAACCTCCATCCCTTTCTCCAGTACCCCCTACACCAGCATTCTCTAAACCAACATTCCCTAAACCTTAATCCCTGTTACTAGTACTTCTATCCCTAATGCCTCCTAAACCAATAGAATTCCCACCAGTATGAAAAATATCATCATCTAATCCTTCATGGTCATTATATAGTTCACTGTGCTCACTAGAAAATTATGAATCAGTATCTTCTTCTGCTTTTAAAACTTGGTAATCATTATCCTCTGTATCATTGTCTAATTCATTATTAACACTCCTCAAATCATTGATCAAATTTTTTGTTAACTTATCAATATCATAGTCTTCATCACTGTTATCATCTACATAAGTTAACTTCCCATCTTTTTCATATTCAACCTCTTCCTCACTGTCCTTAGCACCATTAACTACCTCCTCTGTGTCCTCTATTTATCACTATAATCAGATGGCATATAACTAAAATAAACTTCTTCATCTTCCATTTCACTTGCTCTATTAGAAGTTATATCTACATCCTTATCTAAGTTAACAGCATCATCACTATTATCTATATAATCTTCTTGTAAATTAACAAAATCATTATCTTTTTCATTTAAATCATATTCATCTACATCAGGTCGCACTACATGTAAAAAGAGGCCAGCACTGACATAATATATTTCAACATGATCTTGCCCTTTATTTATATCAAGCATTTGTTGACAAATTTTGTCATCCACTATTTCTTTTATTCCCTCTAGAGGTGATAAACCTACCACCCTATGCCACATTCTACATCCAGGTTTGTATACCAAATATCTGAAACATCAAAATGTAGTCTATATCCACTTTTTTATATGCTATTTTACCACTTTTGTCACGACCCAAAACAGGGGCCATGACCGGCGCTAGGGAACGGGAATTCTTTCGAATCCGGAACCCGTAGCAAGCCTAAAAATAAAATAAATCATGCAATAATAACAATAACAATATAATATGCAGCGGAAATAATAATCATAATATCATAATATTATTTTCATCACTGGATTTAATCAAAATCCCATCTCATAAATATATAATCTTTTAATACAAATCCAGTTTCAACATAATACATCTCTTTAAAATAAAATACATGAAATCCAACACTTTAATTCACAACTACTGCAGTGTCTAGATAAAATAAATAAGACTCAAGTAGACAATTTACATAAAGAAGCCGGGGCGGAAGAAATCCGGCGTATCGACCTGCTACTGAGGTCTGAAGAAGTTGACTCTCCTGAAAAATAGTCAACGGAGGGGAGTCAGACCTCACTGAGTGAATTACTATAATATATATACATACACACTAAGTGATAATGCATACAATCAACAGTATATATATAATAGGTATATATACAGGCAAATTCATACAGATGCAGAAAAATCATTTTTATATATTTTACTGAAAAATCCCAGTTTATGAAGGATCACATAGAACCCTAGAATATCGCAACCTCAGAAAATAGTGTTAAACAACACTCTAGCCATACAGGCTCACTTAAATCCAAATATATCCACTTAATCCATTTGGACAGTAGACTGGCCCCGAGACACTTGGTCAACCGAGCTCCAGCAATCACACCTCCAAACCACATCTCACACATCAATAATCATATCCAACCAATATCCACAAATAGTTAGTAATATAGCCTAAATACTATAGGCATACCGGTACATACTCGGTCCTAGTGCTGCCCACTAGGTAGCACGTTCTATCGATATCCTTCATCATTAAATATAAAACATTCATTCACAAAAATAAATGATGCATGAATATAAATGAAATAACAATATAAACCATATATATACCGGAAATATACCAAAAGTAAACCAGGTATATTTCGAGTATATATATGTCAAATGAATTCAATCAAATTATAACTTAAGCTGGAAATATATTTAAAAACATTTTAAATATATTTTATTCACAAAACATGCATATAATTTATTATATACCAAAAATAAACCAAAAATATACTTAATATAAACTTAAGAAATAATCAAATTATTTATGCATATTTAATCAACATAAAACATGCATTTCTAAATCATGCATCCTAAGCATATATATATAGTATAGTAACTCACCTAATGCACTCCACGAGACAGGTCCGACGGGCCTGGTCCATTAGCCCTCGGTCTCGGCGCAACTAAACAAGCAATAAATAATAGACATCAGAATAAACCCTAACAGAAATCCTAGAATTCAATCTAGAGTATTTAAGTACGGAAACAGAATTAGGGTTCGATTGGATATCACGTTTTACGAGAATTCTACCAAAAATTCGGCAGAACCTCCCCTGTAAAATGGACATCTCTCTACTCAAAAGAGTAGAGCCGACCCTGCAAAGAAACACACTTCGAAATACAAGCTCAACAAAAAATCCACAACCCCTCGGTCGGACTCCAGACTACAATTTGCCGACCGGGGTCCACAATCATAGAACAATTCCAGATATACCAAAAATATCCTTAAATCACAAAAATACATTTTATACGTAGAAATTACATAATTAACCTTGAAACACTGTAAAAACCGAATAAAACTCATTTTATTAGAAAAACCGTATATTATATATATAATTGAAAATAATTCCCGAAAAATAGTTTTAATTAGTTAAAAATACCAAATATTTTTTAGAAATAATTTTTATACCTTAAATAACTATTAAAACCAATTAAATTACATTTTTAGGCAATTTAGGGTAAAATTACCAAAATACCCCTATATATATAAATATACTATAATTACTTCAAAAATTCACCAAAAATTATAAAATTATCCAAAATTAATTTTCTCAACATATTTATCAATAATATCAATAATTAAACTCAATTAACCAATTAGATTCAAATAAAAACACAATTAACCTAATTTCTCAAAATCACATAAACTTCAATAATTCAAAATAAATATTTAGAAATTCATAAAAATTCCAAATAAATTCCTATAATTCATTTCAACACCTAATTCAACCATAAACTCCAATTTCATAATTTAAATAATTAATTTCCGAAAATTAGAAAATAATATTAAAATATTCAAAAATACCCAAAAATCCAAATAATCTCCAAAAATTCTACAAAAATTCATAAATATGGATTGAACTACTAGGAACAACATTTGTGAAGAAAGTTTCCATGAATCATCCAATTCGAAGCTCAAAATAATCAAAAACCCTAATGTGACGAAATTAAAAATTCGAAACCTAAGCAATTCTAGACCATTTTAGCTCAAACCAAAGCTATAATCACACTCACCGGACCTCAAGGAGAAGAAAGAGATTGGCGGTGTCGAAAACGGTGGCCGGAGGAGGGAGAAACGGTGAAGGGTTGATTTTCGGCCAAAAGAGGAAGAATGGAGCTGCCGACGCCGGGGAAAGGAGCTGGAGGCGGCGGAGGACGGCTGGGAGCGGCGGAGGACGGCTGGGAACGGCGGTGGCAAGCCGGGAGGCACACCGACGGTAGGTGGCCGGAGTTGCAGCGGGAGGGAATGGGTGGTGGTCGTCGGGCGCGGGAGAAGGAAGAAGGAGAAGAAGAAAAAGAAAAAGAAAGAAAAAGGAAAGAAAAAGAAAAAGAAAAAGAAAGAAAAAGGAAAAAAAAAGAAAAAAAGAAAAAGAAAAAGAAAAGAAAATAAAATAAAATAAAATAATTAAATATTAATAAAATAATAATAATAAAAAAAATAAATTTTAATAATTTAATAATAAATAAAATAATTAAATAATAATAAATAAATAATACAATATTAGGGTTTTATGTATTAAACCCTAATTAAATAAATATACACACACGTAGACTTTATTTAGTATTTAAAAATACGCATGAGTTCATGCAAGTCCGAAAATATATTTAAAATAATTAATAATACATTGTTTATGTGAAAATTTCCCCGAAAATGCAAGTCCCGGGAAAATTTTACGTAAAACACTGAAAATAATACATAGTAATTAAAATAGATTTTAAATACATATCAACTCAATAAAATATCATAATATATATACAAAATTATTGACACTGCATATCCCGGTACAGTGTAAAAATATTTTAAAAAAACACGGGATATTACAACTTTTATATCTAGTGTAATTCTCATTCGACCATTAGCCCCATAGTGAAGCACAAGATTCATCATCTCTGCCATTTCTTTGTTGATAAAGAGAACAAATTGCAATAAATTTCATGCACTAAACTAGATTTAAGGACTAATTCAAATCTGAAACACATGCCAAAAAAAAAAACCACAGACATCCTTCAATTTTTACATCAATTTTGGAATGTGCATAGAGGTCATCAATTGTAATAAACCCAACCATGCAATACATGCAAGTCTCTAAAATTTAAAGGAGTCTTCAACTTACCTTGTTCTTGAAGGTAAAAACCACCAATACCCTACTTGCCAAGTAAAGCTTTTCCATCTATATCTTCTTTTCCCAAATTTTGCGCACTCAAGACTGACTATTTAATTTCCACCAATACAACCACAAACTATAGTATTTACATTTTGTGTCTTTATGTAATCTAATTACTTATGCTTATTTTTTTAATTTGGTAGAACAGCTAACAAAGGAAGAGAGAATAAAGCAAAGAGAATATCAGAGTCAAGCTTTACATGTTTAGATGAATTAGGAATTTTCTTATTTTTAGGCTAAAAAACACATTACATTTTCTCCCTTTTTTTTTTGTCATGTCAGACATAAGCTGGAGTGAAGAGATGCAATTGCCCTTTGCCACGTTAGATTCATTAATGGTGTTGGTAGGATTTTAGTTTTTTTGCTACCGATTTGAACCTTACAGTGCTACTTTGTTAGGGTTCAAACCACAAGGTACTTATCTGTACTTTTCCCCTTTTAAAATTTATACTTTAAACAAGAAACTATTATATATATATATATATATATATATATATATATATATATATATATATATATAATAACTAAAATTATTATATATAATATCTCACAATCTCATATATGCAAACATGAACTAAATTAGCTAAAATTAAATTTTAATATACACATTTATATATAATATTGTATGATTATACATTTTTATATGGATATCAATTTACAATTATTTATTTGGATTCCAAAAATTAAAAAAAAAACCATTATTCAATTAATAGGAGTCACTGAAGAAAAATGTGTAGATTTATTTGCAATTTACAATTTAGAATGGAAAAGATCAAAAGAACATCAAAAAAAAAAAAAATTATTTTTTGAAACTGATTCAAAAATATTATGAGATAATGTTTAAATTTAAGGGATAAATATATAAATGGTATTCGAATCTTTTCACTTTTACTATTTTGGTGTTCGAACAATTTTTTTTTACAATCATGTGTTTGAACCTGCAAAATTTTTAAAATTGGCATCTTTAATAGTTTTTAAAGTTAAAGTACTTATATGTCTTATTTTAAATTGTATTTATGTGTCTTCTTTTAAAATGGCATCTTTAATAGTATATTGACTTAAAGATCAATCACTTCTTTTACATTAAACTTTATTTTATTTGTTATTCTTTAATAATATATTGACTTAAAGATCAATCACTTCTTTTACATTATTCTTTAAAATTATTAGAAATGAAAAAGGTAATTTTTATTTGTCATATTAAATTGAAAAAATAAAATATTTTTACTTTTTTTTTTTATTAATTATAGTGGTTGAATTTAATCTTTATTCATGATTTTAGTCAAATAAATTTTTATGCATTAAAAAATATTTATTTTTTATTGTTTAATTATGATAAATAAATATTTACTTGTATTTTTATTTATTCTAAATTGTACTTTTCTTTTCACTTTTTGAGGTAAATTCAAAAATAAATTTAATATTTTTATTTTATTTTTAATTTTCAATAATAATAATAGTTTAATTATATATTTTATTTTAATAATGTTTATTATATTTATATTTCAAATTTAATCTTTTTAAGTGAAAATTAAAATTTTAAATAAAAAATAAATTTGATATAAAAATGAATTTAAGTCATTATACACTTAAAATATAAGACATATAAACACATTAACCTGTAAAAGCTGTTAGAGACATAATTTTAAACATTTGTTGCAGATTTAGGCACCTAATTGTAAAAATAATTGTTTGATTTCTAAGATTGTAAAAGTGAATATATATATATATATATATACACACACACACAAAAGGATATGTATTTTTTATATATTGACCAAATGATTTAATTTATTCTGTAAAAGTCTTGAAATGACAAAGATGAATTTAGCTTTTACATAAGTTATACCAATAATAAAAAAAATATAAATTATAATTATTAATTATAATTCATGACAACAAGTAATATAATAATTTTATAAGATATTTATATATGGACTTTATAATTATTTAATAATTTATAATTCAATGATAACTATAGTAAAAATTATTTTATTTTTGTTTAAATCTATTTTAAATTTTAAAAGTACATATAAAAATTACATTTATTAATTTTAAAATTTTTAAAAATAAATTATGATTATTTTTATGAATATAAAAAATACATATTCTTTTTGTTGAAAACAATTTACTCCTTATTCATACTTGTATATATGTATGTAAATTCTTTATAACTGTTTAATCTCCTTTAATTATTTTTATATGTGCTATAGATAGTGTAAAATTATCTAAATTATATTAATAGTAAAAATATAAATTATAATTATAATTATAATTATAATTATAATTGATATTATATAAGATTTATTATATAATAAAAATGGTCAAATAAATGTATAACCCCTTGTAGTGAAATTTTTTAACTCCTTTTTTTTTTATTTAAGTTCTAACTTTGTAGACATGTCAACTTATAAAATATCGTTTATACACCTTTGTGATGACTTAGAAAGGTAGGTCATTGCACATGCTCCACCTCAATTTTTGGGTCAGTTTTTCATACATAAATTTCATTTTAGTTCATGAACTCATATTTAAAGTTTAAAAAGAGCCAATAATTGTAGATTAAAAAGGAAAAAAAATGTACTTTCTTGCTCAATCAACTTTATAATTTACTAAAAAAATAAAAATATTATCTTACAATTTTTTTATAAATAAATAAGTTATTTAAAAAAAACTTAAAGTAATTTCAACAAAAATTCAAAATAAGGTTATGCATGGGTCCTGAAGAACTCAAACTATGCCGAAAATCGAATTGAAAATCTCCAAATTTGAAAATATTCATTGATTGTTTGAGTTTCTCCAGATCAAACCATCCCAAAAAACTTTATTGTATCAAGTTCGGAAATCATGAGTTTTCGAACCAAAAACCATATAGATTTGTCCTAAATTGTACCAAACTAAAGAATCAAAAGCAGAACCAATAGTGTGTATATGATTTTCACTAATAATTATTCTAATTATTTTTTGATGATATATTATAAATTTAATAAATAATGCATGATAAGATTAGAAATTTAGAATCATGTGTTACAAGTAAAAGTTAGTATTATTTTAATAATAAAATATGTCTAAATATATTAAATATCAACTTAGCATATAATATTTGATATTTTAAATACTAATTAATTAATTGAAATAAATACACGCATCAATTGAATCTTTTTTTTTTAAGTTAATTTCAATATATGTTTATTAAAATTACTATTATTAAATATATTTTAATCTCTAAAAACTCATAGGTATGCCCATAAAGTTCTCTTCCTTTTATTTACCTTGATGTTTAGCTTTTTCATGGTGTTGCTTGAAAGAAGTGGTTGTAGCCTATAACTGGCAAGATTGTCAACAAATTTGCAAATTGAAAGGGTTCTTATCTTTCCATGGTTAGGAGGTTAATGCTTATTAATTCAATTATTATGAGTTTCTTTCTTCATTCTTTTAATGTTTATAAAATGCCCAGAAGTCTATTGGTTCAAATGAAGAAGTGCATTCAGAATTTTCTATGGATGGGTTCCGTTGATAATAGAAAGTTGGTGGTTGTTCCTGTTATAACCCGATATTTTATAAAATTTTCAATTAATTTCTGAGATATGTAGTTAATAAATATTTTATCAAATTGTTATATTATGGTTATTTTTGTGAAATTTAATTAAATTCAAGTATTATTATTTATTTTATTACATCATGGTATTAATATCAAATCGAGATTTTAAAAAATTAATTTATTATTATATATTATTTAATAATAATATTATTGTTGTTATTTGTGAATAGTGTTAATTTAGTGTATTTAATATATTTTAATATTTTGTGGTGAATTTAATTAGAAAAGTAAGTATTTAATTTTAAAATATTATTTTTATATCATTTCTTCTTTTTCTTAATATATATATATATATATATATATATATATATATAAAGAATTTTTTTTTCCCTTTCCCTCCTATTTCCTTTCCCTCTTCTTTCCTTCTCTTCTTTTTTCTTTCTTCTTCTGCATTAAACGTAGAACGTAGTGCCACCACCTGCACACTACCAACACCGCCGCTCACTGCCCTCCCTAGCTCGCCATCACCGCCACTCACTGCCCTCCCCAGCTCGCCATCACCGCCAACTTCTCCTTCGCCCTTCCTTTTCCTCCCACCACCACCATTTCTTCCTCTCCCTCCTCCTTTCTCCTCTTGGCATTGTCACCTTTGGAGGCTCGCCGGCATCGATTCCAGCAACAACAGGGGTCGTGGTTCATGTTGATTGAAAGCTTGTTCCTTGGGCTTTGTTCCCTCTAAGGTAATTCATCAAATTAACTTTGAATTGAGCTTCAATTTTGTCAAATTCATTCCATGGTTCATAATTTAATTTTTTGATTTTGTGTTCAATTGGTTTGATTTATGTGAAATTGACTTTAGACTAGTTAAATTGATGTTGTAAGTTTTCCAAAAATATGTTTAAAATCAATTTTGGAGATAGTTGAATTTTGAGCACTATTTCGGGCTCGGATACTGTTCACGGGACTGTCTCAACTCAGAAAATGCAATTTATTTTTAATAAATTCTACTAATTATTTTAAGTATATTTTGTAAAGAAATTTTATAAAAATTATGTTCCGATTATTTATTATGAATTTTTGAAAGTTTATGTAAAAATTTGATTTTCGGAAAAATTACTATAAATTAGTAAATTTTGTATTTTAATTGAAATTATTGTTAATTATTATGTTTTGGATAATATTTGAGTAATAAATAGTATTAAAATAATTTTTATGAATTATTTACTATTTTTAGTTAATTAATAATAATTTCCTGAAATATATTCAAATAATAATTTTATTTATTATTTTTATGATTAAATGGATTTTTAGCTATTTTTATTATATATTTGAGAAATTTAAATAATTATTTTTAATTTATGCTATTTAATTTTGAATATTTGAAAAATGAATTTTTATTAATATTATTTAATTATATTAAGATTTTAGTAATTATTTTGAAAATAAATATCTTTAATGTTTTTATTATTTAAATAAGTTGAATTTTGGTATTTTATTGATTTTTACGGATTTTAGTGATTTTCAATATTTATTATTATATTATTGATTTTAGTGTATATTGGTTATCGGTTAGGAGCGAACCCGAGAAGTTGAGTATTTTATGAATATTTGAAGTGTGTTTGTATGCAGGATCGGCTCTACTTTTAGTATAGAGACGTTCATTTTACAAAGGAGACTCTGCTGAATTTTTAGTATAATTCTTGTAAAATGTGACATCGGTTTGATCCTGAGTTTTGAATTTTTGTCAAGTCGTGTCTTAGATTGAGTCATTTTTAGAATTTCTAGAAACAATTAGGATTCTGATACTACTACTACTACTACTACTACTACTACTACTACTACTACTACTAATTATATTCCGATTATTTATTATGAATTTTTGAAAGTATATGTGAAAATTTGATTTTTGGAAAAATTACTATAAATTAGTAAATTTTGTATTTTAATTGAAATTATTGTTAATTATTATGTTTTGGATAATATTTGAGTAATAAATAGTATTAAAATAATTTTTATGAATTATTTACTATTTTTAGTTAATTAATAATAATTTCCTAAAATATATTCAAATAATAATTTTATTTATTATTTTTATGATTAAATGGAAGCTTATAATATTATTATACTACGACTACGACTACTACTACTACTACTACTACTACTACCACCACCACTACCACCACTACCATTACTACTACTATGACTACGACTACTACTACTACTACCACTACTACTACTACTACTACGACTACGACTATGACTACTACTTCTACCACCACCACTACTACTTCTACTACTACTATTATTACTACTACCACTACTACTACTACTACTACCACTACCACTACTACTACTATTACTGTTACTACTACTGCTACTACGACTATGACTACGACTACAACTATGACTACCACTACGACTACGACTACCATTACGACTACCACTACCACTATCACTATCACCACTACTACTACGACTACGACTACTACTACTACTATTACTACTACTACTACTACTACTACTACTACTATGACTACGACTACGACTAAGACTACGACTACAACTACCACTGCCACTGCCACTACTAGTACAACTACTACTACTACTACTACTACTACTACTACTACCACCACCACGACTACTACTACTACTACTACTACTACTACTACTACTACTACTATTATTACTACTACCACCACGACTACCACTACGACTACTACTACTACAACTATGACTACCGCTACTACTACTACTACTACTACTTATATTATAAGCTTTCATATAATTTAATAAATATGAATTTAATTATGCTCATTTCATTAAATCATATTTATTATTGTTAATATTCTTATATATGATTTTCCATAGAAATATTAAGAATATTTATTTTTGATAATATATGCTGTCATATTTTTATATTGAATTTTCATTATTTGATTACGAAAAAATATTTTGGAGGATAGTTGTGTAACGTACTACCTAGTGGGCTATATTAGGACTATGTGCGCACCAGTACATTAAAATATTAGGGTTGATGCTATAAAATTTATTGAAGTGAGATTTGAATAATTGATTATTGAGATTTATGGTGAGTGAGTGGTGTGATTATGGAAGCTCGGTTGACCTAATGTCTTGGGGCCAATCACATTGAAAGTGAGATTGCGGAAGCTTAATTGACTTAGTGTTTCGAGGCCAGTCTACTGTCCAAAAATTGAGAAGAGAAATATTTTGGAATTAAGTGAGCTTGTTGGCTAGTGAGGTTTAGTGATCGACGTTGCGAAATATTTTAAGGTTTTGCTCTGATCCTTCACCCAAAATGTTTTTTGCATTTATTATTATAAAAAGTGGATTTTTGGCATATATATGAAATGCATGTATATATATCAATATATATATTATTATATTGATGCTTGATTGTTTATGGCTTTAAGTTGCATGTATATATATTATAATACTTCACTTAGTGAGGTTTAATTCCTCTTAATATTTTTTTTGGATCTTCTACGTCAGACCTCCCTAGTAGAACTCTTCGCTAGACTGTTTCCTCTCGAGATCATTTATGTAAATAATGAACAATACATTTTCTTATATTTTAGTAATCACTGTAGTAGTAGTGTTTATTGTTATAGTATTGTGTTGAATTAGACAGTGTCCCTGTATTTGAATATTGTATGATGATATTTTATTCTGTTATGATATAAATATTTATTTTATAAAATTTTTTAATTATGATGTATTTTTGTGTTATAATTGCATGCATTTTTATTTTAAGGCTTGCTATGGGTTTCATATTTGAAAGAATTCCCATTCCTTAGCATTGGTCATGACTCCCTGGTTTGGGTCTTTACAAAGTTGGTATTAGAACCTAGGTTTTAGTGTTATGGACCTAGGTTATCAAAGTTGTGTTTTCTTTAAAATTACTATAATAAATTAGGTTCAACTATGTCTTTGATAAGTTTTCCTATTATAGTTTTTCACATAATCATTAGGTTATCTATTTGTCATGTGTTTATTGTATGTTTTGTCTAAATTTTATTAGTTTTTGTCTTTTCAGAATGAGGAGAAAAGCGCATGTCACTCCATTAGTTGTTGAGGCCTAGGATTATGAGTCTTTTTAGGATGAGGTTTTACCTACTAAGCCACCAGTTAGGCACAAAAACAGATGTGGAGGTAGACTTCGAGGAGCTGCAAGTCACCATAGGCAAAGAGAGCTATAGGATGAGGAACCTATAGAGTAGGAGTTTGAGGAAGCTGCTATACTTCTAGTTGTATCGTAGATGCAACCTGTGTATCAGCAGGGTATGTTTGACCCTAAGGCAGCTTTATTTTACGCAAAATTTAGTAGGATATCATTTGACAAGATTATAGATCCTTTAGATTTTTTGCATGCTATTAAGATGAGGACTCGAACTTCTCACAATGAGTACTAGAGGATCATAATCATCGAGTTGTCTATTAAGGGACCAGCTTTGGATTAGTTTGTTCAGGTCATCCAATAGCACATGACGACTTACACTTGGTCTCAATTTTGAGAGAGATTTATGAGGCATTTCTGCCTAGAGCCTATGCGGATGAGCTACAGACTTCGGCTTATAAGTATTACCAAAGGTGATAGGTTGGCAGAGGAGTACACCAAAGAGTTCCTTATACTAGGTCTGCATAAGGGATCAGTACTCCATAGTTACTCTATGGTAAGAGATCAGTACTCCATAGCTACTACATACATCATCGGACTAGGTTCTGCGTTCATTAGGATGCCTACTATAGGCTTGACTCTTGAGTTTGTGATAGAGTTGGCCAAGGAAATAGAGCTCAGATTGGTCAAGCAAGGAGTTATGCTTGATTATTATCAGTTGGGAGGTGTCCAGCCAGGAGGATCTTAAAGCACCCATTACACCACATTTCAAATTAGCTATAGCAGTTGGCAGAAAGGATCTTATTAGCAGGGCTAGAGACCTCAGTAGAGAGTCCACAGGAGTAGCAAACATGGCTATAGTAGACCATGCCGACCTATTAGATTTAGTTTAGGTGCTACCAGTAGTAGTAGCGGCCAGAGTTCTGATTATGGTAGCATGGGATCAGCAGCCAGTGCTTGTCAAACATATGGGAGAGTTCATCAAGGATCGTGCTACATGGCTCTTGGAGCATGTTTTAGATATGGACAGATAAGGCACTTTGCCAGAGCATATCCTTATTCTAGATATCAGTAGTAGTTTCCACAATAATCCATTGCTAATGCAGCTCCAACTCCTTATTAGTTACCTCTAACTTAGTATCCAAGTACATCGTAGTTTGTAGCCTAGGAGGGGTGTGGCAGAGATGGCAGAGGTAGTACGAGAGGCTTTAGTCAGGCTTCCACCAGCTATCAAGGAGGTCGTGGTTAGGCTAGACACCGACAATGTTCTTTTTAGATGTTCAGTGTTAGTGGGAGGCAGAGAATTATCAATGGAATTGGTGTTGCTAGATGTGATGGAATTTATTATGATTATTGATATGGATTGGTTATCTTAGCACTATAATGTTGTTGATTTTCAAAGTAAAAAGGTGAGTTTTAGAATTTTGAATGAACAAGAGTTTAAGTTAATAGGGGACAAGAGTTCTACACCTCAAAATCTTATCTCCACTATCACGGTTAGGAAGATATTAAGGAAAGGTTATTAGGGATACTTGGCATTAGTTAAGGATACTTTAGTGGAGAAGATGTCTATCATAGATGTTTCAAATGCTTATGAGTTTCTTAATGTTTTTCCTAATGAGTTGCTAAGTTTACCACCTCATAAAGAGATCAAATTCTGTATAGATATGGTCCCAGGTACAATTCTTATTTTAATGTCGCCCTACATAATTGCTCCAATAGAGTTAAAGGAGTTAAAATAGTAGTTACAAGATTTGCTAGATAAGGGTTTCACTAAACCCAATGTTTCTCTTTCGGGTGCACTAGTCTTGTTTGTGAAGAAAAAGGATGGTACATTGAGACTGTGTATTGATTATAAAGAGCTTAATAATGTGATAGTGAAGAACAAGTATCCTCTTCCGAGGATAAATGATTTCTTTAATCAACTTCAGGGTGCACAGTTCTTTTCCAAGATTGACTTGAGGTTGGGCTATCATCAGTTGCGAATCAGTGAAGCCGATGTTCCTAAAATGGCATTCTGCACTCGATATAGTCGCTATGAGTTTCTGGTGATAACCTTCGAGTTAACTAATGCACCAGCTACTTTCATAGATTTAATGAACAATGTGGTTAGACCGTTTATGGTAATCTTCATTAATGATATACTGTTGTATTCAAAGACTATAGAGGAACACGTATATCACTTGAGGACAATATTACAGACACTGAGAGAACATTAACTTTATGCTAAATTCTTGAAGTGTGATTTCTGGATGGAGAGTATTGCATTGCTTAGATATGTGGTGTCTAAAGATGGTAGTCATGTTGATCCATAAAAGATTAAAGCAGTGTCTAAATGGCCCAGACCGACATCAGTCATTGAGATTCAAAATTTCCTAAGTTTGGTTGGGTACTATAGGAGGTTTGTACAAGGTTTCTCAAGAATTATAGCACCTATGACATGCTTAAGTCAAAAGAATGTGAAGTTCATATGGTTAGATGCTTATAAGAATAATTTTCAGTTACTGAAGGAGAAGTTGACCATAACTCTAGTTCTAACTTTGCCAAATAGAGAAGACAAGTTCACTATGTATTATGATGCCTCTAGAGTCAGCCTAGGTTTTTTATTAATACATAATGGTAGGGTGATAGCTTATGCTTCGAGGCAATTGAAGAAGCAAGAATAGAATTATCCTACTTATGACCTATAGATGGCTGTAGTGATATTTTCTCTCAATATTTGGAGACATTATTTGTATAGAGTGACTTATGAGATTTTCATAAATCATAAAAGCTTAAAGTACATTTTCCAATAGAGAGATATGAACTTGAGGCAAAGGAGATGGTTGGAATTACTGAAGGATTATGATTATGATATCTTATACCATCCAGGCAAAGTTAATATGGTAGCAGATGCTTTAAGTAGGAAGTCCTTGGGTAGTCTTGCTCACATTAGTATGGAGAGGAGACCTTTGATCCAAGAGTTGCATGAGTTAGTGGATCAAAGTTTGATGATGAAGATTAAAAGATTGAAAGGACTGCTAACTCAGTTCAAAGTTAAATAAGTGTTGAGAGATAAGATTAAAGTAGCTCAAAGCTGAGATTTTATTTTAGCAGAGCTTAAGGAGAATGTTCATGAAGGGAAGTTTACTGATTTTACACTTGATGATGAAGGTGTTTTATGTATCAGTGGTAGATTATGCATTTTCTAATATGGATAATTTGAGAGAAGAGATCCTAAATGAAGTGAATTCTATAGCTTATAGTGTACATCCAGGTGTTACTAAGATGTACCACAACATTAAGGATGTGTGCTATTAGGATGGATTGAAGAATGATATTAGCTAATTATGTTTCTAAGTGCTTAATGTGTTAGCAGGTGAAAGCTGAGCATTATAAGCTTTCTGGGAAGCTTCAGCCTCTTCCTATTCTTGAGTGGAATTGGGAGAGAATTGTTATGGAGTTTGTGATAGGGTTACCTCTTTTGAAGGATGGATATGATTATATCTGGGTGATTATGGATAGGTTAACCAAATTAGCTCACTTCTTACTAGTTAAAATCTACTTATTATGTAGCCAACTTGGCTAAGCTGTATGTTAAACACATTGTGTGCCTTTATAGAGTTCCTGTTTCCATTGTATCTAAGGTTCAGTGTTTATCTCTTAATTTTGGCAAAAGTTATAAGAAGCAATGGGCACCAAACTTGATTTTAGTACTACTTTTTACCTTCAGACAGATGGTCAATTTGAAAGGACAACCCAGACACTTGAGGATATGTTGAGAATGTGTGTAATGAATCTTGGAGGTATTTAGGATGATCATTTAACATTAGTAGATTTTTCTTACAATAACAGCTACCATAGCAGTATTAAAATGGCACCATATGAAGCTCTGTATGGAAAGATGTGTAGATCGCCTTTGTGTTAGGATGAGATTGGAGAGAAAGATTCGATTGGACTTAAGATTGTCCAGGATGCAGCTAAAAAGGTTGCTTTAATAAAAAGGAGGCTAGAAACTACAGCTAGCAGACATAATAGCTATACAGATTTGAAGCGTAAGGATGTGGAGTTTCAGGTTGGAGATTATGTGATTTTGAAGGTGTCACAGATGAAGGGTGTGATGAGATTTGAAAAGAAAGGCAAGTTAGCACCGAGATACATTAGACAATTCGATATTCTAGAGAGAGTGGGCATGGTTGCATATCAGTAGGCTTTGCCTCCGAATTTTTCTTAAGTACATCCAGTGTTCCATGTCTCGATGCTGAGGAAGTACATTTCGGACCCTTTGCACCTGTTACAACTTGAGAGTGTGGAAGTGAATGAAGACCTGATGTATGAGGAAGAACTGGTTGCGATAGTGGATTATCAAATTCGTTAGTTGCATTTGAAGCAGATCCCGATGGTCAAGGTGTTATGGAGGAGCAATAATGTGGAGGAACACATGTGGGAGACCGAGGCTAAGATGTAGGTGGCTTACCCTTACCTTTTTCCTTAATGAATTTCTTTTATTTTGTTCTTTTTGTTTGAAATTCGAGGATGAATTTTTATAAGGGGGACAAATTGTTATAACCCGATATTTTATAAATTTTTAAATTAATTTCTGAGATATGCAGTGTTAATAAATATTTTATTAAATTGTTATGTTATGTTTATTTTGTGAAATTTCATTTAATTTAATTGTTATTACTTATTTTATTACATCATGGTATTAATATTAAATCGAGATTTTAAAATTTTAATTTATTGTTATATATTATTTAATAATATTATTATTGTTGTTATTTGTGAATATTATTAATTTAGTGTATTTAATATTTTGTGGTGAATTTAATTAGAAAAGTAAGTATTTAATTTAAAAATATTATTTTATATTATTTTGCCTTTTTCTTATATATATGTATATATATAAAGATGTTTTTTCCTTTTCCCTACTTCTCTTTCCTTTCTTTTTTTTTCTTCTTTTGAGTTCAACGCAAAACGCAGCGCACACTTCTAGCACCACTACTCGCCGTCCTCCCCAGCTCACCATCATCGCCACCTTCTCCTCCTCCCTTCCTCTTCCTCCCGCTGTTACCATTTCTTTCTCTCCTTCCTCTTTTCTCCTCTCGGCATCATCACCTTTGGAGGCTTGCCGATGTCGATTTCAGTAACGACAGGGGTCGTGGTTAATGTCGATTGAAAACTTGTTCCTTGGGCTTCATTTCGCCCAAGGTAATTCATCCAATTAACTTCTAATTGAACTTCAATTTTGTCTTAATTTGTTGATTTTGTGTTCAAGTGGTTTGATTTATGTGAAATTGACTTTAGATTAGTTAAATTGAAGTTGTAACCTTCCAAAAAATATGTTTAAATTCAATTTTGGATATAGTTGAATTTTGAGCACTGTTGCGGGCTTGGGCACTATTAACAGGATTGTTCCAACTCAGAAAATGCATTTTATTTTTAATAAATTCTACTAGTTATTTTAAGCATGTTTTGTTAAGAAATTTTATTGAAATTATATTCCGATTATTTATCATGAAATTTTGAAAGTTTATGTGAAATTTTGATTTTTGGAAAAATTACTATAAATTAGTAAATTTGTATTTTAATTGAAATTATTGTTAATTATTATGTTTTGGATAATATTTTAGTAATAAATAGTATTAAAATAATTTTTATGAATTATTTAGTATTTTTAGTTAATTAATAATAATTTCTGGAAATATATTCAAATAATAATTTTATTTAATATTTTTATGATTAAATGGATTTTTAGCTATTTTTATTATATATTTGAGTAATTTCAATAATTATTTGTAATTTATACTATTTAATTTTGAATATTTGAAAAATGGATTTTTATTAATATTATTTAATTATATTGAGATTTTAGTAATTATTTTGAAAATAAATATCTTTAATGTTTTTATTATTTAAATAAGTTGAATTTTGGTATTTTATTGATTTTTATGGATTTCGTGATTTTAAATATTTATTATTATATTATTAATTTTTGTGTATATTCGTTCTCGGTTGGGCAATTTATATAATTCGGGGGCCAACCCGAAAAGTTGAGTATTTTGTGAATATTGAAGTGTGTTTGCATGCAAGATCAGCTCTACTTTTAGTAGGGAAACGTCCAATGAATTTTCTGTAGAATTCTCATAAAACGTGACATCGGGTCGATCCTGAGTTTTATATTTTTTTCAAGTCGTGTCTTAGATTGAGTTGTTCTTTAGAATTCCTAGAAGTATAAAATTAGGAATTCGATTCCAATAATAATACTATTATTATTTATTTTCTTTAGTTGCACGAAGACTGAGGCCTACAGGACCAGGCCAATATAGTCTTTTTAGAGGAGCGCACAACAGTGAGTTATTATCATATGTATACATTGCGTGTAGATTTATATTATGAGCATTCATGAATTTTAATAAATATGAATTTAATTATGCTCATTTCATTAATTTATATTTATTATTGTTAATATTCATATCTATGATTTTCCATAGAAATATTGAGAATATTTATTTTTGATAATATATTTTGTCATATTTTTATATTGAATTTTTATTAGTTGATTACAAAAATAATATTTTGGAGGATAGCAGTAGAACATGCTACCTAGTGGGCTGCATTAGGACTGTGTGCACACCAGTACATTAAAATGTTAAGGTTGATGCTATGAAATTTATTGAAGTGAGATTTGAATAGTTGATTATTGAGATTTGTGGTGAGTGAGTTGTGTCATTAGGGAAGCTCAGTCGACCTAGTGTCTCAGGGCCAATCAAGCTGACAGTGAGATTGAGATTGCGGACGCTCGGTTGACTTAGTGTCTCAGGACCAATCAACTATCCAAAAATTAAGAGGAGAAATATTTTGGAATTAAGTGAGCCTGTTGGCTTGTGAGGTTTAGTAATTGAGGTTGTAGAATATTTTAGGGTTTTGCTCTAATCCTTCAACCAAAAAGTTTTCTGTATTTATTATGTTAAAAAGTGGATTTTTGGCATATGTATGAAATGCAAGTGTGTGTGTGTGTGTGTGTGTATATATATATATATATATATATATGATACTTGATTGTATATGACTTTAGGTTGTATGTATATATATTATAATAATTCACTCAGTGAGGTCTAACTCCCTTTAATATTTTTTCAGGATCTTATACTTCAGACCTCCCTAGTAGAACTCTTCATTGGACTATTTCCTCTCTGGCTAATTTATGTAAATAATGAACAATACATTTTCTTGTATTTTAATAATCATTGTAGTAGTAGTGTTTATTGTTGTAGTATTGTGCTGAATTAGACAGTGTCCTTGTATTTGAATATTGCATGAAGATGTTTATTCTATTATGATATAAAGATTTATTTTATAAAATTTTTTAATTATGATGTATTTTTGTGTTATAATTGCATGTGTTTTTATTTTAAGGCTTATTACGAGTTCTAGATTTGAAAGAATTCTCGTTCCCTAGTGGCGATCATGACTCTCTAGTTTGGGTTGTGACAATTCCCTGGTCCACTTGTTGCTTAAATAAGAAGAATGGTGGCTTAAAGATCAAGAGTCTTGAGCAATTTAATTTGGCTCTCCTTGGAAAGTTGTGTTGGCACTTGATAACTTAGAACTCCTTTCCTTTACCTTTTTTATGTAGTCATTTCCTAACAGCTTCAGGTATAATTAAGCACACTCATGTTAGCTCAACAATTTGGAGTTTAGTTAAATCTTCTTTTATGCAAATGAAGGGTTCTATTCAGTGGCTTATTCGTTATAATTCCTCTTTGAAGTTTTTGACAAATGAATGGATCTAGCCTTCTTTAGTTACCGACCTCAATATTCCTTTCATTTGGTAGGCTAAATTGAATTCTCCAATTTTATATTTTCTTATTAATGGAGTTTGGCAGCTCCTTGAGAATCTTCCTTTGGATGTTCAAAATGATATTAAACAAATTCAACATTTTAAAGATAACTCAGATGCTTATATTTGGATGCCTGCTATTGATGGTAAATATTTAATGAAGAATATGTTTGATGTTGGTTCTCGCCCCATTGTTTTTTGGTTCAAGTTCTTTTAGAAATAATTTTTACCTTTATCATGCTCTCTTTTATATTGGTGAGCTTATTTTGGTTGCTTACCAATAAAAGATATATTGATTAAGAAAGGCTTTCACATTGCTTCTCGGAGTTGTTTTTTTCATGTTATGGTCGAAACTATTAATCATATATTTATTCAGTGTCTATTTGCAAATGAAGTTTGGAGTGCTATTGGTACAACATTTTAAAGGCCTCTTGCTTCCTTGAGATCTTTAATAGGTCTTTTCATTACTGCCATTCATTATAACTTCATTTCTCAAGTTAAAGTGCTTTGGAATACTACAATTGTTAGTGCTATTTGATTGATATGAAATTATAGGAATTTGATCATTTTTGGTAATGTTAAACCTAATATTTTCTAGCTCTTCATTTCCTTTAGAAGATGATAAAGGAGAGTGATTTCTTCAAGTATAGTACTATGTCAAATTATATGGTCGAATAATACATTCTCTCCCTTTTGAACATTGATGGTATTCCTTCTAAAGCTCCTAGAATTATTAGTTTTACTTGGCACCCTTTTATTTCAGGTTGGACTAAGGTGAACACTGATGGTTCTACTCATGGTTCTCTCAGGGTTTCTAGCACTGGTGGAGTTTTTTGTAATGTAAGAGGTTATATTAAGGGGGGTGTTTACCTTTAACATAAGGGTTGGGTTTGCTTATCTTACTAAAATTAAAAAATCTATGTTTGCAATTCAAAAGGACAAAGAATCAAGTTATTGTAACTTATGCCTTAAGTATGAATTGTTTTGGGTAGTTAATTTGCTACAAAGCCTTTTAGTTGAGGTTCTTTGGTCTATTCAGCAGTAATAGGACTCTAGCTTGGATGATTTGAAGAGCTTGTGTTTTATAGTTTCTGATATTTATCGTGAGGGCAATGGAGTGCCATATAGTTTGGCTAAGTTTGGTACTCAACATGTAGATTTTCATTGGTGGAACTCAACTCTTGCTTTTTGTATTCATCTCCGCTTTGAGGATTTTAGCTCCAAAGAACATTTTTGTTTTTGTTGATTCTTTATTTTTGAGTTGTATCTTGTTTGAACTTTTATTTTATATTAATAAGATCTTGAGCCCTTTTAAGTGATAAGAGTACTAAGATTGTGCCAACCTAATTTAGATAATTGAGTGCACTTACTGACAATTTGCCTCAAACTTTATTTTAAAAAAAAAGTCTTATCCACTAGTCAAACCAATTTTCTATTAGTCAACGCTTAAAATTAAAACTTTTTTTTATATTTCAATCTTCAAACTTTAAAAAATGTCATTTTTATATTTTAAAATAATATTTTTTTAATTTTTATTTATAACTTATTTTATTATTTAACTTACGTAATAACTATATAACCCACTTATATAATATCAAAAAAATAAAAATTAAAGATAATATTTTTCTAAATTTGAATTCATTAATAATGTTAAATAAATTAATTAAATATTTTAATTACTAAAAATAAAATTATTAATTACAAAAATATGCTTACTTATTTTGATTGTTCAAATATTTGTTGTAAAATAGTCTAATTTAAGATTTTTTAAAATATTTTAATTTATAATTTTTTTATTATTTAATGAGTTATATATTTATTATTAAAATTAAATAATATAATAATTCATAGAAATAAAAAAAATTATTTATTTAAAATATAAAAATAATATTTTTAAGATTTTAGGACTAAAATGTAAAACATAAGTTTAATTTTAAGGGTTGTCTGATGAAACTTAGTTTGCGTAGCAGATAATACTAATAGAAAATTTTTTAAGAATTAGAGAACTTTTTTATTAAAAAAATTCTTTTAGGACTTAATTGAAAAAATCAATTGAAAAAATTAATTAGGACTTTATTAAAAAAGTTATAAGACTAAAAAAGCTATTATCTCAATATTCAATTATTCATAGTCTTATAATTTTGGTTTATTAATACTTTTTAAATTGTAACTATAAATAATGATATATATATTGAATTATAAAATTTTAAAATCAAGTAAGTAATCCATAAAATTATTTATAAAGATATAAGTTTTATTTTACTTTTAAATATACAATATTCAAAATATGCATGCAAATAAAATATTTTTAATTTTGGTATTGAAATATGTGAATATTAAGAAATTGAAAATATACTTGTGATTGTAATTTCTAAATGGGACAACAACATTTGTAACCCTAAAAGTAATACATTTTTTATAATTAACTCCTGAATGTTCAATCTGTAACATTTAACGACTGAAAGTTTTAAAAAATTTAATTGTTAGTCCTATCCAGTTAAATGTAACATAAATTATATACGTGACATTTATTTTCCAATGTGTCATCCTAGTTCTCTGTATGTGGACTGACACCATCCACATGGCCTGCCTACGTGTCATTCTAGTCATCATCATCTTCTTTCTTTCTTTCTTCTTCTTTTTCTCCCGTATCACCAAACCTATCTCTTCTCTTAATTTACTTTCAAACTCAGTTTTAAATTATCTTCTTTCTCATAAATCAAAATGTCCCTCCAAGAAAATGCCCCTTCTCTTGCCATCATCGACATCACAGGAGTAACCTAGAGGAGGAATCCCACATTCTCTAATAAATAACCCATGGTTCCTCACACTATTAGCACACAACTACAATAATAGTGGAAGATTCAATAAATTTTTCACTACATGTTCTTGCATCCATGGATCACTACATCGAAGAAGTGGTATTAAAGCTGGAATAGCACCGAATTCACCAAATCGAAGAAGGGGTATAGGTAGGCCATGTGGATGGTGTTAGTCCTATAATGTTTGGGTTATACTATGCTATTGAAGCTTTAAGATCAAGAAGCTAGTATATAAGATTAGGAATTTGAGGTATAAGACAAAGGATGCCATTATTGCTTTCTTGCTTTTACTTCTATAATTTTTTTTATATTGGAGTTGTTAACTTCAACTCAAGAAGATCAACTGTGGTTGGTTTGTTCCTAAATAATGGGGATGAAGCCATCATTACATCCCAGGAATGAAGTCTAAGTCCTAGCCCAGAAGCATTAATATCTGTAGGCTTCACATCCTATTAATTATTCCTATTGTCATCTTGCCCACTGGAAGGTGATACTAGCAAACCTAAACCAAAAAGATATGATATATTCAATAATGTTACTCCCATTTATGCTACTTTTTGAAGCAATGTGGTAGCTGACATTATAGGTAGGGAAGACTAAGTGTAGTGTGGATGTTCTTGGTTTGGAAATAGAGAAGAACCATTATTTGAGAGATAAAGAGAAAGGCAAAGCGATAGGTGTAAACACCTAATTTTGAGATAATAAAATATGGATGCGATGAAGGACTCGAATGATGAAAATGTTATAAGTAGGTCTTTAATACTTAAAGTTTAAAACCTCAAAAGTCAGAATGCATTTTTAAGAAGACTTTAATTGGTTTTTTAAGGACTTGATTGTAATACTTTTTGAGACCTAATTAAAAAATGTAAATTCTTTTAAGGGTCTTTTTGTAATTAAAAGTATATATATATATATATATATATATATATATATATATATATATATTGGAATTATAGAATTCTGATCGGAATTACATAATTTCGATCAGAATTATGTGTTTTCTATTTTTTTTATATTTTTATAGAAAATAAAAAAAATTTCCTAAGTTTTGATTGGCTAAAAACTTGTCTTAAATTTATTTTTGGGATTTATCTAAATTTTTAGGAAATAAAGTCCTTTTAAAATTGGAACTCTTCATATGTATAAGACCTAGGGTTTTGTTGGTTTTTCCTATAAAATAAGAGCTTAAGCTCCTAGAAAAGGGAGGGAATTCTCAATCCTTAGCAATTTTTTTTGCAAATTTGGCTCTCTTCTTCCTAAGGATCTCTAGACTTTTCTTTAGGCAGTACATAAAAAATTCTTAATGATATATTTGTTGGAGATTTTTGAGAAGAAGAAGAATAAGTTCTTGAAGGCCTACTAAAAACAATGATAATCTTACTAGTCTGAGGGGTAATTTATTCAACATCCATAAGCATTATCGAGGACCAAATCCATAGAGGTCTATGGAATGTTATGGATGGAACCTTATAGCTAAATGTAGTTTCTAGGTTTTTTATATTTAATTGTCTTATTTTTGGGAATGTATTAATTCTTCTTCTTTTTAATTATTCTCAATAGTTCATTGTAATAGCCCCAATAGTGGGAATAATAAAATTTGGTGTGTGTGCTTATGTGTTTTATTTTAATTAATTGGTTAGTAAAATTAGGGTTTTCATTTGGGTAATTAATTATAATTAATAGCTTTAGAAATTATTAGGTTGTTTAATTAAAATTGAATTAGATTTAAGAGGATAGAATTAGGGTTGCCTATTAATTTTTTTTATTTATTTAAAGTCACTTTAATTAAATTAGGGTTTTTAGAAGGAATAAGTTAAATTAATGGTTTGATATTTTATTTGATTTTTTTTGTTGTTTTTATTGTTTTTGGGCCTGTTTGATCATACTTATATGTTTTAGGCCCTAAGCCCACCTTAGACTTTAACTCATTTAAATAAATTTAGATTTTTTAGGTTTAATTAATTAAATTGATATTAGGCCCATAATTGATTAAACTTAGGGTAGAGATAACTTATGCCCATTTAGTTAAATTAGGCATAGGCCCACTTAATTTAATTAATTTAAACTTAGCCCATTTAATTTAAGCCTTTTCCGTAATTTGTAGACTTATATCACTTTAGAAATAAAATATGTAGAATTAGGCTCATTAATTTAAATACTTCATAATTGGTTGATTTAGACCCATTTTTAAAATTAAAATAAATAGACTTAGGTTTACTTAATTAAAATTAAATAAGAATTAGGCCCATTAGTCTTTAGGCTCACTTATAAATTAAAAAACATGTAGATTTAGCTCATATAATTAAAATCAATGTACATTAGACTAACCTAGGGATTGTGATGAATGCATTATTTACTTGTATATTTCATGACTAGTTTGCCTGTAGTTGATTGTTTTAATAAGTGTTTGTATGAAATTGCATGTAAATAGAGAGTATGATAGTAATTCATAAAATAATTCTAAAAGAACATGAAACTGAAAGAAGTTGGTATTCCGTACCCGTAATCTCCTAGTTGTGGTGTTGACTTTCTTTTAGGGAATCTAATACCACTATTATTTTATTTGTCTCAGTTATTACCTTGGGTGGAAACTTCTCATCTCTGCGCCATGTCTTTGTGATAGTGGTTAGTGTGTTCTCTAGAGCCCTGAGCTCAAAAAGTGTCACGGTTGCTAAGATCTTGGGCACGTGCTAAACCTCGCCATCTACAATAGGGATGGAGGCTCTATAGCTCTATGCATTGGCATTGTCATGGGGCAATTAGAGTGTGTAAAGGCTGAAAGAAGATTGGAGAATGAGGATGATGATGTTGCTGCTGGTTGTGAGATTGTTATGGTTGTTGAGGGTGCCAACACACTGGCTAATATGTTGCTGGTTATCATGTTGGTTAAGGTTATTAGTGCTCGTATATATGGCAGTCAAGAATGTAGTTATTGATGTTACTATAGGTGGTGGAGTTGCTACTGAAACAGTAACTGGATTCTTTGCAAAAGAAGAAAAAGAAGAAGAAGAAAGAAACAAAGAAATAAATAAAGAAAGAAAGAAAGAAAAAAGAAGATGATGGCTAGGATGACACATAGGTGAATAAATGCCACGTATACAATTTTTGTTACATTTCACTTTATAGGACTAACGGTTAAATTTTTTGAAAATTTTAGTCCTTAAATGTTACAAATTGAACATTAAGGACATAATTATAAAAAAAGTATTACTTTAAGGACTGCAAATGATGTTATCCCTTTCTAAATAATCAGAATATGAGTGTGTAAATAAATTAATAATATTAATAACATATTATGACTTAAAATTATAAAATATATTGAAAAGTAAGAGGATCAAACTAATACAAAAATTATAAGGACTATGAAGAAAATATTTAGTTAAGGAGAGTGGAACTAAATATAGGTATTTAAAAGATATGAACCTTACGAGCTAAAATGTCTATATGGTAAAACCTTAAAAATATGGGGAGTTAGAATTTTCACTACAAATATAGGATTATGTATGTATTTAGTCTTATAAAAATGAGTCATTCTACAGTACACATGCTTGCATCTATACAAATGCAACTTAAAACCGTTAGATCAATTTTAATTTAATGATAGTCATTGTTATATATTATAGGTATCAATACACAATAAAAATCAATGTTTGTAATTAAATAAAAATTAATCTAATGGTTCTAATTTCATTTGAATAGTTACAAATGTTTGTACCATAAAAAGAGCATATAAAAATAATTAATAATACAAATAAGGGTCTTATTTATCTTGAACTATAAGTCAATTTTTACTTTATCCTATCTTTTAATTCTTATCAATATATGCCTTTAATTTTTTGAATGGTTTCAATTTTATCCAAACTTCAATTGGCATATGCAATTATTGAATTAGTAGTTTCATGTGGCATGCTATTGCTGATTGTGTATGAAAATCAAAATGATATTATTTTGATAATAATATAAAGGAAAAAAGCTAAAAACAACATTGTTTTGGGATCATAATGAGTCAGGTAGATGGTGATGTAACATAAAAATGATGTTTTAGTTTTTCTTTCACTTAACATTTTGATCAAAATGATGATGTTTTGATTACCATATATAGTTAGCGATTTCAAGTCACATCAAACTATCATATCAATAATTACACATGTTAATTAAAGGTTGAAATAAAATTGAAATAAATTAAAAAAAATTAAAGGTATAAATTGATACAAAATAGGGAAATTTTTACTATTATTTTTGTAAAAGCAACTATTGTTTGATTATCACAATGAACTATTGTAGATGGTGGGGTTTAGCCAGCATCTAAGATTTTAGCAACCGCGACATTGTTTGAGCTCAGGGCTCTAAAGAACACACTAACCACTATCACAAAGACATGGCATGGAGATGAGGATTTGCCACCCAGGGTAATAACTAGGACAAATCGAAAGTGGTGGTACTCAATTCTTTAAAAGAAAGCTAGCACCACAACTAAGAGATTCTAGCTATAGAATACTAACTTGTTTTAGTCTCATGTTCATTTAGAATTACTTTATGAATTGCAATCTTACCCTCTATTTACATGCAATTTCATATAAAATCCTTATTTAAACAATTAACTCCAAACAAACTAGTCATGAAAAAAATACGTAAACAGTGCATTCATTTAAATTTATAATCCTTAAGTTAGTATAATCTAGATTGATTTTAATTAAATGGGCTAAATCTATAAGTTTTAATTTACAAGTGACCCTAAAGACTAATTGTCACGACCCAAACTAGGAGTCATGACCGGCGTTAGGGAACGGGAATTCTTTCGAATCCGGAGCCCGTAGCAAGCCTCAGAAAATAAAATCATACAATAATTATATAAAAGTATGACCAAATAAAATTTTTTCTGAATCAATATATAAAATAAATACTCCAAATCCTTTTATAAATCAATACATATTCATACAATGTTCAAATACAAATTCTCAGAGTATTTAATATCCAAACAAAATAATACACTTCCAATATAGTGACACTACTACTGTAGTTTCTAGAATACAATTCAAAGTTTAGAATATACATTTGTATAAAACAGCCGGGACTGAAGAACATCGATGAGGAACTCTATAACTAAGGTCTGACGATATGGAATCTCCTGAAAAAAAATAATTGAGGGGGGTCAGACCTCACTGAGTGAATTATTATACTATATATACATGCAAACTAAACCATAACAATCAGCATTATTATATATGTATGTATATACACACAATTCACACGAATGTCAAACTTTGCTTTTATAAATATACTAAATATAGAAAACGTTTGTTTTAATTCATGAAGGATCCATAGAACCCTAAATAATAACCTCAAACAATCCCATCATCACTCTAGCCATACAGGCTCACTTGATTCCAAATAGAACACTTATTCCAATTTGGACAGCAGACTGGCCCCGAGACACTAAGTCGACCGAGCTCCAGCAGTCTGGCTGTCAGTGTGATTGGCCCCGAGACACTTGGTCAACCGAGCTCCAGCAATCACACTATCCATTACCTCACATCTCAATCAACCCAATAGATCATTCAATTCACTTATGGACAGTAGACTGGCCCCGAGACACTAAGTCAACCGAGCTCCAGCAGTCTGACTGTCAGTGTGATTGGCCCCGAGACACTTAGTCAACCGAGCTCCAGCAATCACACTATCTAACATACCATTAATCTTAGTCAAATCAATTAAATCAATTATAATCACCCAATTTTAACTCTCACTCAATCTTTATCTATCGTACCGGTACGTACACGGTCCTAGTGCTGCTCACTAGGAAGCACGTTCTATTGATATCCTTCACTTCGAATAAATCATTCATTCGAAAAATAATTAATGTAGAACAATATTCATAATAGTAAAATCAACCATATATATATATATACCAAAAATATACCTAAAATATACCCAGTATATTTCAGGTATATATATATATATATATATATAGTCAAATAAAATATGAAATAAACCTAAGATAAATCATTAATATAGTTAAAAACAATTTAAATGAGTAACAATAATATAACATGCATTATCTTAAAAGTATACTTAAATATGCAAAAGATATACCCTAAGTACTCAAATCATTTAATAAACCATTCATGTATAAATTTTCATTTAAATACGTGTTTGTGTTTAACATATATTCACAAATATACTAAAAATAAACCTAATTATCTAGCATGCATATATATAAAAATATACCCTAAATGTACCACTAATGTGTTAGGTTTAATTTAAAAATAAAACATTTATTTATTCGGAAATAAATAAAAATATACCAAAAATAAACTTAAAAATACTTTAAGTGTAGGTTTATACTTTAACATGCAATTATTTAAGAATAAACCTAAAATCTACTGAAACTATACCTAAAGTATACTAATCATTTAATAAAATAATTATGTCTAAGTGTACATTTTAAAACATGTGTATATTACTCAAATGTATTAAACCTAAACCTAATTGTTTAATGTGCATATATCAAACTAACATGCATAATTATTTAATATGCATATATATAAAAATGCAACCCTAGATATACCAAAAATATTATAATTTAAATCATTTTTTAAAACATACAATGAAAATGAAAAAGTCTAAATAATACACCCTATATGCAGTGCATATATATACAGTATAATAACTCACATGTTAGCGCTCCACGAGACAAACTCGGCGGGCCTGATCCGTTAGGCCTCGGTCTCGACGTAGCTAGACAAACAAATGACAACATGAAATCAGAATAAATTTAACAAAAATTCTAAAGACTCGATCTAGAATTTTAGACACAGCTTTAGAATAGGAATTTGACCGGACATCACGTTTTACGAGAATTCTACCGAAAATCCGACTGAACCTCCCCTGTAAAACGGACATCTCTCTACTCAAAGAGTAGAGCCGGTCCTGCAAAGAAATACACTTCGGAATAAACACAGGATTACAATCAAAATCCCTCGGTCGGACTCCAGACTACGATTCACCGACCGAGGTTCACAATTCACAGAATAATTATAAAATATCGAAAATGCCCTTATATAATAAAAATACATTTTATAAATCCAAATTACTTAATTAACCCTAAAACATACTAAAAATCAATAAAAACCCATTTATTTAGAAAAATAATATATTATATATAATTTGAAAATAATTTACGAAAAAATAGTTTTAATTAGTTAAAAATACTAAAAATTTGCAGAAATCATTTTTATGCCCTAAATAACTATTAAAACCAATTTAATTACATTTTTAACCAATTTAGTGTAAAATTACCAAAATACCCCTATATATATATATTCACTATAAATGTTCAAAAATTCACCAAAAATTATATAATTACTCAAAAATTAATTTCTCAACATATAATTCAATAATATCAATAAATATACTCAATTTACCAATTTATTTCAATTTAACACATAATTAACCCTATTTTTCAAAATTACCTAAACTTAATAAATTCCAAATAAATACATAAAAATTCACAAAAATTACAAATAAATTTTTATAATTCATTTCAACTCCTATAATCACCATAAAACAAAATTTTATAATTTATTTAATTAATTTTCGAAAATTAGAAAATAATAATAAAATAATCAAAAATTCACAAAAATTAAAATAAATTCCAAAAATTCTAAAAAAATTACAGCATATAGATTAAGCTTCCAGGATAAACATTTGTTAAGGGAGTTTGCATGAATCCAACAAATTCAACTTCAAAAAAATTAAAAACCCTAGAATACATAAACTAAAACTTGAAGATATCTAAAAATCTAGAGGTTTTGAGCTCAAACGGAGCTCGGAAATGGACTCACCGGATGAAAAGCTTTCAAAAAAGTGTAGTCCGACGCCCTAAGGTGGCCGGAATCTTCACCGGCGTGAGGAAGCTCCACCTTCGGTCTCCTTCATTTTCCGGCGTTCTA
Source organism: Mallotus nudiflorus (assembly GCA_947683625.1). Classification (NCBI taxonomy): domain Eukaryota; kingdom Viridiplantae; phylum Streptophyta; class Magnoliopsida; order Malpighiales; family Euphorbiaceae; genus Mallotus; species Mallotus nudiflorus. Next base: position 159,505 of record CANTUR010000620.1, on the reverse strand, counting down.
GGCGGCGATGGACAATGCTAGTGGCAGCTGGTGGCTGCTGGATGGAAGGGGAAGCAATGGTGATGGCTGGTTGCAGGTGGGGCGGTCTGGTGGTGGTCCGGTTGGAAGGAACCGAGAGTGAGGGGAAGAAGAAGAAGAAGAAGAAGAAGAAGAAGAAGAGAAAAGAAAGAAAAGAAAAAAAAAGAAAGAAAGGAATGGTTTTGCACGTTGACTAATACTTGTACCCTATATATATATATATATATATGTACATAACTTTAACTTAAATATTCCCACACCACACACTATAATATATATATATATATAAACATACACACACATGCACTAACAATTAAAATAACAATTGATAATAATAATATAAAATTTCACACACATTAAATATACACCACACACATATTTTAATATGTTTAATAATTTATAAACTTAAAATTAATTAATATAAAAATTAAATAATAAAATTAAGGAAATTAATTAAGCTCTAATTAATTAAATAAATACACATATATACATTTTATTTTAGCACTTTAAAATTATATATGAGTTCATGCAAATTCATAAAACTAGTCAAAATAAATAGTATTAATTTATTTACGTGTCAATTTTCCCGAAAATATAATTTTCGGGAAAATTTTACGTAAAGTACTTAAAATAATATAAAATAATTAAAATTAGCTTTAAATAAACAACAAACTCATAAAATATCATAAATATATATACAAAAATTATTAACACTGCATATCCCGATGTAGTATAAAAATATTTAAAAATTCGGGATATTACAGTCTTCCCCCCTTATAAGAATTCGTCCCTGAATTCCAAAAAGAAAATTACAAGATCAAGAAAGAAAGAGATACGGGTAAGAAGCTCGTATCTCAACTTCAATCTTTTACGTAAGCTCTTTCACTTTGTTGCCACGTCACGAAATCTTGATCATCTGAATCTAGTTCGAACATAACTATCGAGCTTGATAATTTACAATTACAACTGATTCCTTCTCAAACTTCAGGTCTTCATTCAGTTCTATATTGTTCAACGCGTCTCATCACATCACTTTTCGGAGACATCTTCAGAATTACAGTCTTTGATATGAAACTCCATATCTCTGCATCTAGGATCCATATCGCTCTTCTGATCACAACAACTTCTTCGCTGTATTCTGAACCATCTCGTATCTAATTAAGACTTCTTTCCATAAAAGCTTCAGGTGGTGTCATTCCAATACTGCTATGGTAGCTGTTATTATAAGCGAATTCTATAAGTAGCATATAATCAACCTAGCTACCTTCTAGATCCAAAACACACATCTTCAACATACTGTTTAGTGTCTGGATCGTCCTCTCAGATTGTCATATGTCTGAGGATGAAAAGCAGTATTGAAATCCAATCAGGTGTCTATTACTCTCCATAATCTCTGCCAAAATCAAAAGTTAAACACTGTACCTTTACCATATACAATGGACATAGGTAGTCCATGCAGGCACACAATATGTTTCATATGTAGCTTAGCCCTCTTAGCTACTGAATAAGTGGCTTCCACTGGCCAAAAATTAGCTGACTTTATCAATTTGTCTATAATCATTCCAACGGAATCATATTCACCCTTCGAATGAGGTACCCAACCATAAAAATTATCACAATTCTCTCTTATTTCCACCCAAATTCAAAAGAGATCAAAACTTCCCAGAAGACTTATGATATTCAGCTTTCATCGACTGGCAATTTTAACACTTAGAAATACAATCAGTCACATCCTTCTATAATCCAACCCACTAGTATTGATCCTGAATACTGTGATAATTCTTGGTAACCATTTGGATGTACACTGCAAGTTCACTTCCACAGCTTATATAGAATCCCGTTCTCAGATTACAACATCAACCCTGTATCATTAACTTGGGCATCTCCTATCAGTAGATCATGCTATGGTGATATGCCATGATGACATGCTATGATGAATGTCATGATGAGATGATCTAATGAAATGTTATGATGAAATGCTAGAATGAAATGTCGTGATGAAATGCTGTAATGAGATGCTATGATGATATGATGAAATGCTGTAATGATATCAGGTCTTATCCTCTAAAGTTCACGTAACCCTCAGATCAATCAGTCTTCTTCAGTACTTAAAAGTTGTTCTAACAAACATCTGTTCACACAATCTTCCCATTCTTCTGAGTTATGAGGGTCATAGGAGCTGTAATTCTAGAGAATTCTATTCATATTTCCTATGATACCCAATTAAACCCAGAAAATTACAGATCTCAATGGATTCAGTCAGTCTGGGCCACTCAGATGTTATATTGATCTTTTGTGGATCAACTCAAATTCTATCCTTAAACGCCATAATTCAAACAAAAACAACACTCTCCACCCAATGATCACACTTCTCGAATTCAGCATAAAGTTGACATTCTCTTAGTGTCTGTAGTATAGTCCTCAAGTGATATGTGCCCTTTCATTCACTTCGAATACATTAGTATATCATTAATGAAGACTACTACAAACTGATCCACAACTAATGATAACCTGACTTTAAATTAATTTTTGAAAAGAACTGTGCACTCTTTAGCTGATCAGACAGGTCATCTATCCTCAAAAGAGGATACTTGTCCTTCACTGTTACCCCCGTTCATCTCTCTTCAGTCAATGCATAGTTTCAAGGTACCATCCTTCTTCCTTACAATAGGACTAGTGCACCCCGAAGAGAAATATAAGGTCTGACAAAACCTTGGTCATACAGCTCTCGTAATTGCTCCTACAGCTCTGCAAAAGTCATTTTGTAGGGCTACGTTGAAATAGGAGTTATATCAGGAACCATATCGATACAGAATTCAATCTCTGTAAATTGGTAAACCTGGTAACTCACAGGCAATTAAAACATCTGGGAGAGACAACTTCTCCACTGAAGTATACTCAACTAGAGCCAGATATTCTTGACAACCCTTTCACATCTCATCAAGATTAATTACACCCCAAAGACTGAATTCATAATAACTCTCTGAGTCCTAATTCTATGTTTAGATGCCAATATATTACGCTTAATCCTGTAACATATAATTCCACCAGTCTCCTCTTATACTGTATTACGTCTTCAACATGACGTATCAGATTGAAGAGTTTACAGGTAATCTTCTCAACTGATTGCTCTTCCCTTATTCTGTGCAATAGCCGATACAGGTAATTATCCTCCCTTAAAGGTGGATGGAAGTATCTTAGAAATCCCCCTTTAACTCAAATTATGTGTTACAGTCAGAACTGACAGCTTGCCATAAAGAGTACAAGAGTGCTTCGTCTTCATTAGATATTTTCCAATTCCCCCGTCAAAGCATATCGAACAACTGCCAAACTTGACTACATGCTATCAAGCTCTTATTAATCTCGGCTATCCTGGCCACAATTGTTGCACGTTCAAGTCCAAAAGGAATGCTTGTACTACTTACAATGACTACCTTAACCCTTGAGTTATAGTTGCCTCTAACCTACCCCTATACTAGATAGGTGTAGTAGGGCTGGAACTATAACCACAACTAGAACTTGAAAAGACTGATTATCAACATTGTCTCTGCAGAAGAAACAATTCACATTCACTGCGCTGAAAAGATATAGAAATCAACAGAATTCAGAATATAGCATATACGCAGAATTGACATGTCTCAAATTCTCGATTGAAAAAGAAATTACATCTGCTGAACGATCGAAGGTATCAGCACCGCATCCTGTAAAACTCTTATTGCAGAAGCAACATCATTGCAATGCTAAGCCACCAGCTCCTCATTCAATTATTCCCATTGTCAACAGTGATCATCAGGCCTTCTAAATCCATCTCTCCCCCTACGCCTAACAGGATGCATAGGGGGTAGAACCTCGTGCTCAGAAGATCAACTATCATCGATCTCATCGATCGATGGAGCGATTCACGCTCAAGGCAATCAACAAGGAGCAAAAATAAACAAATAGTTCAAATAATCACAAACATCAATAGACACCCTAACGGTTACGCGGAATTCCTAATGCAAGGAAGACTTTTCAAAGACATGATCGAACCTAATTCACTGCAGTAGTTTAACAGAAAACACAACTTCGAAAACTAGGGCCACAACTCAAACAACTAAGCCCTGACACAGAACTCAGCTCTGATACCAACTTTGTCACGACCCAAACTAGGAGTCATGACCGGCGCTAGGGAACGGGAATTCTTTCAAATCCGGAGCCCGTAGCAAGCCTCAGAAAATAAAATCATACAATAATTATATAAAAGTATGACCAAATTAAATTTTTTCTGAATCAATATATAAAATAAATACTCCAAATCCTTTTATAAATGAATACATATTCGTACAATGTTCAAATACAAATTCTCAGAGTATTTAATATCCAAACAAAATAATACACTTCCAATATAGTGACACTACTACTGCAGTTTCTAGAATACAATTCAAAGTTTAGAATATACATTTGTATAAAACAGCCGGGACTGAAGAACATCGATGAGGAACTCTATAACTAAGGTCTGACGATATGGAATCTCCTGAAAAAAAATAATTGAGGGGGGTCAGACCTCACTGAGTGAATTATTATACTATATATACATGCAAACTAAACCATAACAATCAGCATTATTATATATGTATGTATATACACACAATTCACACGAATGTCAAACTTTGCTTTTATAAATATACTAAATGTAGAAAACGTTTGTTTTAATTCATGAAGGATCCATAGAACCCTAAATAATAACCTCAAACAATCCCATCATCACTCTAGCCATACAGGCTCACTTGATTCCAAATAGAACACTTATTCCAATTTGGACAGCAGATTGGCCCCGAGACACTAAGTCGATCGAGCTCCAGCAGTCTGGCTGTCAGTGTGATTGGCCCCGAGACACTTGGTCAACCGAGCTCCAGCAATCACACTATCCATTACCTCACATCTCAATCAACCCAATAGATCATTCAATTCACTTATGGACAATAGACTAGCCCCGAGACACTAAGTCAACCGAGCTCCAGCAGTCTGACTGTCAGTGTGATTGGCCCCGAGACACTTAGTCAACCGAGCTCCAGCAATCACACTATATAACATACCATTAATCTTAGTCAAATCAATTAAATCAATTATAATCACCCAATTTTAACTCTCACTCAATCTTTATCTATCGTACCGGTACGTACACAGTCCTAGTGCTGCCCACTAGGAAGCACGTTCTATTGATATCCTTCACTTCGAATAAATCATTCATTCGAAAAATAATTAATGTAGAACAATATTCATAATAGTAAAATCAACCATATATATATATACCAAAAATATACCTAAAATATACCCAGTATATTTCAGGTATATATATATATATATATATATATATATAGTCAAATAAAATATGAAATAAACCTAAGATAAATCATTAATATAGTTAAAAACAATTTAAATGAGTAACAATAATATAACATGCATTATCTTAAAAGTATACTTAAATATGCAAAAGATATACCCTAAGTACTCAAATCATTTAATAAACCATTTATGTATAAATTTTCATTTAAATACGTGTTTGTGTTTAACATATATTCACAAATATACTAAAAATAAACCTAATTATCTAGCATGCATATATATAAAAATATACCCTAAATGTACCACTAATGTGTTAGGTTTAATTTAAAAATAAAACATTTATTTATTCAGAAATAAATAAAAATATACCAAAAATAAACTTAAAAATACTTTAAGTGTAGGTTTATACTTTAACATGCAATTATTTAAGAATAAACCTAAAATCTACTGAAACTATACCTAAAGTATACTAATCATTTAATAAAATAATTATGTCTAAGTGTACATTTTAAAACATGTGTATATTACTCAAATGTATTAAACCTAAACCTAATTGTTTAATGTGCATATATCAAACTAACATGCATAATTATTTAATATGCATATATATAAAAATGCAACCCTAGATATACCAAAAATATTATAATTTAAATCATTTTTTAAAACATACAATGAAAATGAAAAAGTCTAAATAATACACCCTATATGCAGTGCATATATATACAGTATAATAACTCACATGTTAGCGCTCCACGAGACAAACTCGGCGGGCCTGATCCGTTAGGCCTCGGTCTCGACGTAGCTAGACAAACAAATGACAACATGAAATCAGAATAAATTTAACAAAAATTCTAAAGACTCGATCTAGAATTTTAGACACAGCTTTAGAATAGGAATTTGACCGGACATCACGTTTTACGAGAATTCTACCGAAAATCCGACTGAACCTCCCCTGTAAAACGGACATCTCTCTACTCAAAGAGTAGAGCCGGTCCTGCAAAGAAATACACTTCGGAATAAACACAGGATTACAATCAAAATCCCTCGGTCGGACTCCAGACTACGATTCACCGACCGAGGTTCACAATTCACAGAATAATTATAAAATATCGAAAATGCCCTTATATAATAAAAATACATTTTATAAATCCAAATTACTTAATTAACCCTAAAACATACTAAAAATCAATAAAAACCCATTTATTTAGAAAAATAATATATTATATATAATTTGAAAATAATTTACGAAAAAATAGTTTTAATTAGTTAAAAATACTAAAAATTTGCAGAAATCATTTTTATGCCCTAAATAACTATTAAAACCAATTTAATTACATTTTTAACCAATTTAGTGTAAAATTACCAAAATACCCCTATATATATATATTCACTATAAATGTTCAAAAATTCACCAAAAATTATATAATTACTCAAAAATTAATTTCTCAACATATAATTCAATAATATCAATAAATATACTCAATTTACCAATTTATTTCAATTTAACACATAATTAACCCTATTTTTCAAAATTACCTAAACTTAATAAATTCCAAATAAATACATAAAAATTCACAAAAATTACAAATAAATTTTTATAATTCATTTCAACTCCTATAATCACCATAAAACAAAATTTTATAATTTATTTAATTAATTTTCGAAAATTAGAAAATAATAATAAAATAATCAAAAATTCACAAAAATTAAAATAAATTCCAAAAATTCTAAAAAAATTACAGCATATAGATTAAGCTTCCAGGATAAACATTTGTTAAGGGAGTTTGCATGAATCCAACAAATTCAACTTCAAAAAAATTAAAAACCCTAGAATACATAAACTAAAACTTGAAAATATCTAAAAATCTAGAGGTTTTGAGCTCAAACGGAGCTCGGAAATGGACTCACCGGATGAAAAGCTTTCAAAAAAGTCTAGTCCGACGCCCTAAGGTGGCCGGAATCTTCACCGGCGTGAGGAAGCTCCACCTTCGGTCTCCTTCATTTTCCGGCATTCTAGGCGGCGATGGACAATGCTAGTGGTAGCTGGTGGCTGCTGGATGGAAGGGGAAGCAATGGTGATGGCTGGTTGCAGGTGGGGTGGTCTGGTGGTGGTCCGGTTGGAAGGAACCGAGAGTGAGGGGAAGAAGAAGAAGAAGAAGAAGAAGAAGAAGAAGAAGAGAAAAGAAAGAAAAGAAAAAAAAAAGAAAGAAAGGAATGGTTTTGCACGTTGACTAATACTTGTACCCTATATATATATATATATATATATGTACATAACTTTAACTTAAATATTCCCACACCACACACTATAATATATATATATATATATATATAAACATACACACACATGCACTAACAATTAAAATAACAATTGATAATAATAATATAAAATTTCACACACATTAAATATACACCACACACATATTTTAATATGTTTAATAATTTATAAACTTAAAATTAATTAATATAAAAATTAAATAATAAAATTAAGGAAATTAATTAAGCTCTAATTAATTTAAATAAATACACATATATACATTTTATTTTAGCACTTTAAAATTATATATGAGTTCATGCAAATTCATAAAACTAGTCAAAATAAATAGTATTAATTTATTTACGTGTCAATTTCTCCGAAAATTATAATTTCCCCGAAAATATAATTTTCGGGAAAATTTTACGTAAAGTACTTAAAATAATATAAAATAATTAAAATTAGCTTTAAATAAACAACAAACTCATAAAATATCATAAATATATATACAAAAATTATTAACACTGCATATCTCGATGTAGTATAAAAATATTTAAAAATTCGGGATATTACACTAATGGGCTTAATTCCTATTCAATTTTAATTAAGTAAACCTAAGTCTATTTATTTTAATTCTACAAATGGGTCTAAATCTACAAATTATGAAGTATTTAAATTAGTGGGCCTAGTTCTACCTGTTTTAATTCTAAGGTAATCTTAAATCTACAAGATATGGAAAAGACTTAAATTTAATGGGCTAAGTTTAAATAATTTTAATTTTCTCACGTGGGCCTATGTTTAAATTAATTAAATGGGCCTAAGTTATTTATAACTTAAAATTTAATTAATTATGGGCCTAAAATCACATTTAATTAAAACCTAATCCTAAGTAAATTAGTAAATCTATTAAATAATAGGTGAATCTAATTATTAAACCTAAAAAAAATAAAAAAAAATTATTTAAATGGATTAGAGCCTAATATGGGCTTTGGGCTCAAAACACATAAAAAAATATACAAGCCCAAAAAACAACAAAAATATCAAAACAATCAAATAAAAGATCAAACAGTTAATTAAATTTATTTCTTATAAAAAACCTAATTTAGTTAAAGTGGCCTTAAACAAAAAATTATAAAATAATTAAAAAGCAACCCTAATTTTATCCACTAAAATGTAATTCAATTTCAATTAAAAATCCTAATTATCTCATTTGTCATTAATTTTAATTAATCATTCAATCAAAACCCTAATCTTACTATCCAATTAAAATAAACGTATAACCATACACATGATTCCACCATTCCCACTATTGGGGCTATTACAATGATCTATTGAAAATAATATAAAAGTAAAAATTAACACAACCCCAAAAAACTAAATAAATAAAAATACAAAATAAAACAACCAACAAAATAATAATAAATAAATAAATAAAACCCTAGAAACTATATTTAGATACAAAATTCAATCCATGACATTCTATGGATCTTCATGGATTTTTTTGCTCTAAGTGAATTCATCATGTAACTCTCTCCATCATCACCAACACAAACATAAAAATAAACAATGATTAGTGTTTAAATAAAATAAAAATAAAAATTAAATAAAGTTAAAATTAAATAGAACTAATATAATCAAATAAAAAAACAAAGGAGGGTAGGAGAGGAGATGATTGTATGGATGCAGTATTGATTTGCTCCTCATAGTGATATAAATCACCATTACTTTTTTTAAAAAAAGGTCTTCAATGCTTTAATTTTCTTTCTCTCAAAAGCCTATTGCTTTTCTTCAAAGAACTATACCTCTCAAGAAAATTTTATGGGAAAGCTGCGTAAGCAGAACGAGAGGTCCAAAAAATTATTTTCTTTTTCCCCCCTCTAGGAGAGTTGTGTTGGGTTTATATAGAAAATCCCAAAGTCATGTATCTCTATAACTTCTCCTCTTTACAGTGATAGATTTTTGGTTTAATAAGGACTTTTAATTTCCTAAAAAATTTAGATAAATCATGAAAAAGGGATTTATCACATTATGTTGACAAATTAAAATTCGAAAAAAGAAAATTTTATTTTCTCGAAAATAAAAAATACAGATGAAACATGTTTAATCTCGACCGGGATTATATAATTTCAATCAAAATTACATAATTCCAATCGGTTTTATATAATTCCAATTAGAATTATGTAATTCTGATTAAAATTATAGAATTTTGATATATTTTTTTAACTCTTAATTGCAGAAAGACCCTTGAAAGAATTTAAAATTTTCAATTAGGTCCTTAGAGAAAACATTACAATTAAGTCCTTAAAAACCAATTAAGTTCTTTTGAAAATGCATTTAGGTTTTTGAGGTTTCAAACTTCAAGTGTTGAAGATCTATTTATAGTTTTTTCATTATTAGAGTCCTCGGTCGCATCCACAATCCATCATCTCGAAATTGGGTGCTTACAGTTGCCCCCCTTTATCGTTATTTGCTTGACAAATTATAGCAAAGAAAATAAGCACATAATTTCTTTTGGAATAAAAGTTTAGATACTTACCTGTGCTCTTTGAGGCTTTTTCTTTTAAGTGATCATCAGTTCACGATGAATGCTTATGTTGCTATGCAACAGTGGGCCAAATGCTAAAGCATTTAACAAATTTCACTATAATCCCTGTGAGGCATCTAGTGAAAAATGATTTGAAAATACACTATGCATTAGATGTATAGTGTCAATATAAGAGTACATTATACTCAAACATATAGCATGGATTTGAAAATGCACTATATTCAGATGTATAGTGTTGATTTGAGAATACTACACTCAGACCTGTAGCGTTGATATGAGAATACACTATACTCAGACGTATAGCATTGAATTGAAAATGAACTATACTCAAACATATAGTGTTGAGTTTAGAATAGTACACTCGGACGTGTAGCGTTGATTTGAGAATACATTATACTCAAATGTATAACATTGATTTGAAAATGCACTATACGTGGACATATAGTATTGATTGAAAAATACATTATACTCTGACTTATAATGTTGACTATACTCAGATATATAGTATGGATTGAAGAATACATTATACTCGGATGCATAATGTTGACTATACTCGGGCGTATAATATTGATTAAAAAAATACATTATAGTCAGCCGTATAATGTTGACTATACTCAAATGTATAGTGTTAATTTGAAAATGCACTACATTCAGATGTATAATTTATTTTGAAAAATACATTATACTCAGAAGTATAATGTTGACTATACTCAAACTTATAGTATTGATTGAAAAATACATTATACTAAGACATAATGTTGACTATACTCGGATGTATAATATTGCTTTGAAAAATACATTATACACAGACGTATAATGTTGACTATACTCGGACATATAGTGTTGACTAACAAATACATTATAATTGGACGTATAATGTTGACTATACTCGGAAGTATTGTGTTAATTGAAAAAAACATTATACTCAGACGTATAATGTTGACTATACTCAGACATATAGTGTTGATTGAAAAATACATTATACTTAAACGTATAATGTTAACTATATTCAAATTTATAGTGTTAATTTGAAAATGCAATACACTCAGGCATATAGTGTATTTTGAAAATTTCATTATACTCTGACATATAATGTTAACTATACTCGGACGTATAGTATTGATTTGAGAATACACTATACTCGGACGTGTAGTGTTGATTTCTTTTCTACTAATACTTTGATAATTCATTGAATTATTAAATTATATAACATTGCAATTTAGGACTAAATTGCAAGAAAAATGTTGGAATAAGCTGTAAAAAAAGTTTAAGGACTAAATTGGACATTTTTTATTTTAATATAAACCTTTTTCCATCCTTTTGCCAATCCATCTCTTTCATTTTCCTATCTCTTTCATTTCTTTGCTTTTCTTTTTGTTTTCACTTTCTCTTGATTTTAAAATCTTCGTCCTTCAATTATTCCTTCATCTGACATCCAATTTGAAATCCATATGATCCTATGCCTCACCCATAACATAGACTACATGGAAGTAGCTCTAGACAATTAGATATAGTCATTTCATAGCTACATTTTCCTCAAAATAATCTGGGACTCAATAAAGGGGAAGATGTACTCCCTTTGACCCATTTACACCTTCATAGATGTTCCCTAGCTAGAGATGAGGTAAATTTTCTTTTTCTGTCTTTGATTCTGCAAAAACTATATTCATGCTAATATGTAAATTAACATACTCATGCATGCAATTATAGAATATATGTTATATAAGTTAAAGAAAATTTCATGAAACTGTTAACTTAAAAATAAAATTTTGTAATATTGGTGTTAGCATGTCACAGAGGACTAATAGAACTCCGGTCAAACCTCTGGATTTTTGGTCAAAAATCTGAATTCTAGATTACAATTTTAGATTTCGATTGAAAATCTAGAAATCTAATAAGAAATCTAGAAATTTGATCGGTATTCTAGATTACTAATCAGAAATCTAGAATTCTGATCGGTTTTGACCCCTTTTTTTTATAGAAATAAAAAATAAAAATAATGATAGACAAAAATCAAGAGTTTGTAAAAGAAAGTAATCTTGTCATTTTCTGAATTTTATTTAGAAACCACTAAAGTTCTTGGGTTGCTTGAGGTGGTATAACACATTTGGGAATCTGGCTTCCAATGCTTCATTATTGCTCTATCGACTGCTTGAGGTAGGTGAGACCACTATTCACTTTTTGCTCATATTGAGAGGTGGATGGATACCACTCCCACCTTTCACACATGAGTGGATGAGCTGACTATTTTCCCTTTGGAGGTGTCCGAGTTCCTTTTAATATCCACTATTGCACCCTTCTAGAAGATGCTAGGAGTTATTATGTTCATGACTTGTTTGGGTTTATTTTGACATAGAAAAATTGGATGAAGGTGCTCCTTTCTTCTCTCTTTTAGGGTTTCCAGAGGTTACCCACCACTACACCTCGTTAGATCCTCTAGAAGGTGAGATGTTTCTTATTGATACTGCTAGGCACTACCCTCTTTTATAAGATTAGTCATAAGGTCAATATTACTCTTCTTGGTCCACTTTAAGACCTTGCTAGAGTCACTTCCTTTAATTAGGGATTTGTAGCTCTTGCCTTTCTCTACTATAGATTGGATACTGTTTATAAAGGTGTTGTGATGATGCGTGGCTTTTAACATGTTTTGCATGTAAGCCTTATATCCCTTTTAATTTTGCTTATTTTTACAACCTCTTCTTTTTATTTCAACTATTTCCTTTTCGTTAGATATAGGGCATTCAAATTGGGGTGATCCGAGGCTTCAGCGCCATTAGCTTTGACATAATTCTTCCTCTGATGTAGAGATGGGGTTCTTCTTATCTAACTACCATCAAGCATGATTTGCAAACTTATTGGGACTAGTTGAACTCCTTTGAGTGGGACCTAGTAAGATAAATTCAATTTTTAGTATTTAACCAATTGTAGGAGTTACATAAAATTTATCTAAAATTTTTTACAGGTCAGATAAGATTGGTTGGTTGGTACTGAAGACATTCAGCAATATGATTTTATAGTTGCAGTTGTGAGGCTTTAGACAATGAGAGTTTTGCTTCTTGGTTACGATTGCCATATTTGGTATCTTGGTGAACATGTATATCATTGGCACATAGGACCGTGCAGGAGGCGTGTTCCTTCTTCTATTCCCTCTTCGATGTTTTCAAGTTGTAGCATAACTAGTCCTGAGCTTAGAGTAGCTCTTGAGAGATATGGCGCTTCGACTTTACTTGAGTGTTCTAGTCACTACTAGGAGTATATTCAGGAGACTCTCCTAGAGCAGGTTCCTACAAACCCCATTGAGGCATGCTTTCTATCACAATTTTACTTCATCTCTTTCATTACTATCACCATTTTAATTTATTTCTTTCATCATTATAAATAATTTTAGCCTTTCTATACAAGTTGAAGAAGCTATTAATATTACTATGTAGGAGGAGACTGAGGGTGACATTGAGAGGACTGAGCATGAGGTTTAGTACTCAGCATAGTGGAGCTGCTTGAGGTGATACTTTCTCGAGTACTATTTTGGGTCCATTACTTAATAGGTCCATGTACTACTGGACTCCAATGGTACAGACTCCCATTGAGCAGCACATGTATTTTGATATAACTCATTTTCATAGCTTCTCTCCTCCTGATGCTTCACATGTAAGTGCAATTTGTATTTCCAATCCAGTACAAACTAACATTTATTGTTGAATTAGTATACTTTATTTTACAGGTCCCTTGAACACATGCAAGTATTTGTATGGACTCACCTTTTCCTAGAGATTATCTACCATGCAGATAATAGATGCTTAGAGAGTTAGTATTTACAACAAGTATGAAAATGTATGCATATTATGTATGATATGCATAATTCTAACTATTCTTGATGCAACAGAGATATGTTGGGGATCTAGAGCGAGAGAACGAGAGGCTTCACCAACAGCTTGCTGGTCTCTATTTCGATAATCATGGCATTGGGACTTCTATACCCCCAGATCATAGTAATGATCTAGCTACATGGTGGAGTCCTTAGATAGACACTAGAGCTTAGGATGACTAATTTTTTTATCTTTAGCACTTGTACTTACATGAATGTACTTTGACTTCCTTCCTCACTTTGAATTGCTTCGCCATTTTTGAATGGATTATGGACTTTTTATTTTAAATCAAACCCTAAAATTTTTTTTATAGAAAATCTTGGAAACCCAATAGGTATCATAGATTTTTTATCAAATTTCTAGAATTTTGAAAAAAATTCTAGATTTTTTTATTGAATTTCTAGAATTCTGCTCAGAAATTTAGCTCCAGTTCTTTGATCTTTTTTGTTCTGATTACTTATTTGAATTTGATTTGAAAACATTGAGCGAAGAAAATCCTAATCCTATAAATATTAACCTTTATGCCTATATAAAGGGCTTATAAAAGGATTGTCTCCCCTTCCTCTCTTTTATTTACTTTCATCATGATATAAGCCACCCTTAATTTGATAAAGAAATTTCTCAAAAGCCTTAATGGAGACAACTGGAATAGGTTGCTACCCTTCCATGCAAAATCCTTGAAATCCCTTCAATATAAAAAAAATAGACAATAATTTTGCTACATGTTATTGCCACCTTCTGGTATGTTAAGGACCACATATTCAAATTCAATGGACAAGAGCTATGTCCATTAATCAAAGAGTTTACTACTATTCTCAAATGTTCATTAGACTCAACTGTTGTGATTGCTCTTCCTGATCCTGAGATGTGGTTTCTTGGTAGACTAGTGGCATTCTTTAATATGCTACATGTATGCACATAACCTTATGACTATCAGTCTTTCTTCTCTAATTACTTCTTATGGGACTAGGGACAAGAATAGTGTTTTCTGGATTAGAATTGTCTCCTTCTGCTTATTTGCCCAATTTCTGCTAATGGCTTCTCATGAAGATGATGACATAAGGATTGTTAGTATCCTAGAATAAGTGGGAGCTAGAGCTAACTCTATATCTGTCATACTTGCTAAAACTATCATTAGGTTGGATAATTTTAAGATTCAGAACCGATTCTTAAGCAGTTTGCTTCTCCTTTAGGTATGTAACTTTTTTTTTTGCTTAAGCTACCTTTTAAGGTTTTCAACTTAGTAGGTTTTTTTTAAGATTTGGTTACAGGAGAAATTGAGTCTACTTAATCCCCCCACCGATGCGCTGCTTTATCAACCTCATCATTTACAATCTCATCCATTAAAGATAAAGGATAAGCATAATATAGATTAATGGATTGATTAGATAAAAGGCATTGTAGATATTGAGATTACATGGGTCTATCCTTGGTGGAGGTTGAAGTTTGTAAGCATCAACCTGTATGACCATTGTGTTCCTGTTCCTATATTGAGCTTTTTGACCTTTTTTTCCCCTTCATGCCTTTGTCGTCAGTATGGTCGCCCAAAATTTGTTGTGGTGATTATATCTAACTTTAAGGGCTTCCCTCTGAGGCAAGATTTTTTAAACAAACTGAATAACTTATGGTCTCACAGAGCATTAGAGTGGAGCATGCACTTGAATGCTAACATGACTACTGATGACAACTACAAGGCTTAGGTTATCATGCAAGCTATAGAACCACTAGGATTTGCTAAGTTCAATAAGGCTCAGGTATTACTAGATGAGTCACAAAAGAAGAAACAAAAACATAACTAGAGTAGTGATCTCATAAGTCTAGTTTTTTAAGCTCTTATGTTTTTTTCTTTAAGTCTTTATACTTTATAATAAACATAGAATATGCAATATTCAAAAAAAATTACATTTCAATTTGATTCATTAGTTAAGGCCAAAATGAGTATATTTATTACATTACATGACATAACTCATATTATTAGCTAGTCCTGTCAAACTTTCTAAATGAACATTTTCTCTCACTTTTATTTCCTTAATTTCTGCCTGAACAACCCTTTGCGAGTTTTTTGATTATTGGGATAACCTCTTTTATTTTATTCCCTAATTTGTTCCTACCAACGCTTTGTGGGTTTTCTAAATAATGGGAATGTCCTAATTTTTACTTGACTAGCTTTTTCAGGTTTTCTAGCTAGCAGACCTTTTTTTTAAAGGTAGTATTTCTTGAGGCGATCCAGGTTCATTGGCTTAGTGAACTCATTCCCTTCAAGATCTGATATCTTTGCAGCTCCCTTAAATAAAATTGTCTTGACTAAATATAATCCTTCCTAATTTTGTATGAATTTTCCTTTTGGATTAAACACCATTGCTTTTGATTGCTTTAGAACTATATCTCTAGCCTTTATCTTTCCAGGTTTAATCTTTTTGTTCAAGGCTCTTGCTATTCTTCTATGGTAAATCTAAGTGTGAAATAAAGCATCCATCCTTTTCTCATCTAGAGATACGAGGTGGTTGTATCTCTTTTTTGTATCTCTTTTATGTCTCTATAGGCAAAATCGCTTCATAACCATCTACTAATAAGAATGGTGTCTATCTTGTAGTAGTGTGCATCGTGGTTCTATATCCCCACAAGGTAAAAGGGAGGTACACAGACCAATTGTTATGCATTTTCACCATCTTAAAAAGGATTCTCTTCACTTTCTTACTAGCTGCTTCAACTGCACCATTAGCATATGATGCTCAATCTTATATTTCTATAACAACTCAGTTGTCTCTACTTGAAACTGAACACCATTGTCCGTCACCACATGATGTGGGATCTCGTATCTGCAAATGAGATTCTTTTCAATGAACTTTGCCATTTGTCTAGTCTTCAATGTACTAAAGGATTATGTTTCTATCCATTTAAAGAAATAGTCAATTGCCACCACTATATATTTATGCCTGTTTGAGGCGGTTGGTCTTATCTCCCTTATTATATCTATCCCCCATGCTGCAAAGGGCCATGGAGATGTTAAATTATTTAACACTATAAGGGGAAGATGATTGAGATTACCATGTATTTGGCACTGATGAAATCATCTCACTATTTGGATATAATCTTTTTCCATTCTCATCCAATAGTACCTTTGTTAAATTACTTTCTTTACCAAGATCATCCCATTCATGTGTGATCCACAAACCCCTGCATGAATCTCTCTCATCACTTGTTTTGCTTAATTATTCTTGAGACATTTTAGTTATGTTCCATTCAACATTCTTCTATATAATACCTTATCATGACTTGCATAATGGTGTGCAAGAACACGAAGAGCATATTTTTCTTTTAAAGTCACTTCATCTAGGTACTTCCTTTCCTTAATGAATTTTTGGATGTCATAAAACCATGGATTTTCTTCTAGCCTTATCTGAATTCATAACTTGTTCTTTACTATAACATGGAGCTTTCATTTTCATTATTACCAAAGGCTTCATCATCAACCCCGTTGGTTTATCCCACATTGAAGAAAGTGTTGTCAAGGCATCCGCCATTTAATTCTCACCTCTTGGTAAATGTATGAAGAGACAATTAGTAAAGTTTCTCATTAATGACTTCAAATAGCAAATGTAAGGTTTCAACCCTCTTCTTTCACTTCCTACTCCTCATTTTCCTGACTGATGACTAATAGGAAATTTTCATAAATTAATAAGTCTGTAGCTCCAACTGCTAATGTTACTTCTACCCTATAGATACATGCCTCATACTTAGCCATGTTGTTTGTAACTTTAAAGTCTAATTTCTTAGCCATTGGGATGGTTTCTCCTCTTAGTATAACAAGAATCACTCCTAACCCTGCTCCCCTATTATTCACAACTCCATCAAAATAAAGCTTCCATTCACGTTGTTCTATTACTACTAAGTTCTCATATGGAAACTCTAAATTCCAAAACTCATGTTCTTCAACTGCATTTTGTGTGAAGAATTCTACTACTGCTCTTTCTTTAATGACCTTAGTAGTGATGTACTCTATATATCAAACTCAGTTAAAAGTACCAACCATCGAGACATCTTTCCAATTAAAGTCGGTGCTTGAAACAAGTATCATAAAGGATTTATCTTTGAAATAGCTTGTACTTTGTAAAATTGGAAATAATGCCTTAGCTTCCTTGTAGCCCATATGATAATCAAATGTGCCTTCTCCACAAGATCATATTTTTCTTTATATGGCATGAACTTTTTACTAAGATATTACTTTGCATACTCTACCCCTTCCGGTCCTTATTGCATTAGCATTGCCCCTATTGCCTTTTCCTCAAAAGCCAAATATAAGATTAAGGGTTTACCTTGTCTTTGTGGTCTCAACACAAGCGAATTAGTAAGTTATTATTTAATCTTATAAAAGGCTTTTTGACATTCTTCATTTAATTCCATTGACTGATTCTTCCTTAAGAGCTTGAAGATTGGATCACAAACCATGGTAAGTTTCGTAATAAACCTACTAATGTACTATAGTTTCCCAATAAACCCTCATACTTCTTTCTCCATTCTTGGTGCTAGCATCTCCTAAATGGCTTTGATCTTGTTTGGATCGACTTCTATTCCCCTATTACAGACTATATGCCCTAATAACTTTCTAGAAGTGACCGTAAAGATACATTTCTTCATATTAAGCCTTAGGTTTTATCTTTCTATTCTTGCTAGAAACCATTTTAAAGCCTCAAAATGCCCTTCCCTTGTTTCTGACTTAACCATTATATCATTAATGTACACTTCCACTTCTTTGTGCATCATATCATGAAATAGAGCGGTTGTTGCTTTTTGATAGGTCACTCATGCGTTCTTTAATATGAAGGGCATCACTTTATAGCAATATATCCCCCATTCTATGATAAAAGTAGTTTTGATCTTGTTTATAACCATCATTATCAAATTATAACTTAAAAACCCATCCATGAAAGAGTACATTGCACTAGATGTCACACTATTAATAATCATATTAGTATGGGGTAAAGGAAAGTCATACTTTAGGTATGCTTTATTTAGATCTTTGAAATCTACACACATATGAACTTTTTCATCTTTCTTAAAAAATGGTACTATGTCAACCATTGAGGGTACTCTAACACTTTTAGAAAATTAGCCTGGAATTGCTTAGCAATTTCTTCCCTTATTTTTTATGTCCATTCTGGTCTTAACCTATGAAGTTTTTGCTTGATAGGTTTAGCTTCTAGATATATTGGAATGTGATATTCTGCAATTTCTCTATCTAAGCCTAGCATATCCTCATAGGACTAAGCAAATACTGCCTTTCTTTTTGTTAGTATTCTTTCAAAATTTTCACTCTTTTTAGGAGTTAAATCATGTGATATAGAAACATGTTTTGGTTTTTCATTTGTGCCCATGTTTAATGAATATAATTGAATAGAATTAATGTCAAACATGCATGACTGATCATTATTAAAATGCATAAGACTATCAAGATCAACATCACACAAATAAGCCAAACCAAAGTTCATATCATTGACCATAAGAAATATAGAGTTTTCATCCTTAAATAAACTGGACGTTATTATATTAGTTTCTTCATAAAACAACATCTCTAAAAATATTACTAGTAATGCTATTTAAATCTTGTGGTGGTTCTTCATTAGGTAGCAGATAAAGTAGCTCTTCAATGGCCTCACTCCCCATCTTCCTAGTAACTTTTTTCATCACCTTGTCTTTATTATCTTGCACTAGACTCTCAACTATCTATTTCTTGAAGATCTCAAACCTAGGAATATTCACACCAACTACTTAGACAGGCTCCTTTTCCCCCACGTAGAACTTCTCTTTTCTTTCTTTGACAAAGCTATCCTGCAGCGGTCCCACATTCTTTGAGAGGTTATTCTCACTAAAAAACCTTCTTCTAGCTCTTTTATTGCCAAATCCAATTCTTGTATGGCCCAATCCCCTTGTACCATCTTGGCTTTTAAAATATGGGAGTCCTAGTCTTCCTTACTCATTCTTTCCCAGCCCTTATCTAGGCTGATAATTCATTTTCTTAATTATACTTATAACCTTTAGGTCCATTTTAATTCCATAAGAGATAATGGCTATTTGGAAACTAGGAGGGGTAACTACCTACTTCTGACTATCTATAACTACAGACACAGTCTTGTTCATACTAGCATATAAAGTTATAACTTCTCCATCAAGTAAGAATTTCACAATTTGGTGCATAATTGAAGGCACTCCTCCAAAAATATAATACCAAGGACCGCCCAAAAGCAAGGCATAAGTAACAAGGATATCTAGCATAGTGAATTCCACTATTACTTCTATAGGTCTAGTCTTTACAAGAGCCATAAATGTTCCTTCTACATTCCTTGTGCTATCATCATAAGCTCTAATTACAAGGTCTATTTTTTCTAAATCCTCCACCTTCACTCCTAGATTAGGCAGGATTTATAATGGGCAAACATTAATTGTAGACCTATCATCCACCATCATATAATTTGTCCTTTTCCCTCTTACTTTAGCTAGAATGAACAATGCTTTATTATGATTCCTCCTTTATATAGGTAAATCCTCATTAGAGAAAGTAATAACACTTTTCTTTTTCTCAATAACCTTGGGCACCATCGCCTTAGGGGTTACAATAGTTTCGATGTTCATTTTAGCTAAAGCCTTCCTGTGGCTATTAGAATGCATCAAGAGCTCCCAAATGCTTATATTTGATTTTGCCTTCTTAAGTTGTTCAAGAATCAAGTCATTACCATGATCATCTAAGTCTTGTCTTTCAGTGACTTCTTCTCTTTATATAGTTTTCTTTATCAATTTATAACCTTTACCACTTCTAGTAACGTGACTGACTTCTGGATTATCAACCCATACATTGTAGCCTTTAGTGCCTTCTTCATTAGAATTGTACCAGATGTTAATAACCCCAACAGTTTGATCCTTCTTTCCATCTTTCCATACCTCAACCATGCATTTTTCTTTCTTATATCGCAGCTTCTCTTTATCAAATTGATCATCCCACCTTGTAGGCACAATTGACTAAATGGATATATCCAAAGAAGGTGGTTTGGAGTAAAACACCTTATAGTAAAACTTGCCTGAAGGTTGTCCTAATAAGTCTTCTACCATTTTCCCATATTTAGGGGAATTAGGAGATTTCTCATTAGTTTTAAAGTCTAGGTCCTTAAAGGAGTTTAGCACTTCTTCCTCACTTACTCATGAGTTGATCATTATGCTCATTAGGGGTGGCATGTTTCGATAATTTGGGAAAAGGTTATTTTTGGTTTTTGAGTTTGGATTTGATTTCTCAGGGTCTATGATTTTTTTAGAGTCGATGAGGTTTTGAATTGCATGTTTAATGTGCATGCAAGAGTTAGGGAATTACTAGCAATTTGGTGAATTTACAGTAACTATTGGGTCAAAGCCAAGGAGATTTAGGTTTAGCGGTCTAGAGGGGGTTAAGGGTCGAATGAGGCCTAATTGGATCAAATGGTCTAGGACTTTAGATAAAGGTTGGTTAAAATTTGAGAATCTTTTAGGTTGTTGAATAGCATGGACTCCCATAACCCGACTGGCATTTCCTTGTTGTATGCCCCTAGTTGGGTAGTTTCTTGCTTTGATGTACTTGGAAATCTTCTTTTTCTCACTTTCAATCTCCTCAGCTTGCAACCCATCATTATAAAGGTCTACAAATGTCTTAGGGTTCATCGTCTGCAACCTCTCAACCAAATTAAATGACACATTTCAAATAATCATCCTAACCTGATCCTTTTCAGCTAGCTTATTTTTAATTAACCCTGCCTTATTCATGAATCTAGTTAGAAAATCTAAAAATGATTCATTAGGCTTTTACTTAGTCAATTCTAAATCCTTGATAGGCACTTTAAGTCTAGTATTGTAGTCAAATTATTTTAAAAAAGTGGTACATAATTCTCTTAAGTGCGCTCAAATAGACTTCTCCAATCCATGATACCAAATAATAGCCATACCCTCCAAGGATAGTACAAACAACTTAGTAACTACATACAAAGGAGCCTTAGTGGTATAGTAGTCGTATATTGACTAAAGTGAATCCTTGGGTCTCTAATACCATCAAACCTCTTCATCTGTGGCATCTTGAACTTATCAGGAAGCTTATCTTTCTCAAATTGCATCACATCATCAAAGTTAAACAAATATCTGATGCCCTGTCCTCTCATCAATTCTTCCATTTTGGACATCTTTTAAGTTAGTGCTTTCATCTACTTGGATTTCAACTCTTGAACTTGCTCAAAGGATTCCCTTCTTGCTTTTTCAACCATATAGTTCTCAACATCCTCTAATTTCATTTCCATAGTAGGTATATTCCTAGCAACGATTAACAGTTGCCCCCCAGCATTGTCATTATTAGCAGGTGGTGCACCCATAACAGGTGGATTGGATGTAACTGGAGGTGTAGTAGCAGGTGGTGGCATTAATCCAACTAGAGCTTGTCTTAGTTCATCTTGCATCATTCCTCTCATGTCATCCATCAATGCTCCTTTGATGTCATCTAGGGTCCAGTTTCCCCCCTCTTAGTGTTCCATTTCTTCTACTTGTTTAGCTAAAACTTATGCAACTTCTAAGTAGAGTGGATTGATAGGACTCCTTTCCAGTCTACTAAGGATCTCTTTTGTAATTGATTGCAAACTTGAATTTTTTCTCACTAGTTTGCCACCTTTCTAACTTTAAACATAGGAAAACCTAGATGAATCTATAAAGGCTAAAAAATAAAGTGTTAGTATGATGCATGATGCACGTGCTATACAACAAGTTGCAAGTAACAAGTCAAGTGTACATACATCCTTCCAAACTTATTCCTCACACACATGTATTCAATGGTGAGTCTCTTGTCCTAGGTTTTTTTTATCTTGGCTTTAATATCAATAAGGAATATCAAGAACTGATGCACATGCCAAATCTCTTAAAGTAGTAAAACATAGAAATAGTATTTCTAGGTATAAAAGATTAGCCCAATCTTTATTAACCTAAATGGGCTTCTAAAGTATGGGCTTAGGCCTTTATAGATAAAAATACCTTATGACAACAAATACAAGCAATTTGGGTAATCCTAAGGGAAGTTACTAAGCCATTACATAAGCTGAGTCCATTGAAAAAGGTCAAGGTTCCCTTTGCAAGATGCCCTCTTTTAATACTTGAGTTATAGGCTAAGGTCAGAGGGGCCTGACATCCTTTGCAAACTTGAGAGAAGACTACCCTTTTTAGGACTTGGGTTACAGACTCTGGTCAGATGAGCCCGATAATCTCTCTTGAATAGAGTTAAGGGTAAGAGTGGTGGTTAGCCAATTTATAATCCCATGAAGCTAGTGGAATCACGGAACTACAAACTAATGCCATCAGTTAATAGGGACATGTAGAATGAATGTAAGAATAAAATAATAATTAATAAAATAATTCCAAATAACACAAGTAGACTCAATATCTTTTATCCCCAGTGGAGTCACCACTATAGACAGTAAGGTTTAGCGCACGCCTAATATTTTAGCAACTATAATACTATTTAAGCTTAGGGCTCTATAGAACACGTGAACCATTATCACAAACACATGACATGGAGATGAGGAGTTGCCACCCAGGGTAATAACTAGGACAAATCAAAAGTGGTGGTACTTGATTCTCTAAAAGAAAGCTAGCACCATAACCAAGAGATTCTAGGTACGAAATACTAACTTCTTTTAGTCTCATGTTCATTTAGAATTACTTTATGAATTACTATTTTACCCTTTATTTACATGCAATTTAATATAAACCCTTATTTAAACAATTAACTTTAGGCAAACTAGTCATGAAAAATACATGTAAACAATGCATTCATTTAAATTCACAACCCTAAGTTAGTCTAATCTATATTGTTTTTAATTAAATGAGCTAAATCTACATGTTTTAATTTACAAGTGACCCCTAAAGACTAATGGGCCTAATTCTTATTTAATTTTAATTAAGCAAACCTAAATCTATTTATTTTAATTCTAAAAATGGGCCTAAATCTACAAATTATGAAGTTTTTAAATTAGTGGACCTAGTTCTACCTGTTTTAATTCTAAGGCGATCATAAATCTACAAGTTATGGAAAAGGCTTAAATTTAATGGGCTAAGTCTAAATAATTTTAATTATCTCAGATGGGCCTATGTCTAAATTAACTAAATTTGCCCAAGTTATTTCTAACCTAAAATTTAATTAATTATGGGCCTAAAATCAAGTTTAATTAAAACCTAATCCTAATTAAATTAGTAAATCTATTAAATAAAAGGTGAATCTAATTATGAAACCTAAGAAAACCCAAAATTATTTAAATGGGTTAGAGCTTAATATGGGCTCGAGGCCCAAAACACATAAAAAATAAACAAGCCCAAAAAATAATAAAAATATCAAGACAATCAAATAAAATATCAAATAGACAATTAAATTTATTTCTTTTAAAAACCCTAATTTAGTTAAAGTAACCTTAAATAACAAATTATAAAATAATTAACAAGCAACCCTAATTCTATCCACTTAAATCTAATTCAATTTTAATTAAAACCTTAATTATCTCTATAGCCATTAATTTTAATTAATCATTCAATCAAAACCCTAATCTTACTATCTAATTAAAATAAATGCATAACCACACATAGGATTCCATTATTCCCACTATTGAGGTTATTATAATTATTTACTGAAAATAAAAAAAGTAAAAATTAACACAACCCCAAAAAAACTAAATAAATAAAAATACAAAATAAAACAAAGAACAAAATAATAATAATAATAAAACCCTATAAACTATATTGAACTACAAAATTCAATCTGTGGCATTCCATGGATGTTCATGGATTTTGTTCTCTAAGTTAATTCATCATGTAACTCTCTCCATCATCACTAACGCAAACACAAAAATAAACAATCATTAGTGTTTAAACAAAATAACAATAAAAATTAAATAAAGTTAAAATTAAATAGAACCAAGATAATCAAATAAAAAACCCAAAGAAGGGTAGGAGAGGAGATGATTGTATGGATGCAATATTGATTTGCGCCTCAGAGTGGTATAAATCACCATTGCTTTTTTAAAATAGGTCTTCAATGCTTTAATTTTCTTCTCTCAAAAGCTACTGCTTTTCTCCAAAGAACCATAACTCTAAAGAAAATTTTATGGGAAAGTTGTGTAAGAAGAAAGAGAGGTCCAAAAAATTATTTTTCCCCCCTTAAGAGAGTTGAGTTGGGTTTATATAGAAAAACCCTACCCAAAGTCACGTATCTTACTGTGATTTCTCCTATTCACAGTGATAGAGTTTTGGTTTAATAAGGACTTTTAATTCCTTGAAAATTTTAAATAAATCCTGGAAAAGGGATTTATCACATTATTTTGACTAATTAAAATTCAAAAAACAACAATTTCATATTATGGAAAATCAAAAATATAAACGGAACATGTTTAATCCTGACCGGGATTATATAATTTCAATCAGAATTATAGAATTCCAATCTCTTTTTTTTTTAACTTTTAATTACAGAAAGACCCTTAAAAGAATTTAAACTTTTCAATTAGGTCCTTAGAGAAAATGTTACAATTAAGTCCTTAAAAACCAAATAAGTTCTTTTGAAAATGCATTTGGACTTTTGAAGTTTTAAACTTCAAGTGTTGAAGATCTATTTATAGTATTTTCATCATTGGAGTCATTTGTTGCATCCACACTCCATCATCCCAAAATTAGGTTCTTACAACTATAACAACTCCTTTATAACCATTTTGAAATTCCAAGTTCATAAAGAATCTCCTTTGCCAAACGACCTCTTATACTATAACTGAACATGCAATAAATTTTGCTTATATAGTTGATAAGGCTATGCATTTCTGTTTCTTACTATTACATCAATTATCTACTTTATTTTGTATAAAAACTTAGCCAAATATGGATTTTCATTAATCAATATCTCCTCCCCAATTAGAATTTGAAAACCCAATTAGACACAAGTTTGACCTTTAATAACATAAGCCATAATCTATAAAAGATAAAGATATTTTTAGTGTCTAAACTTTTCAAAATTTATCAATTTAGTGTTTAAACAATTTTTTATAACAATTAAGTGTTTAACTATTTTTTATAACAATTAAGTGTTGTTACATGTAAAAAAACACAACAATAAATTGTTTATAGCAGGTTATATAGAGACAATGACCAAACTGTCCATGACAATATTTTAAATTTACATTTTCTACCAAAAAAAATACCTATTTTTCATTTGTAAAACATGATAAATTTACAAAATATATATTTATCAAAATAATCATCTTCTTCTTTGAAAGAACTTGAAGAATTTTTTTTCTTTTTTTTTTAAACTTTATCAAGATAAATATATTTAAACACACTAATTTTATGATACTAATTTTAATTAAATTTATTAAAAATTTTAAATTACATACAAAGAAAGAGAAAAAAAGAAACATATAATTGAAAACTTTATATTTTATATTTTCATTAATTAAAAATTTTGTAAATGATCATAGCTAAATTGGTACCTTTAAATATTTTTATTTTTTATTAAATAAAAATAAAATTAATTTTAAAAATTTCAAATATTAAAATTTTATAATTTAATTTAATTTGCGCCAATCATAATTATAGATGAGATTTCACATGAATTCTACCAATTATAGAATCGCATACTATGAAGTAATTATACAACAATTCATATAATTAAACAAATACTTCATTATATATATATATATAATCTTCCTTGGAATTGGATCTTCAAAGTTTTCCTTATCCATAATATGTATGACCATTTTATTCAACCAAGGAAAATTAGAACTACAACCTTTTGAAAGTCTAAAGTTTGGACTAGTAGCAAGTTTGGATATCATTTAAAATTTTTCAAGTATTTTCCTCCAAAAATAAGTATACTATAATGTCTCATACGACAAAATTTTTTCATTAAGCATGTGACGATAATCATTAGTTGGCCATAATCCTTATCATTTATTTTTAGCCTAAGATTCATAAGGCTTTATTAATATTCCAAGGGCAATGTATACAACAAATAATGGTACTAATAATAATCACTTAATACTTTTCCCTTCTGAGTTATTTCTTAAATCACAAAGAATGGTACTAATAATCATCACTTAATACTTTTCCATTATGAGTTATTTCTTAAATCATGTGATTGACAATTTTGACATGTTCAATTTGTTAGTGCACTATGTTCATTGTATTGGTTTACTTTACTATTATATTCATTTTCCTTGTATTTATTATGTTATAGTTTGTTGTTGTAGTTTATTACACAAAGCAAATCCTTTCTTTTTGTATTTCCTATATATGTAACAGGCTTTAAGTTGATGAAATATATACAAATTCTCTTCTCTAAATAATGTATGCACATTGCATCATAGCAAAAATAGAAAACAATATAACAAACATAATACACTAACATGCCCACTCTTGTTCTTAAAAATAAATCTCCATATTATGTTTTACATAAAAAGCAAACCAATTTTTACTCATTAAAAATTTTTGGTTGCTCAAATTTTCCTCTTTTGTGTCTTTATAATGTTTATAAATTTAATTTGAGAACCAAAACATGTGTTTATTTAGGTCCTTCCATAACTCATTTTGGTTATCGACATCATGATCTTGAAGCTGATAAAATCTATATTGCTAGGCATGTCTAATTTGATGAAAATATGATGAGTGAGAAAAAATTTATATTTTGAACACTCTTTTATATGGGAATACAATCTAATTAGTTACATTTTTAATTAATTTAATTAATTTTTAGATCTTTTATTTATTTTTGTTAATTTAGTTTAGTTGTTAGGATTTTTGTTAATTTTATTTTTTAAAAAGTTTATTTAGTTAATCTTTATTTAATTTTTAAAATAAGGATGAATGAAGGCAATTATAAGATTTGAACAAGTCAAATATAGGATTTGGAGGTTACAACATGTCAAAATCTTAAAGATAAGTGGATTTTTGAAAGCAGCCTATTCTGACACAGTTGTGTGCTTGGGTGTGCACAACTGTGCCTGAGTGTTAGAAAGCTGACACACCCTGCGACACAACCGTGTGCCTAGGTGTGCACAGTTGTGCAAGCTGTTGCAACAACTTCTTAAATTCAAATTTTAAGATGATGATTTGAGGGGATTTTATGGGATTTGAATTGTAACAAACCTCAAAGTTGTTGGAGGCTAAAAGCTATAAATAGGAGGCCTTCATAAGAGCAAAGGAGGATACTTAGTCTTCTCTAAATTTTTACTTTAAAGAATCAAAGTTAATTTTCATTCAAGTTCTTGTTCAAGTTAAGTAGAAAATTAGTTTTGAAGTTTTTAAGGAACAAGACCTTCTATTGCAGCTGTTTAAAGTCGAAACTGGAGTTTTCTGATTTAAACTATTTAGTTATTATTTTCTTTTAATTAATAATGATTGGTTATTTCTTCTCTACTTCATCTTCTTCTCTTTCTCTTAATATACGTGGCTAAGCATAATTTTAGGGTTCTTATTTTATTTTAACCATGTAATTCTTTTTTGAATAAAAATCTAAATCTTTAATCTTAATTCTTTGGTTGTTGTTGAACTTAATGTCATCTTAGGTTTGATCACCCATAAATTGAATTTATACTTTAAAACTTAATTGAGAGATAGGTTCTACTCATTAGTCACTTACTTAGTTGAGAGACATTTAAGTGACTTATATTGATTAAAAAGTTGGACTTAAAATTGGGTTTAAGAAACATTTAGTTAGTGAGAGCTAGTAAACTATGTGTTAATTCTACTCAATTAATTATAGGTTTATTTGAGAGGAAAATCTATGGTTTTAAAAATGCTTTCAAATTGAATTAAGATTAGTTAAAGACTTAGATGTTTAATTAATTTTTAGAAAAGGTTGAAATGATAAAAAGAACCCTAGCCTTTAATTTAATTATTAAGTTTTAATTAATTTTTTTTATTTATTTTTATTTGATTTCCAAACCAAAATTCGATGTTTAAACAAACAAACACTTTTAGTATTTCAATACTCAATTTGTAATCTCTGTGGGATCAATACTTTATTTTACTACTTGAACTAACTCTGTACGCTTACAAATTTCACACGTCATGTTTTTAGCACCAGTGCTGGGGATTACCAAAATTGATGTTGCTAAGAAAATTGTGTTGTTTGATTTAGATGTTATTTTTAATTTTTTTTTCATTTATGGTATTGCAGGGACTTGTGTTAATGTATGCACACAACATGTAGTGCAAGCAAACAAGGAGTTCCACTAATACCAATTGATCTAGAACTTGAAAAGGTAGTTAGAAGAAGAAGGAGACAACATAGAAATAGAATGGAAGAAGAAAGAAATCTGAGACAACAAGTAACCCAAGATGGACAAAATGGGCATAATAGGTAAATAACTATGAAGGACTATGTGAGTCCTAACATCCAAGGTAATCGAAATCCAATCGTGAGGTCGGCGATTGCAATGAATAATTTTAAGATAAAACCCACCATGATCCATATGATTCAAAATTCATAATTTAGTGGATTGCCACACGAGGATCCAATTGTTCACATGACCCGATTTCTAGAGTATTGCTCAACTTTCAAGATGAATGGAGTACAACCTGAATTAATCCAACTTATTCTTTTTCCATTTTCCCTTTATGGATAGAGCCAAGAGGTGGTTTACAAGCTTACCACCTAACTCCATCAACACTTGACAAGAGCTTTACAATGCTTTCTTTAACAAGTACTTCCTACCAGCTAAAGTCTTGAAGATCCAAAATGAGATCAATTCTTTCTATCAAAGTGAGGATGAAAGCTTTTATGAGTGCTGGGATAGGTTTAAGGATCTTTAATGGTAATGTCCACCTTAATTGATACCATCATAGGATTTGGTTCAGTCATTTTACAAGAGTGTCAATCCATCAGTTAGGGTGAACATTGATGCATCAGCTGGAGGAACCATAATGTCAAAAACACCTAAAGAAGCTTTAGACCTTTTTAAAGAAATGGCCAATATACAAAGCCTTTAGTCTAATGATAGGACTATTCTAAAATAAAGTAGATCAATTGAAGTTGATAATTTAACAATGCTTAATGCAAAGATGGATGCTTTATCCAAGAGGATGGACAAGATAAGGGTTAATGCAATATCTAACTTATCTTCTTTTTATGAATTTTGCCAGGGTGATCATCTGACTATAGAATGCCAAATGATGCAAGATTATCAATAGAGAATGTGAATTATATGAACAACTTCAATAAGAGCCAACAAAATCAAGTGCATGGAAACACCTACAACCCTAGTTAGAGGAATCATTATAAATTTTGTTAGAGTAATCAAGGGAATAACCAATGGAGACCATAAACACCACTAAGTTTTGGAGGTTAGAATGCTCAACATCACCAATCTCAAATCTATCAAGATAAGGGTTCGCCCTCAGAAGTATCTTTAGAGAACAAATTGGAGAAGTTCATGGGAGTAATGACAGTAAAGATGAACTAACAGGATGAGGTTACAAAGAGATTTGATCAAATGTTCAAAAATCACTCTTCCTCTATTCATAACTTGGAAATGAAGATAGGGCAATTAGCAAACTATTTATTAATGAGAAACTAAGGTTCATTGCCAAGCAAAACTGAGAAGAATCTAAAGGAGCAGTTGAAAGCAATTACCTTTAAAAGTGGAACTGAGATCCAAACCCTAAAAGCAATAGTGGAATATGAGAAGAAATAGAAGGAAGGGGAGAAAGAACAAGAAGATGAGTGGGTAGAAGTTAAAGTGGAGGAGAAGCTAGAAGTTCATAATGAAAGGCAAGAGAAGCCAAAGTCTCCACCAATTCAACCTTATAAACCTCCAATTCCATATCCCCAAAAGTTGAAAAAATAGGAGCATGACTAAAAATTTGTAAGATTTTTAGAGAGATTTAAGTCACTCAATATCAATATGCCTCTTATGGAGTGTCTATCTCAAATGCCCAAGTATGCGAAATTGTTAAAGGAGCTAATTTCCAATAAAAAGAAAATGCAGGAGTTTGAGATAGTCACACTTAATAAAGAATGTAGTGCAATCATCTCTAATAAACTTCCTTTAAAAAGGAAGCATCCAGGGAGTCTCATTATTCCATGTTCTGTTAGAAATTTAAAATGTCAAAAAGTTTTATGTGATTTTGGAGCTTCAATTAATCTTATGCCTTTGTAAATTTACCATAAATTAGGATTAAGACAGGCAAAATTGACAAGCAACTACTTGCAGCTTGTAAATAGAACAATAAAGGAGCCAAAAGGCTTAATGGAAGATGTGTTAGTAAGGGCTGGAAAATTTATTTTTCCAGTTGAATTTATAGTGCTAGATTTTGAAAAGGATGAGGATGTTCCCCTAATCCTTGGTATGCCTTTTCTTTACACTATGAAAGCCATAATTGATGTCTTTGATAGGACACTCACACTATGAGTAGGAGATGAAAGTTATAAGTTTGTTGTTTACTAAGGTATGAAATTCCCATCCGATAATGAGTTGTGCTTAAGAGTTGATGTTGTGGATGAATGTGTAAGTCAAGTCCAACGAAGGAGGTTGGCAAAATCTATGGAAATTAAAAATATTGAGAAGTGTTTTCAGGAACAATCCTCTCAAGATGAAGCATACCTCAAAGACCAACCCCACTAACCTTATATACAATTACCACACACTGAACCAACACCACCTTTGACCTTAAACCCACTAAAGTTGGATTTGAAACCTTTGCCTAATTATTTAAGGTACATTTTTCTATGAGAAGGTTAGACCTTACCTGTAATTATATCCTGTAAACTTACCCAAAATCAAGAGGATGTGCTTATGGAAATGCTTAAATGAAGGATTAAAGCAATTGGTTGGCAAATCTCCGACATTAAAGGAATAAGCCCTACATATTATATGCATAAAATCTTGATGGAGGAAGGATACAAACCAACTATTGAAAGATAGAGAAGACTTAACCTGAATATGTAAAAAGTGGTAAAGAAGTAGGTGGTCAAACTATTAGATGTAGGAATTATCCACTCAATATCAGATAGTTCATAGGTGAGCCTAATCCAATGTGTACCAAAGAAGGAAGGAAAGACAATTATAGAAAATGAGGAAGGGGAAGCAATGCCTATAAGAGTCATGAATGGATGGAGGGTATGTATAGATTACAGGAAGTTAAACTCAGCTATAAGAAAAGATCACTTCCCATTACCATTTATTAACCAAATGTTGGAAAGAATAGCAGGACATGCTTTTTATTATTTCTTGGATGGATATTCAAGATACAATCAAATTGCAATAGCTCTAGAAGATCAGGAGAAGATGAATTTTATATGTCCTTATGGCACATTTCTTAGAGATGAATGTCATTTGGATTATGCAATGTTCCTGCAATATTCCAAAAGTACATGATGACCATATTTTCATATTTAGTAGAAGAAATCATGGACATTTTCATGGATGACTTTTTAGTCTATGAAAATTCTTTTAATGGATGCTTGGAAAATCTATAGCAAGTACTTGCACATTATGAAGAAACTAATTTAGTGCTAAACTAGGAGAAATTCCACTTTATGGTTGATAAAGGAATTGTTCTTGGCCATAAGATTTCAACTTAAGACATTGAGGTTAATAAAGCAAAGGTGGAGATTATTGAGAAATTGCAATATCCAATGAATGTGAAAGGAGTCAGGAGCTTCCTTGGTCATGTAGGCTTCTACAGATGGTTTATTAAGGATTTTTCAAAAATCTCTAAACCCCTTTATAAGTTACTTAAGAAAGATTCACCTCTTGACTTTACTAATGAGTGCAAATTAGATTTTGATAGGTTGAAGGAGGCACTCATTTCTGCTCCTATAGTTGTAGCATCTAATTGGAACCTTTCATTCAAACTAATGTGTGATGCAAGTGATCATGAAATGGGAGCTGTACTTAGCCAAAAGAAGGAGAATAAACTCCATATGATTCACTATACAAGCAGGATGTTGATGAAGGCACAACTCAATTATACAACAATAGAAAAGGAGATGTTGGTGGCTATTTTTACATTTGAAAAATTTAGATCTTATCTTCTTGGTTCTAAAGTTGTTGTGTATACAGAGCATGCAGCATTGAAGTACCTCATGAAAAATAAGGATTCTAAACTAAAACTCATTAGATGGATGCTTTTACTACTAGAATTTGATATTAAGATCAAAGATAAGAAGGGATCAAAAAATTTTTATAGTTGATCACCTCTCAAGGTTGGAGTTAGATTTAAAGGAAGGAAAGGAAAAACCTATCAAGGAGATATTTCCAGACAAGATGCTCTTGGCAATTGAAAGCTCGAGTGCTCATTGGTTTGTTGATATAGCCAATTTCATCTCAAGTGGAAAATTTCTAGAAGAATTCACTAAAGAGCAAAAGAAAAAGCTAATCCATGACTCTAAATCCTATTTGTGGGATGATTCTTTTCTATGGAAATTATGCAATGATGGCATGATAAGGAGGTGTGCAGCAAGTGGTGAAATCTAGTCAATATTGCAAAGTTGTCATAGTATGGTAAACGGTAGTCATTTTGGTCCATAAAGAACAGTTGCTAAAGTTCTTAAAGTAAGTTTCTTTTGGCCTACACTCTTTAAAGATGCTTAAAATTTTGTATTCAATTGTGACGTATGCCAAAGAAATGGGAACATCTTAAAGAAATATGAGATGCTTCAATCGGGAATTCTAAAAGTTGAGATATTCGATGTTTAGGGCATTAATTTCATGGGACCATTCCTTATGTTAGAAGGAAAAAATTAAATATTTTTGTGTGTGGATTATGTGTCAAAATGGATAGAATCTCAAGCTTTTTCTATAAATGATGCAAGGGTTGTTTGCAAATTTGTAAAGAAGATTTTCTCTTATTTTGGTATGCCTAGAGCTATCATAAGTGATAGGGGAACACATTTTTGCAATAAAAATATGAAAAATATATTGGCACATTGTAGGGTAACACATAAGGTTACAATGCCTTATCACCCCCAAACGAGTGGGCAAGTTGAAGTTAGCAACAGAGAGTTAAAGAAAATTTTGGAAAGAACGGTCAATAAGTTAAAAAAGGAATGAGCAAGGAAGCTTGATGATGGTTTTTAGACATATCGCACTGCTAACAACACACCTATTGGAATGTCCCCATATAGGTTGGTTTATGGAAAAGCTTGTCATCTTCCTGTTGAGTTCAAGTACAAAGTTTATTAGGCGATAAAAGCTTTAAATTATGATTTCAAGAAAGCAGCAAAGAAAAGAATTTTGCAAATGAGTGAACTTGAAGAAATTAGAGAAGCTGCATGTGAGAATTCAAAGATTTACAAGTAGCGTACAAAGAGGTGGCATGATGCAAAAATTAGGATCAAAAGGTTTAAAGAGGGTGACCAAGCGTTGTTGTTTAATTCAAGATTCACATTATTTCTAGGAAAGCTGAAGAATATATGGTCAGGTCCATTTATGGTAACTCATTATATCCTTATGGAGTTATGGAATTATACAACAATCAAGGAGAACATTTCAAAGTGAATGGACAAAGATTGAAGCTATATCATAGAGGCACATTCGATAATTTTCACTAAGTTGCCTATTTAAAAGATTCAATTAATTGATGAGCATTATGGTCTAGCTCATGGACCTTAAAGAGCGCTTTTTGGGGGCTCAACCAAGCTTGTTTTATTTAAATTTAATTTTTGTTATTTTAATTAATTTTAATTTTTCAAGTTTTGAATTCAAGTTTTATTGTGTATTTTCAAGAATCATAATAGAAGAGGAGCTATAGAAGATATTTTTGTAAGTTAAAGTTTGTGGAAAAATGTGTGATTTGTATATGTGAGATGTGTGAGTACTATTATATGTGAAAAATGTAGAAATAGCCTTAGATGACCATTATATCAGGTTGCACCCTACTACATAACTATGTGATCTAATGGAAATTGTTTTAATGTGAAAAATAACATTTGGACACAACTGTGTGCATTAGAGCACACACCCGTGTCTAAATAGGTGAAATTTTGAGGTTAAAGTTAGATTCAGGCACAACTATGTGTGTAGTTGTGCACAGCTGTGCCTAAAATTACAAAAAGAAAAAAATTTTGTTAAACAGTGCACACAGTTGTGCACATCGACACATACAGTTATGGGCACTGTTAATTAAAAAAAATTTACATAATTTTTTTTAAGAGGAATTAGTTTGCCACTTTTCCATGTCTTTCCACTACCCTCATGTCTTTTCTTTCCTATTTTTAGGATTCTAAACTTTAACCACTTTAATATTTTTCAATAATTCTTTCCCATTTCTCCATGACTTTTTCACTTCTCTACGTTTTCCCATTTTCCAATTTTTAGAATTCCATAATTTTCACTACTTTCCCAATTACCCATTTCTAGGGTTCTTTAAAATACTTCTTT
This sequence comes from Mallotus nudiflorus, assembly GCA_947683625.1. Classification (NCBI taxonomy): domain Eukaryota; kingdom Viridiplantae; phylum Streptophyta; class Magnoliopsida; order Malpighiales; family Euphorbiaceae; genus Mallotus; species Mallotus nudiflorus. The sequence goes on along the minus strand of CANTUR010000620.1, from coordinate 124,087 downwards.
TATTAATGTTTTTCCTTCTCTCTTCCTTTACTCTATTTAAACATTTATCTTTTTCACTTTTCACCTTATTCTCTAAATTTTCATTCTATACACACTCTTTTCTCTATAAAAGGCACTACTCTTTCTTTCACCATTTCCATTATTATTTGGATTTTCCATCACTTTTCCTTCTCTCTATGGAAAGAGAGCCTAGAAGAAAATCAATTGCAAGAAAGAAGCATGGTCCTTCCAAAAGAAAGCATAGTGGTGGTTCCAATAATTTGGATGGTGAAAATGAGGAAACATTGGTAAAACCCTTCCCAAAACTTATTCATTTTAGGGATGAGGGGCATAAGAAGAAATTTAAGCAAATGATAGTTAGGAAAATTGTCTCAAATAAATACATGAATGCTTCTACTCTATAAGAGGTTAATTTGCTAGATGACGTAAACATGTATAAGAATAGGATGGGTTGGGATAATTTTATGACTATGTAAAGTCCTACCTTTGTGAGACCAACTTTTGAATTTCTATCAACTTTTACTTTTGATGAGAAAAGTCTTAAGCTTAAATTTTGTTTAGGAAATGAAGAGCATAAGCTTAGTTTGTTTGCACTTAATGATATATTTCTTTTTCTTAAAGACTAAGATGCCAATATTGTGTATGATAGAGATGTCTTTTAGAGAGAAATCATAAGACAAAGGGAGGTGTTTTATGAAGCTAGATCAGTAAAAGAATCTCAAATTCGATCCCCAACTTTAAAATATTTGCATAGGCTCATGTTTTATTCCTTATTTTCAAGGAAAGAAGGAGATGTTGTGGTATCTAAAAATGAACTCAATATCATATATTGCATGGTTAATGATAGAAAATTAGATATTTTCCATGTGATACAATGCAAATATTCATATTTATTTAGGGTATTTTAGTAGTTATTTCTATTTGATTTTACTTATGATTGTGTGTTTTTAGTTATGCAAGTGTTATTTTTATTTCTAATTGCTTTATAGATTTGTTTGTATGTTTTATATGTGTTTTTAGGTCCAATTGGTTCATGGAAAATACCTTGGAATGATTTGAATGAAATATGAAGTTTGGAAAGCTAGGGGAAGTCAATTCAAGTTCATGCCGAGTCGTTATCAGTGGATCGAGTCATCATAGAGACCCTTTGTGTCGAGTCATCACCAGTGGATCGAGTCATGACTGAGAGTTTACCTTGTTAAGAATTAAGTTGTTATGAGTCATGACTATGTGCCAACTCGTAATAGAGCCTGTCGATGCCGACTCATGACTTGGTGCCGAGTCAGTCCATGAAGGCCATCATTTTCCAACTTTGCACAGTTTTTGTATTTTGATTATAATTTCCTCTACAGACTTCCAATTGAGGTGATTCAAGTTTTTTTTGGGAAAGATAACTCATAGATATAGAACTTTTATGAAGGAACTTTCTGAAGATAATGTCATTTAGATGGACAAAAATGCCCTTTAACTTACTATATTTGCATAAGGTTATGATCCTTCATGCCAAAGGGTGCCTTTCTAATTGTAACTTCTTGTTTCTACCTCTAAGGTCTCTATATACATCATTTGTAACCTGTAAAAAAGGAGGAATTCATCTGAAGAGACAAATGATTAAAAAAGATTATTTTGATTAATAGAAAATTACTACTTAGTTTCTTATTTGGAGTTCATTTTTAAAAGATAAAGCCAACCAAGAAGAAAAGAAGATCAATTCGGCCAAGCAATATTAGAAGATATTTAAAAGGGTTTTATTAACTCAACCTTTTCTTTTCTATATTGTATTTGATTATCTTTTAATTCAATTAACCATGTATATTGGCTAAGGCTTTGAAGGAATTGCAATGATTGATTGAATAAGGATTATACATTTCTAACTTAGTTTAGTGATTTGATTTCAATTAGTGCAAATTTATGTTATGTATGCTTGATCACCATATATAACTTATGAATTAAATTATTTGCAATGAGAGTTGAAGTAATTTGGTGGAAGAATATTTAAAGTCACTTAAGTATTGAATATCACTTAGAGACAAGGAATTCATCTTAAGGGAAGAAGCATTTGTGTTATATGTTATTGGTTTTCTTTTATTTTTGCAAGTTCACAAGAATGAATGTAGTTACCATAAGAAAATACCTTTACTTAATAATGAGAATTTCATTTAAAGACTTTAGACTAATTTCCAATCAATATATATAAGAACATTTACTTAATCCTTATTTCACTAACATTGTAATTCTCCTTTATATTCTTTGTTAAGAACTTGTAGTAATAATTAAAATAGAAGGAACTAGAGTGGTTATTTTTTTTTAAATTCTTATTATTATTTTGATTTTACTTTGCCTATCCATCTAATTATTTACTCATTAATACAATGTTATTCCAAATTCCTGAGTGTTTGACACCCTACTTGCTTTGTACTAAGTCCTAGAGACTAGGGTATTACAATTTCACTCGCTTCACCATGCTATTGCTTCCAAATTGAGGGATGTGGCTACCAAGATGACTTGAGCAATTAGGGTGGGAGGTATGGTTCCAACTATAGCTAATTACCTAGGCTTTAATGTGGAGAATATACCATTTGATATGGTTAGGGGTAGATCCTTAATTTATTATTACATTATGGAGGCCATAGGGTTAATTAGAAGAGATTTTAAAGGGAGAGCTAGTCTTATTCTTCCAAATGAACCACCATCAGTTCTAGAAGAAAGGGAAGAAGAAGACCAAGAGATGGATTTTAATGATGTAATAGAGCATTTGGATGACTTAGAACTTTAAGTGGGAGTCATTGACTCAAATGTTGGTGAATTAACTTCACTAGTAACAAGGATGGATGATACTATGATTGGAGTGAATCATAGGTTAGGCATGATTGATCATAACCTTATGGCTTTCTTTTAAGCTCAAAATTTTATTCCACCTCCATACCCACTGCTTGATCAAGAAGTTGAGCATGAAGAAGAGCATCATCTAAAGAAGGAATACATGAATGAAAAATAGAGTGTTATATATATTTTTAAGTAATGTTCTTTTATTATTAAAAAAAATTGTGCATGTGGAGTTTAAATTATGTTGTGTTTAAATTGTTTTATGTTATGAGCATGTTTTTGTTATGTTGCTATTTAATTGTTGATTAAATTAATTTTAATTTCTCCTTTATTTTTAAATTACAAAGTGATGCTAAAGTACATGTTCAAGCTACATATATTTGATGTAAAAAAATAATAAAAGAGTGTCAATTTTCAAGCCATCAAGATGCAACAAGTAGGCATAGTTGTCCTGCCCCTGCGCACAGCTGTACGAAGCCAAGAGAGGCCGTAGGTACAGTTGTGAAAAATGCGCGCACATCCTATATGCAAACAGGACTGTAGCTTGAAAACTAGGCACGGTTATGCTTATTTTTGCACACAGTCATGCAACTTGGTTCTAAAAAAAATTTCTTCAATGCGGACATTGCAAGAATTAAATGTGCGAGAGAAATTATACATAAAAAAAGATCTTTTTCAAATTGTTGAATTTTAATTTTTTAGGACTTTAATTCTTCTTATCTTCTTATTTATAATTTTCTTATATGTTGTAAATGTAAAATTCAAATTTTATTTTCTTCAATTTTTTTTATTTTTTAATTTTAGTTAAAAAGCTTAATTTTTTATCTTTTCTTGTTAGGATTAGGATTCTCAATTTTTTTAACTTCTTCTCTTTCATTTAAACAGTTCATTTAATTCTGCTATATTTCTTTTGATCCTTTGCAAATTAGTGTATTTCTCTAGTATGGCCAAAACAAAGAATCAATAACCCACTACTAGGGGAAAGAAGCCTATTGGAAGAAAAGGTGAGCCACTTGATCTAAGAGATGAGTATGATGCTTTCTTTTCCATTTATTTTAAGGAAGAAGGTAAGAGGTTTTGCTCCTTAACTAAAAGACAGTTCATCAAATCTAAATTTTTTTATGATAATGTGTTAGAAAGCATATGAATGAAGGATTTTATCAATGCATTGTGAAAGAATGGGTTGGATGAAATTAAAGTCAGTTCAATATGATTTATTCTTTGAGCTAACAATTGAGTTTTATACTACATTAAATATTTTATATGAAAATCAAGGAATTTTTTTCTGCAAATTTTTTGGGCAAGAATGCACTTTTGACTATGAAATAATTTCTAAAATTTTTGGCTTTCCTAATGGAGGTATTTTTCAACCTCCATTCGATTTTAATATGAGTACATTTTGGTTTGAAATCACTAGTGGAGATAAAATTTGTGATGGATAGATTCTAACTAGTGGATTAATTCATAGTCACTCATGTTTGCTAATGTACAAATTCATGTCACATACAATTTTGGGAAAAAGGATAGCATTAATGTATCTCCCGATGAATTATTTTTATTATAGTGCATGCATTCTAACACAAAAGTGTGTAGTGCTTTTTTTTCATTCAATGTACGAGTTGTGTAGGCCAGGAAAGCATACATATCAATGGGACAAATTTTCATGGGTTTAGCCATGTATTTTGCTCCATTCGAAATTACTAGGCATAAGCTTGGGCCATTAGAGCCTGAGTTGTTTAATGAAGAATACCTCATCAAAGCTGAAATCATTACTGAATGGGGAGAATTAGAGGATGCTGATCTTAGGAGATGCTACATAATTTGACAAAATGCATTAAAGCTTAGTAAAATCCCTCTACCAAGAGCTGTAGAAGAATACGATAATGTCGATGAGGATCAAGAATATCAAGTAGCTTGTTCAGGAAAAAGGAAAAAGAGTAGATGAATAGGTTGAGAAAATCATAAAGGAAGCAAAAGAGATGATTAACATTTTTTATCATAGAATTAGGAACTTAATTGTGGACTTGTCAAATGAGATGGAGCATTTGAAAGGCAAACGAAGCCAGAGTAAAGGAGATGCTAACCCAAATCGAAGAGCTTAAAAAGAAAATCTTTCAAGACAAAAGATCAAGGGGACCAAGTCAATCTCCAGCAGAGTTTATCTTCACCTCGCCTCCAAGTGCATCCAAATAAGGGAAGTACACTTTCCTGTTCTTTTTGGTTTTTGGTTTTTGTTTTTATATTTTTTATGTTTTTTTTCTTTCAATAAATTGGAATCAAGCATGTTATTAGATTCATTTGATTTGTGTTCATGAACCTATTCCTATGAAGAGTTTATTTCATTAGAGACGATTTTTTTGAGAAAGTGTAATAATCTTCCTTTAATGTTTTATTTTGACTTTAAAATTAGAAAAATGACTTGTGGTAAGGGATTTTTTATTTTTAATGAATTTAATGCTTACTGTTCCATTGAATGATTGAACTTGAATGCTTGAGGTTTAAGAAATATGCTTGTAATTAGGAATTAAGTTTCTGTCCATAGGGTAGTCTAGTTTATATGTATTCAGGCACCTATGAGCTACTCTTTCTCAAAAATAAAAAAAATGAGATAAAGCATAAAATGCACTCATTCAGAGAAGAAATTTTAAATCTAAATTCTTATATGCTCCTTCTACTCCAATGCTCTATTATAGAGTAAGAATAACCAAAGAACCCTTTTTGGAGATATCCACACTGAGTAGTGCAGGAAAGGTGGGGGATGCTAAGATTAGGAAAACCTTGATTAAATAAATAAGTTGAGTACCATATGGTTGCCTGTATATATGAATTTTTTACTACTTAAGTATAAAGATAATTCCTATTTACTTTCAAATTTCTTGGGTGTTAATTGTTCATTTACATGAATTTAATGGAATAGTTTTCTCTTCACATGGTAAATGCTACATCTTTGACCTTGAGTTATTGTTTTAATTTTTAGTCCTTAAGCTTTATATTAAAGGAAGATTGGAATGGTTATTCAAGTTAAAACTAGCTAATGATTTTGATTGTTTATATGAATGGGGTGTTCTTTTGTTTGCTTGAGGATAAGTAAAGACTCAAGTGTGGAGGAATTTGATGAGTGAGAAAAATTTTATATTTTGAACACTCTTTACTCTGAGAATATAGTCTAATTAGTTGCATTTTTAATTAATTTAGTTAATTTTTAGATCTTTTATTTATTTTTGTTAATTTTGTTTAGTTGTTAGGATTTTTTTTTAATTCTGTTTGTTTTTAAGTTTATTTAGTTAATCTTTATTTAATTTTTGAAATAAGGATGCATGAAGGAAGTTGGAAGATTTAAACAAGTCAAATATAGGATTTGGAGGTTACAAGTCAAAATCTTAAAGAAAAGTGGAGTTTTGAAAGCAGCTTATTCTGACACAACCGTGTGCCTAGGTGCACATAGTTGTGCCTGAGTGTTAGAAAGCTGACACACCCTGTGACATAGCCGTGTGCCTGGGAATGCACATCTGTGCAAGCTATTGCAACAACTTCTAAATTCAAATTTTGAGATGATGATTTGAGGGGATTTTATGGGATTTGAATTGTAACAAACTTCAAAGTTATTGGAGGCTGAAGGCTATAAATAGGAGGCCTTCATAAGAGCAAAGGAGGATATACTTAGTCTTCTCTAAATTTTTACTTTAAAGAATCGAAGTTAATTTTCATTCAAGTTCTTATTCATGTTAAGTAGAAAATTAGTTTTGAAGTTTTGAAGGAACAAGACCTTCTATTGTAGCTGTTTGAAGTTGAAAATGGAGTTTTATTATTTAAACTCTTTGGTTATTATTTTTTTTAATTAATAATGATTGGTTATTTCTTCTCTACTTCATCTTTTTTTCTTTCTCTTAACATGCATAGCTAAGCATATTTTTAGGATTCTTATTTCATTTCAACCATGTAATTCTTTTTTAAATTAAAATTTAAGTCTTTAATCTTAATTCTTTGGTTGTTGTTGAACCTAATGTCATTTTAGGTTTGATCACCCTTAGATTGAATTTATACTTTAGAACTTAATTGAGAGATAGGTTCTACTAGATTAAAACAATAACCTCTTAGTCACTTACTTAGTTGACAGACATTTAAGTGACTAATATAAGTGACTAATATTAATTAAAAAGCTAGACTTAAAATTGGGTTTAAGAAACATTTAGTTAGTGAGAGCTAGTAAACTATGTGTTAATTCTACTCAATTAAATATAGGTTTATCTGAGAGGAAAATCTATGGCTTTAAAAATGCTTTTAAATTGAATTAAGATTAGTTAAAGACTTAGAGGTTTAATTAATTTTTAGAAAAGGTTAAAATGATAATAAGAACCCTAGCCTTTAATTTGATTGCTAAGTTTTAATTAAATTTGTTTTATTTATTTTTATTTGATTTCCAAACCAAAATTTGGTGTTTAAACAAACAAACACTTTTAGTATTTCAATACTCAATTTGCAATCTCTACAGGATTGATTCTTTATTTTACTACTTGAACTGACTCCGTACGCTTGCAGATTTCGCATGTCAAAATAATTTTTCATATCCTCAAGAAAATTTTTCTTCCTACCCTACTTCAACTTTGGACACAAGTCCCTAGTTAAAGGTTATTTCATTAAGTCATGATTCTTCACATCCTGTAGGTAGGATTCCTCATCCTACTTTATCTCTCCTTTTACTCAAACACTTGTTCCTTATTAACCTCACTCTATCACACACACCTCATCTTTACCTAGTACTAATATCTCAACCTTACCATCATCTTAAAATCCTTATATTCTAATGTCCCCAGTAGCCTCTCTATCCCGTGGACTAAATTTAGTGGTTGAACTCTCTTCTTACTCTCCGTAATTTTCACCTCAAAACCTCATACACCTGACATCTACCCAGCTTGCTTCTATCCTACCCCTAACTCTTCTCTGCCAACCTCACATACCTGCACATACACTATGCTGCTCAATGTCCCAACGACGTGCCTTTCTCACCCACCATTGAACCTCATCTCCTCCTCCAAACTACCATTTAATTGAACCTTCATTCTTTGCCATTGCCAATAAATATAAAGAGTGGAAACAAGTAATGAGTGATATGATTACTGCTCTTCTTCATAACAAGACATAGTTTTTTATTCCTAAACCATTAAATAAGAACATAGTTAGCAACAAATGGGTGTACAAAATTAAAAAGAATCATGATGGTTCCATTATAAGGTACAAGGCCATATTGGTGGCCAAGGGTTTTACGTAACAACATAGTCTTGATTTCCAATAACCTTTTAGTCTAGTGGTTAAATTAACCACCATTCAAACTATTCTTGCTCTTGCAGCTATGAATTTATGGCATATTAAACAATTGGACATCTTTAATGCTTTCTTGCATGGCCATTTATAGGAAGAGGTTTACATGTCAAAACCTCAAGGGTTTTTTTATTCTAATCACCCTAATTATATGTGTCTTCTCAAGAAATCTCTTTACAGCCTCAAGCAAGCTCCACAAGCATGGTACACAAGACTATGAGATTTTCTTCATCAATTTGATTTTAAATCATCACTTGCTTATTCTTCTTTATTCACCATACAAGAAGGAACTCATTATTTATATATATATTGGTGTATGTTGATGACATCATAGTCATTGGCTCTTCCTCCTCTCTTATTTGCAAATTTGTACAATCATTATAGGCTACCTTCCCTATTTGTGATGTTGGTGACTTACATTATTTTCTTCGACTTGAAGTTTTTCATCATAAAAATGGAATTTACTTGAGTTAAAAGAAGTATCTTCATGATTTACTTGTTAAGATAGGTATGGTTGACTCTAAAGCTTGTCTTACTCCCATGGCAACCACTCCACCTTTAATAAAAGATGGTTGTCCTTTGCTAAAATTTACAGACATGTAGTAGGTGCCATTTAATATGCTACTTTTACTCGGCCTGACATAGCTTTCATAGTTAACAAACTATGTCAATTCATGCACCGCCCTCTTGATACTTATTAGGGAGTAGTCAAAAGACTCCTTCATTATATCAAATATTCACTTGATGATACATTGTTCTTTGCTCAAAATTTCATATATCAATTGTAGTGTTTTTCTGATAGTGACTGGGGTGGGTGTCTAGATGATCGACAATCAATAATAGGATATGCTATTTATTTAGGTTCATTTTTAATCTCTTGGAATGCCAAAAAGCAACCTATAATCGCTCGATCTTCCATTGAAATTGAGTATAAAGTTATTGCCAACACCACTGTTAAATTGCTATGGATACAATCTTAGCTTAAAGAACTAAGTGTTTCTTATATCATTCTTTTGCCATCTTACGATTGAAGCTCTACTTGTAGCCTCGCCCCCGTCAGCTTAGGACAGTGTTAGTGTAATATATTCATTGTATTGGTTTACTTTATTGTTATATTCATTTTCCTTGTATTTATCATGTTATAGTTTACTATTGTAGTTTGTTACACAAACCCAATGCTTTCTCTTTATATTTCCTATATATGTAACGAGCTTTACATTAATGAAATATATACAAATTATTTTCTCCAAGTGTTGCATTTACACAATTATGATATGCTCATACTTTATTTTATATCTAGCAAGATTCATTATTAACCATCTAAGTTTTTTTTTGTTCTAAAGTCTTACAAACTATAAAAGTACAAACTGGATGAGCCTGATTAGGATGGAGTTTATTTCTTATAAGCTCTCTATAGTTTCTAAGTCGTTGTATTCTCTCTAAGCGTGACATGTTCCTTAAACACACATTGAGGACAGAACAAAAAGAAATATTCAATAGTTAATAACTTTTAAGCTAACACACTTAAAATAAATAAATATAAGTTCAAACATGAACTTAAGACACAATCATACATTAAATATAATTTTAGAACATTTTCATGACCAGAATTGTGAATAACTATACAATTATTATGAATGTTTTTATTCAATTGAAATTGCATTTTTAATCATTAAAATGAATCAAAAATTAATTTTCTCCCATGAGATCTCGACCCTTAAATAACACCTTATAAAAAATTATAAGTATTTTTCTCAATTAAAATAATCTTATGTTAAATTTTCTTTTTCTCAAAAAGAAAATTAGAGAATAAATGGATTTAGTATTAAAATAATATTTTAACATATAAAAAATTCTATGAAAATTTTGGAGTCTAATAGTGGCAAAAGGGTAAAAAATGGTTACTTGGAGTGCCTTCACGTGCTGCAATTGCTTATAGGGTTGTAAGGCCTTGTTTGGTTGGCTGATGTTGCCTATTTGTAATAACCCGAATTTATGTGGTTATTAATATTATTATTTTATTATTACTATTGCTATTCTACTTATTATTATTATTATTATTATTATTATTACTATTATTATCATTATTTTATTGGTATTATTGTTATGGTTGTTATATATATAAAAAGAAAAAGGAGAGCAAGTAGCTCATGAACACGTAGAGTGTCCATGACCAAATAAAAGAGGAAGAAAATGTTGTCTGCATGAATGAAAAAGCAACAACGAGAAGGAGCTTAGCTTAATTGGTAAATTCCTTTTAATACCAAAACTTTTATTCTCCTTTGTTAAAAATCCAAATGACCTTTGATTAACCCCAAATTTGAACTATAGATTTGTCTCACTCTCCTCTTCATTCTAGTGGTTTTCATTTTGTAAGATATGGTCTGAAACAAGTAGAATTAGCTTAGATCAGTCAACCTTTCATCTCATTGTTGCATTATTCCATGGGTTCTAGGCATCATGATTACTTCAATTATGTTCCTCTTGTCACTAGGAGTCTATGGCACCAACCATGCGTTTGATATCCATCTTTAGAATATTTGGTGAATTTTTAGGTCATTTTTAATTTTTTTATCTCCTTGTTCAATGTCTATTTTGGTGGGTTTGAGGTTATATATATGTTCTCCTAATTATTGTGAACATCTTAATATGATTTGTTTGATCGGTTATTGTGTTTTCAGGTGAGAATCCAACGAGTCCCACCCGAATTCCGATGAGTAAATAGTACTAACTTTGAAATAATTATGAACTATTTTTAACAAATAATATAAATTGTGGTGATCAATTTCTATACTTAGAGTTTAGTCTAATTCTCTACAGATTTTAAGAAATAAATCTAGAAAAGGTTACGATGGAAATTCTTTAATTTTTATTTAATTTAGTTAAATCATCAGAGATAAATTCCTTTAGCTTCAAAAGTTATATTTAGGATTTTTCTATGTCCATTTTATAAATTCCTTAATTTTAATAATTTTTCCAAAATTTTGGAAAATTTTTTATGAATTTTATTTGTTAAATATAAACATGTTTTAAATAAATTCTATTTATTATAGAGGGTTATGGAGTAAGAGCTGTAGCATTTGGGCAACCGAGGACACATTGGCCATCACGCTCCACCTATGAGTTAGTTTTATAAAAATGTTTGTTGAGATTATATAAATAAGAAATTTCATGAGAAAAATTTAACTATGGATATGAATATTATTCTGAGCATGATTTTTTTACTATATTGATGCCAAGAATTTTGAGCAGTTGCTTTACCTTGATTCCATCTCATTTTAATTTATTTTACTTCATTAAATTTATTTTATTTTATTTTATATGATAAGCATGTTTTAGGAAAAATGGTTGAACATGCCACCTGGTGTGTGTCACAAGGACTTTGTGCACGATAATGTTCATTTGTGTATTACTAATTGATTAATTGCGAGCCCTAGTTGAGTGAGACTCTTCGAGTAGAATTATAGATTATGAGCCCTGGTTGTGTAAGACTCTCTGGGTAGATATATGTCTACTAGTTGGACCTTAGTTGAGCTTGCTCTCTAAGCGCTAGTAAATAATGAGTGTAAGAAATTGACTACGGCTAGACCCTAGTTAAGTTTTCTTTCTAGGATCAATAGTCATTTAGATTTAAAGAGCCAAAAGGCTAGTAGAATTGAGGTTTAGGCTTTTACCATAATTTCCACTAAGCTTTTATTTACTATATAATTTTTTTTTTTTTGGCATGGACTATTTTTATATTTAAAAGATTTATAGATTTTGGAAAGGTATTTATATAAATAAAATTTTATTAAAGTAAAGGATTTCAATTATATACTTGTTTAATTAATGGTTTAAATAGGTATTGATACCCCATATACATATTCCTATTATATTTTTCTTTGTTTATTTTTTTATACAAGGGTGATTTTCAAATAAAGGATGTCCAAACTAAATAGGAGATGCATTCCCAATTAAAGAGACTCTCAAACAGGAAAAAATACTCTCTAAATAAGCATAGGATTTTCATTAAAGAGGAATCTTATTCCTCTTAGGTTTGAGTATTACTATCCCTATAAATAGGACCCCATATCCCTCATTCTCATTCATTTTATTCTCTTATACTCTTTGCTCTCTTTATCTCTCTAAATTCTCTCTCTACATTCTCTAACTAAGGCATCAGAGGGTTTGTGGGGTACTCCCCACCTCTCACTTTAGCCCTTTTTTTATTCCTAGCAGGGCTTAGACTTAAAAGTCCTAAAAATAAGTTATCAAGTGACATCGTCTTTGGGGATCTCTTGAGTTAAAAGCCATTAAGCATCTACCAAACAAGATATTGGCATCATGACTTCCAGTCCACCACCAATCTCAACCCTAGACACACACATTAACCCAGCAACCCCAATTCCTCCAATCATTATGTCAGCACCCATTTAGCCAATAATTCTCTTAGCACCCTTTTAGCATGTTAGCCCCTCGTCACAAGCTCCACCTAGAGCATACAATTCAACTAGTAATACCCAAGGATGGCCAACACTAGGCATCAACTTCCCTTGTTATGCTCCTTTATAGCATAACAACAAACCCAAACCTTCCATATACAAGCTTGCCAAAAAACCCACTATAAACACACCAAACATAAACATAATAACCTAAACACTCAACCTACCTCCACTAAGTAAAGAAGAAATGATTAAAACATCTAAACCCAGATGCTCCTTATGTAACAATAGTTGAATTCCTTCATTCAAGGCAGTAATCCTGGAATAACTCATCCAAAGAACAATATAGCAATACCACCAATAGCTCCAAATGTGTTTGGTAGAAATAGAGAAAATCATAAAGCTTAAAAAAGAGAATCTAACTCAATAATCCTAGCCCTAAATGACTCAAAGATAGCTTATAAAGTTGAAAAGGTCATGCATAAAGTTGGTATTGGACCAAGGAAAGAAGATGAATGCATTTTGGAAGGAAATACACCCTTTATAAGTAGAATAATTAGGACGAAGATCCCAACCAAGTTCAAAATGCCTCAGTTAGATCAGTTTGATAGGACTAGGGATCTAACTAACCATATATCTTTATTCAGAACTAGGATGCTACTTTAAAATGTAAATAATAGAATCATGTGCAGAGTCTTTCCTAGGACACTCACTAAGAATGCTTAGAAGTGGTTCCACGGGCTTCTTGAGAATTCTATCTCATCCTTTAAGGAATTAGTTGAGAAATTCTAGACTCAGTTCATCACCAGTCTTCCTCCTACCAAAATCATTAACAACCTTCGGATGTGTAGACAAAAGGCCATAGAATCATTAAGAAGCTATTTAGATAAATTCAACAAGGTAGTTATACAGATAAATAATTTGATTGATGAAGTCACTGTAGAGGCCTTGAAGAATGGAACTCTGTTAGGGAAAATCAAGGACAAGATCATGACCAAAGAACCTAGCACCTTTACTGAGGTAATGGCTATGGAAATAAAGATAGACAAAGATAAGAGGATGCACTGAGATGATGAAAAAGCACCTATCAGAAAAGATGAAAGGTCAAAATCAAGAAGGCCCAAATTCCAAAGAAAAAACTTTAGAAACCCAGTGGAAGGGTTTAGAAAGGAGGTGGAGAAGTACACATCACTAAACACCTCCAGATCCAACATCCTCATATGGATCAAACAAAAGTGGCTTGGGTATAACTACAACTAAAAGACTGAGTCCAACCATGAGGGCCATGCAAGATAGGAGGTACTACTGTCAATACCACCTGGACTATGGGCACGAGATTGACACATGCTAAGAATTAAAGAATGTTATAGACAAATAAATACAAAATGGGAAACTCAACAACTTCATTGACACGACTAGAAGGAATAAAGACCCAAATGATTAAGACAGAGATCAACCGGAGCCAAAGAAAGCTCAGAATGAAGTAGTCAAGTTATAAACATGATTTTCTAAGGAGAGACAGTTGAAAAAAAGCATAAAAGAACTTGAAAGGAAGAAGGCCCCACCTTAGGAAGAAAGAAAATCATCACATTTGGATTGGACGATGGGAAACACGTTCAGCATCCTCACAATGATGCCTTAATGGTAAGTGCTTTCATCAATAATTACTTGGTAAAAAGATTACTAATTGATGATGGAGGTGCTATCAACGCACTCTCATGGAATGCTTATAAGGCAATGAGAGGTTTTTTCACTGATTTGAAAGCCATTTGAAATTCCACTACAAGATTTTATGAAGGAACCACACAACCAATGAGACTAGTAGAGCTGAGTTTAGAATTTAGTGGTTGAGATATTAGAGACATGAAGGTTTTCAAAGCCCTATTTAATGTGATAGATCCTCCTCTCATGTACAATGGCATCATAGGTTGGCCAATCCTCTATAAGATTGATGCAGCCACAAGCATTAGACATCTGACCATGAAGATTCCTCTTGAAGGCTGGGTCATAATAATCCATGGAGATCAACATATGGCCAAATAATGCTATCAGCTGGTTGTTAAGCCCTATATAGAAGCATTCCCTCTAGAATCATTAGAATTTGAGAAATAAGGAGTCAATCCTAAACTGGTTAACTAGGTCCAGACCTTACAATTATTGGATGGACGATAGTCAAAATCAGTAATGAGCTTAATAACGAAGTCAAGAATGGAATAAACAAGGTCCTCATCAAGCATTTAGGTAGCTTGACCTTTAAAGCATCTGAGATCACTAGGGTAGATCCTCAAATTGCCTTACATAGTCTAAATATCAAGTCAGGAGTTAAACTCGTTATTCAAAAAAAGAGGAACTTCATATATGAGAGAATGAGGTGATCACCGAATAGACAAAGAAATTACTAGATGCCAAATTCATTAAATAAGTGACACACCCAGAATGGGTAGCTAATGTGGTGCTAGTGAAAAAATCAAATGGAAAGTACATAATGTGTATAGACTATATTGATCTCAACAAGGCATGCCCTAAAGACAGCTATCCATTACCAATGATTGATTAGCTAGTAGACTCAACTGCCTAACATAGCTTATATAGCTTTATGGATGCTCCTCAAGGGTACCATTAGATACTAATAAAGAAAGAAGATAAAGAGAAGACATCGTTTGTCACTCATAAAGGTCTTTATTACTATAAGGTTATGCCCTTTGGACTAAAGAATGCCGAAGCAACATACCTAAGGCTAATGAATCATGTGTTCCATAAACAAATTAGGAAAAATGTATAAGTATATGTGGATGATATCATTGTCAGGAGCCAACATACAGAGCAGCACTCCAATGATTTTAATCAAATCCTTTGAATAATATACCAATACCATATCAAGCTTAATCTAGAGAAGTGTGTTTTTGGGGTAAAAGCAGGCAAATTCTTGGGATTCATGATATCCCATAGAGGAATTGAGGCTAATCTGAAAAAGATAGAGGCCATACTTAAGATGAAAACTCCAACATCATTAAACAAGCTCTATAAGCTAAATGGAAGAATAATAGCTTAAGGGCAGTTAATCTTTTGTTCAACCAAGCAGTGTCTGCTACTATTCCAAGCCTTAAAAAATTCTAAGGTGTTTGTATAGAATGAAGAATGTCAGGCAGCTTTCAAAGACATCAAGAAGTTTATATCCTCCTTACCTCTCCTTAACAGGCTAATCCCTAAAGAAGTTTTGTACCTACATCTCTCTATCAGAAAGGAGTCAATTGCATTGGTACTACTTAGGAAGGAAGGAAGCCAATAAAATCCAGTGTACTACATTGACAAAATACTCAGATGTTCAAAAGTCCGGTATCCCAAATTGGATAAGGTAGCTATGGTCATCATACATACATCCTGGAAACTCATATATTATTTTCAAGCTGACTCAATCATTATAAGATTCAGCTTCCCATTAAGGAAAATCTTACAAAGACCTGAAACATCCGACAGACTAGTCCAATGGTTGATATTGCTTGGAGAATTTAACATTAGTTATGAACCTTAGTAATAGAACAAAGCTCAAACCTTGGTTGATTTTATACAAAAGATAATAGTGGAAGACTTCATCCCTTTTGGATTCTCAGAGTGGAATTTATACATTAATGGAGCCTTATCCATTTGAGGATCTGGCGCTAGGGTCATCCTCAAAGGGCCAAGCAAGGTCACCATCAGATATGTAGTTCAAATAAAGTACAAAGCCACTAATAATATAGCC
Organism: Mallotus nudiflorus; assembly: GCA_947683625.1. NCBI lineage: Eukaryota > Viridiplantae > Streptophyta > Magnoliopsida > Malpighiales > Euphorbiaceae > Mallotus > Mallotus nudiflorus. Next base: position 107,779 of record CANTUR010000620.1, on the reverse strand, counting down.
AAGTATGAAGCACTCATTTCAATATTGAAGTTAGCTATAGAGGTTATAGTTGAGCATTTCATGATACACTTTGATTCACAACTAATGGTAAACCAAATCAGAGGAACATACCAAATCAAGGAGCCAAGCATCACCAAGTACATTGAGAAAGTCAGATAGCTCCTAATGAAACTTAAACAAGATAGGGAACAGTGGAAAATCATCCAAATTCCTAGAAGTGAAAACTCAGAGGTAGATTCATTAGCCAAGTTAGTAGCAGAAGACAATCAGACATTTAAAGAGCTTGAACTTATTGAGGAATTGATGAAGCAAAGCACTAAGGAAGCATAGATCATGGACATCTAGGAAATAACAAAATATATGAAAGTGATCATTCAATATCTTCAATATGGGGTACTTCCACAAGATAAGTTAAAGGCTCAAAATTTAAAAATAAAAGTTGCACACTACTCCATGCATAATGGGGAACTCTACAAAAGGTCTCTCTCATATCCATGGTCTAAGTGTGTATTACTAGAGGAAGGAAATTATATGCTTAGAGAAATTCATGAAGAGATTTATGGAGCTTATGAATCTCATTATTCACTTATTAAAAAAGCATTGCTCCAAAGTTATTATTGGCCTACCATGTCTCAAGATGCTCAAAAATTAGTTTAATAATGCCACGAATGTCAATAATTTACTTACTTCAGCCATAAGCCTTTTAATACTTAGCATCCGATTAGGAGTCAATGGCCTTTCGTAATATAGGGATCGATATATTAGGGCCATTTCTTATTTTAACCTCCTATAAGAAGATCTTGATAATGGTTATAGACCACTTCACCAAGTGGATAGAAGTTGAAGTTGTCCCAACCATCATTAAGGTATGGATTCAATACTTTTTATAGAAAGAAATCATCTATAGATTTGGCATATTGTGTACCTTAATAATAGACAATGGGAAGCAATTCGACAATAAGAGATTCAAAAAGTTCTATTCATATCTTAATATAGAGCTCCGATTTACTTCAGTAGCTCATCCATAAATAAATGGCCAGTTACAAGTCGCCAATAGGATCATTATGCAAAGTCTAATAAAGAGATTATATGAAAAGAAGAGGAACTGGGTTGAAGAACTCAACAATGTCATATGGGCTTATAGAACAATAGGAGAAACACCTTTTAGACTGACTTACAGAATGGATGCGGTAATCCAATGGAGATTGGATCAGTAAGCTACTAGGTAACTGAGAATCTAGATCAGGAAGTCAACAACATCAATGCTTGGCCTAGACCTACTTAAAGAAAGGAGAGAATGAGCATTCATTGTAGCAAAAGCCTAGAAACAGAGGATCATGGAGTATCATAACAGGCATGTTTGACTAAAGGAATTTAAGGTTGGAGACTGGGTACTCAGAAGGTATAACATTGATAAAGGCAACTCTAACATGGGCAAGCTTGGACCTAATTAGGAAGGTCCTTACCAAGTCACTGAGAAAATGACCAAGGGGGTTTATAAGATCAAGGATAAATGAGAAAAAGAGCTGCCTCGATATTAGAACTTAGATAGCCTTATGAAATATTATCAATAAAATTTATTTAGAGTATACCAAGTTTGAGAAATAAAATATATATATACTTCATTCATTAATTAAAAATATTATAAGGATAAATATTTTAAAGTATTTTATAAGTCAGCCTCAAATCCATAAAGCATAATCTCGTCATTAGGATGAGCTTTAACATCTTCTAAAAACTGAGATTCAAAAATTAAAGTGGATTTAGTGCTAGAAGAAGTAGCTCTAGAAGTACATCTCTCTTTAATGACTTAAGGATCTTTAGGAAAAACTTAGTAGCAATATCTTTAGCTATAGCCAACTGCACTAGATCATTGGGAGTGATCTTATTCATATCAGAGAAATCTAAGTTCAAACATTGTGCCAACAATACCTTTTAACACTCAAACTTGTAGGCCTTGAGAAATCCCTTCACCATTTTGTAATAAGTTCTCAGGTTGTCACCCCAAGTTTTCTTTTCATTAGCTAACTCTTTCCTTAGAGTCTCAAGTTCGACATCCTGTGTCTCGATCTTTGATGTGAGTTGAGCTTATGAATGCTCAAACTTTTGGATCTTCATCAAGCCCATCTCCATTTTTTATTTGAACTTTGTGCTATTAGTCTCAGTGAGCTCTAAGGTGCACTTCACCACATCCAACTTCTTCTCATAATCAATCATGATGGTCCTAACCTCAGCCTCTTTGATGTTCTATTCACTATAAAGGATAAAGTGATTATCCTTCACCAATAGCAACCCTTGAGCCATTTGATAGACAAGTATAGAAAATAAAAAAAAATAGGCACATCAATGGAAAAGATTATTGCACTAAGAAGGTTAGACAAGTTACCTTTAAGGCATGAGTAATCAATGAGTTGAATAACTCATTCCATCCATCCTCCTGCCACCTCTAGATATCATTAGGCAACTATAGGGACTTGGCATAGTGATTCATAACTGGTGGGTTGGAGATGCTGGTAGGCTTCACCTTAAATAAGATCCATTTTTTCAGATTTGAGAATCCGATGAGCTTAGGACACTTAATAAACACCTCCTCCCTAAGTTGTTCCTTGTTACTGAACTCCCCACTCTGGGAGCGCTTCTTAGGAAGCTCAAATGCTTCCTTTTGAAGGTCATCAAGTATAAATTTGCCTTTATTGCTCATGTATTGATTAGCACGAGCCTCTGAGGTCTCTATATCCCATATAAAAAGTTTAGTTAGATGAGTAACTTGCTCCTCTAGCTCCTCATCTAAAAAATTCCACCTATAAAAATGAAATAGTTAGTCATCTATAAATAAAAGGAAAGAATAAAAGTTAGAATGTGCCTTCAAAATCTCAAAACTTACCACTAACATATATATGTTCAGGGGAAACTCTTTAGAGGTATCTTCAAGATAAATTATCAACAAAAGTTCCATTGGCTATAGCATGGGGATGAAGCCTCAGAACCAACTTAGTATCTTCTTCAAATAACTTTAAAGGAAACTTCACTCTTTGGCAATCATCGACCCACATCTGTCGGATATTGATAAAATTCGATGAATGTTTAACTACAAAGAATCTATGCCTCCATTTCTTATGAATGTTTGGAAGCTTAACAAAAAGACTATGGTTCATAACAATTAATAAAGAAAACATTAGCTCTCTACCCTCCCTATGCTTCAACTCTATAAACTCGATGAAGATCTGGTAACTGTTATATTGAAGTTGGCTAAGAGTTATGTTATATCTATTTAGGAAACCCCTAACGAAAGGGTCCAGGGGAAATTTCAACCCCCCTTCTAACTAATCAAAGTACATAACTAGTTTTTGCTAATCTAGTAATGGGGTATGAGCCTTGAAATTCTTATCTATGGTATGTAAAGTGAAATCCTAGGGAATTCTGAAATGCCTTCTATACCATTTAAGCATGTTCTCATCTATCCTAGACATAAACAAATCCGAACTAACTTGTTATTATGGACCCTTAGATCTTATTAAGAATAAGTAAAGAGGGAAGAAGATAGAAAGGGGACAAGACTTCACTTGGAAGGAGAATAACAAGTCTGCAGAAAGTGTAAAGGAAGCGAGTACAAAAAATGCTCGAGAGAAAAAAAAAATAAGAAGTAGGAAGCAAAAAAAAGAGTAAGGCTAGCAAAGGAAGTAGCCTATTTAAGGAGCAACATAAGGTTCTAGAATGACCATTACTGCCCTCACGATTATTTACATCTCTCTCATACAACATCAAGGGTATTCTAAGAAAAAGAAAAACCCACTAATCGAGAAATTATTATTATGGCAGCTAAAATGTCTCATATTCTAGCAACTAAAATGTCTCATCTTCTAACATATAAAATGTTGATAATCCCGCTCACCTCACTACCAGTTGTCCTTTTTATTGGCATTCAGGTTGCGCTTCTAATGTACTGAGATTCTAAGTCCAATGACTGAAGTTAGGACCCTCAGGTTGCTTTAATCGTACTAAGGTTCAGTACTTGGGCCACACTTCTAATGCACCAAGATTGTAAGTCCAATGATTAAAGCTAACATCCTCAAGTTGCTTTGATAGTACTGAGGTTCGGCACTCAGGTCGTGCTTCTAATGCACCAAGATTCTAAATCCAATGACTAAAGCTGGCACCCTCAAGTTGCTTCAATAGTATTAAGGTTCAACACTCGGGCAGTGATTCTAATGCACCAAGAATCTATGACACTTGGGTAGCACTTCTAATGCACCGAGAATCTATGGCACTCGGGTTGCGCTTCTAATGCAATAGTAACTTAAACTTTGGATAAATGTATTCATGATTTAATTAGTTTAATTTAGGGTTATGTAACATTTTGATGATATAATGTAATGGGCATATATTTGTATTATAGATTTTTTTATATTGGTGATACATGTATTTATGGTGGATTTAATATGGATTATAGTGTAATTATATAATGGTGTTGATTAGAGTATATTGGAAATGTTATTTGTACTTTTCAGGTTTTTGGTTTTACCTCAGTATAGAGGAAACTTTGTTGAATTTTTGCTAGAAATTATTGGGAGATTTTTCTTAAGGCTTACTATGGGTTTTAATAGCTTCATGCTTTCTCATTCATTCCCTTTGGGTTTGGGTCATGATAAAGTTAGTATCAGAGTGATGCTTCATTTCTTATTCTTTTGGTCATTAGTATTTGTCTTTTCTTAGAACTACTACAGTGATTTGGTTTATTAATGTCATTTTTTGTCATTTTTATTTCTATAATTCCATATATATGTTAGTTCCATTATTGTGTTTTGAATTTTAATAGTTTTTGTGCCTTTTAAAATGAGGAGGAGAGCATGAAATGCTCCTACTACATATGTAGCATATGATAATGGTGAGCAGTCCATTCTAGATGAAGCTCATACCCCTGTCCCATGAGTTAGAAGAAAGGGTAGACATAGAGCAGTAGAAGGTCAGAGTTTAGAGCAATAACAGTAAGTAAAACCAAAAGTTCCAAAAGTGGATCCTTAAGCCTTTATGGCTCGAATGGCAGGAATAAATTAAGGTTTAGCTGCACTTAACAAAGCCATGCCATTAGTGCAACAGATGCTCCAATAAAAGGATCAAGGGATGACAAATGTTGATGCTCTCCTTTTGCATTGTAGAGTTGGGAGGATTTCCTTTGATAGGACTAGAGATGCCTTGGACTTCATTAATATCATTAAGTCCAGAACTAAGACTAGGTATATAGACTACCAGAGGATCCTTATTATTGAGTTGTTAGTCCAAGTAGTAGCCCAATATTAGTTTATGCAGTCCATACAACCTTATATGGACACTATCATATAGACTGAGTTTAAGGGTCTATTCATAAGGTATTTATGTCCACTTCCTACAAAGATGCATATAAATGGCAATTATTGCATATTAGTAAAGGAGACATATTGGTTAGGGATTACATGAGGGATTTCCTTAGATTGTCATGACATGTAGAGGATGTGATGGGAGATGAGTGTAAAGTAATGGACCTATTTATGACTAGATTAGGACCAGCATAAGTGGGGATACGTACTGAGGATCACACTTTGGAGAGAATTATTAATAAGGGTAGACAGTTGGAGAGGCAACACATAAGGCATGGTACGATCCTAGACCCATATATGAGTGGAGATGATAAAGCAACTAGTGTTCAGGGTATTCACCAGCCAGTGTTTCAGCTTGGAAAAACTGGTGTGCAGATTGGTAACTCCCAGTAGCATAGAGGTTATAAGGGACATAAATCTAGGAGACATTATCACAGGCATAATAGATTTATCAAATTTGGACTGGATCTAGTAGCAATATTAGTGGATAAAGTTTTAGGTATGGCAGTATAGGCTCAGGGCCCAATACAAGTCTTAAATGTGGTTAAGTACATTAAGGACCTTATCACCTACCATCATGAGCCTATTTCAGATGTGGACAGGTTGGAAACTTTGCTAAAGCATATATGTATTCTAGTTATCAATAGGCATACCCACACTAGGTTTATCTACTATAGTTGCTAACCAATACAATAAAACTCCTTAATTTTATACACTAGTGTATCCTCAACAGAATGGTACTTAGTTTATAGTCCAATAAGACCATAGTTTAGGAGGTAGACATGGAAGGAGACATGGTGGTAGAGGATTTATCCATCCATCTACTTCATAGCAAGCAAGCCATATTATTTACATTAACTCCTTAGGATGCTCGAGCATTTAATGCAATTGTGGCAGGTTCTCTTCTGGTCGGTTATTTTAATGTTAGAACTTTATTTGATCATAGTGCATCTTATTCTTTTATATCTCTTGTCTTTATTTCTAGAATGGGATGACAACCATCCAAATTGTTAATTCCATTATCTATAGCAAGTCCTCTAAGTGATAAGTTGGAAACAGCTATAGTTTTTGTATTTTTTTTCCAGTGTTAGTGGAAGGTAAAGAGTTGCTTATAGATTTAGTTTTGCTGGATTTAATAGATTTTGATGTAATTTTGGGAATGGATTGGTTAACTCAACATCATGCTACTTTGGATTGTTAAGAGAAGGAAGTGATTTTCAGAATCCTGAATGATGTGGAATTTTGATTTAGAGGTGACAAGAGTTTAATGCCTCAAAATCTCATTCATGCGATCACAACCATAAAGATGCTTAGAAAGGGATGTCAAGGCTACTTGGATGTGGTTAGAGATTTAAAAGCAAATAAAAGGACAATTGAGAATGTGCTAGTAGTGTGTGAATTTTTTGATATCTTTCCTAAAGAGTTACCAAGTTTACCACCAGAAAGAGAGATAGATTTTTACATTGATGTTGTTCCTGGTACAGATCTTATCTCTATGCCACTTTATAGAATGACACTTATAGAATTAAAGGAGCTTAAAGAATAGTTATAAGAGTTACTTAATAAGGGTTTCATTAAACCTATCATGTCTCCTTGGGGTGTACTGATGTTATTTATAAAGAAGAGTGATGGTAGTCTCTGACTTCGTATCAATTATAAATAGTTGAACAAAGTCACCATTAAGAATAAGTATCCTCTTCTAAGAATACATGACTTATTAAATTAGTTTCAAGTAGCTTAATGTTTTTCCAAGATTGACTTGAGGTCAGGGTATCATCAGTTGAGAATTAAAAGTGGAGATATACCCAAAACTGCATTTCAGACAATATATGACCATTATGAGTTTTTGGTGATGTCCTTTGGGTTAACTAATGCCCCGACAGCCTTTATCGACTTGATGAATCATGTGTTTAGGCCATTCTTAGATCGATTTATAATAGTCTTTATTGATGATATTTTGGTGCATTCTAAGAGTGAGGCAAAGCATGCTATGTATTTAAGAATGGTACTTCAAACTTTGAGAGAGCACTAATTGTATTCCAAATACTCAAAATATGAGTTTTAGTTAGATTAAGTGGCATTCTTAGGCCATCCAGTATCCAAAGATAGTATATAAGTGGGCCTCAAAAAGATTAAAGCCATTACAAAATGCTTGAGACCCATAATGATTATTGAAATAAGGAGTTTCTAGGTTTAGCTAGCTACTATATAAGATTTATGACAAATTTCTCTAAGATAGTTACACCTTTAACAATGTTGATCTAGAAGAATGCTAAGTTCATATAGACAAACAAGTGTGAGGAGCACTTTTAATTACTCAAGGAAATATTCACTTCATCTCTAGTGTTGACTTTGCCTTAGAGTAATAAAGGGTATATATGTAATGTGATGCTTCCTGAGTAGGATTGGGGTGTGTGTTAATGCAAAATGGGAGAGTAGTCACTTATGCTTCATGTTAACTAAAGAAGCACGAGCAAAACTACCCTATTCATGATTTAAAAATGGCAACAGTGGTGTTTATATTAAAGATTTAAAGGCATTACTTATATTGTATAACCTGTGAAATATACATCGACCATAAGAGCTTAAAGTATATCTTCCAATGAAGAGATTTGAACTTGAGGCAGAGGAAGTGGATAGAACTTTTGAAAGACAATGATTGCTTTATCTTATACCATATAGGCAAAGTTAATGTGGTGGCTGATGCTTTGAGTAGGATATTAATAGGGAGTATAACTCATATTAGCTTAGAGAGGAAACCAATCATTAAAGAATTGCATGAACCAATTGATTAGGGGATGCAGTGAAAGGTAACTAAATCATGTTTATTGGCTCAATTCAAAGTATAATCAGTGTACTTGGATAGAGTCAAGGCAGCTTAAAGAGGGGACCTACAATTATAGAAGATGATGTTAAAGGTCCAATAAGATCAATCTAGAGATTTTGTTATTGATAGTAAGGGTATATTATATTTAAGCACTAGGTTGTGTGTGCTAGATGTGGATGAGCTGAGAAAGAAGATTATGGAGGAAGCTCACTTTTCCGCTTATAGTGTTCATCCAGGTTCTACTAAGATGTATCATAATTTGAAAGATACCTACAGGTGGAATGGGATGAAAAAGGACATTGCAGAATTTGTATCCAAGTGTCTCATTTATCAGTAAGTAAAATTAGAACATTAAATACCCTCAAGATTATTACAATAGTTGCCCATTCCAAAATGGAAGTAGGATATGATTGCTATGGATTTCATGACTAGATTACCTTGTACAATAGGAGGTTATGATGTCATTTGCATGATAATTGATAGGTTAACCAAGTCAGCCTACTTTTTTCTAATTAAGAAGACATACTCTATTGATAGGTTAGCAAAGTTGTAGATAGGTTAGCAAAGTTGTATATTAATACCAGAAAGTATAGTGTCTAACATAGCCACTTTTACTTCAGTCTTTTAGCAAGAATTGCATAAGGCTTTAGGCACAATAGTTGACTTTAGTACAACGTTTCATCCTCAAATGGATGCTCAGTCAAAAAGGACCATTCAGACATTTAAAGATATGCTGAGAATGTGTGTGATGGACTTTAATGGTTAATGGGATTTACAGTTGCCTTTAATCAAATTTGCATATAACAATAGTTATCATGCAAGTATTAGAATGGATCTATATGAGACATTATATGAAAGAAAGTGTAGATCACTTTTGTGTTAGGAAGTTGGAGAGAGGCAGATAACAGGCCCATAATTGGTGCAAATGACTTCTGAAATGGTTCCTCTAATTCAATAGAGATTGAGAACATCTTTTAGTCAACATAAAAGCTATACTGATCCTAAGAGAAAAAATTTATCATTTTCTATTAAAGACATGGTGTTTCTCAGGTGTCTCCAACGAAATAAGTAATGAGATTTGGTAAGAAGAGCAAGCTAGCTCTAAGGTATATCAGACCCTTTGAGATTCACTCAAGAGTTGGTGATATGGCTTATAGACTAGTGTTACCGCTAGAGTTATTGCAGTGTCATCCAGTATTCCATGTTTTTATGATGAGGAAGTATATCTTTAATCCTTCACATGTTCTTCAGCCTTAGATAGTGAAGCTTAGTGAAGATTTGACTTATGAAAAGTACCTAGTAGCGATTGTAAATTGACAAGTTTGCCAATTGCGTACCAAAGAAATACCTATAGTGAAGGTATTGTGGAGCAGCCATGCAGTGAAAGATTGCACTTAGGAGACAATGGTTGATATACAGAGTCGAAACCCCTATCTATTTCAATATTAATGTAAAATTCGGGGACAAATTTTCTTAAAGGGGAAGAATGTAATAAGCCGAATTTATGTTGTTATTAATATTATTATGTTTTTATTATTATTACTATTGCTATTATACTTATTATTAATGTTATTGTTGTTGTTACCTTATTTTCTTATTACTATTATTATTATGGTTGTTATTTTATATGTATATATATATATAAGGAGATTAAGTGGCTCATGGACAGATGGAGTGTCCATAATAAAATAAAAGAGGAAGAATTTGTTATTTTTGTGAATGAAAGAGCAGCAGCAGGAAGGAGCTTAGCTTAGGTGGTAAATTTCCTTTTAATACCAAAACTTTTCTTCTCCTCTGTTAAACATCCAAACGACCTTTGATTAACCCTATATTTGAATCATAGATTTTTCTCACTCTCCTCTTCAATCTAACGGTTTTCATTTTGCAAGATATGGAATGAAATAGTGCAAAATCATCTTAGATTAATCGGCCTTTCACCTAATTTCTTAACTATTCTAACGGGTTCTAGGCACCACAATTGCTTCCATTGTGTTCCTTTTGTCACAAGGAGTCTATGGCCACCAACCACATGTCTGATCTCTATCTTTAGAAAATTTGGTGAATTTTTGTGTAATTTTCAGTTTATTTTCCAATCTCCTTGTTCAGTGTCTATTTTGGTGGGTCTAAGGTTGTATATGTGTTTTCCTAATTATTGTGAACATTTTGGTATGATTTGTTTGATCAAATGTTGTGTTTTCCTATGAGAATCTTGTGAGTCCCACATAAATTCAGGTGAGTAAATAGTACCAACCTAGAAATAATTGTGAACTATTTTAATAAATAGTATAAATTATGGTGATCAATTTCTGTATATAGAGTTTAGTTTAATTATTTATAGATTTTGAAAAATAAATTTCAGAAAAGTTGCGGTGGAAATTCTTTAATTTCTATTTAAATTAGTTAAATTGTTGGAGATAAATTCTTTTAGCCTCAAAAGTTATGTTTAAGATAATTCTAAGTCCATTTTACAAATTCTTTGATTTTAATAAATTTTCTTGAATTTTAGAATACTTTTATGAATTTTATTTGTTAAATATATGCATGTTTTAAATAAATACTATTTACTATAAAGAGTTACGAAGCAAGAGTCATAACATTTGGGCAGTCGAGGACACATCAACTGACATGATTCACCTATAAGTTAATTTTATAAAATGTTTGTTGAGATTATATAAATAAGAAATTTTATGAGAAAAATTTAATTATGAATATGAATATTATTCTAATCATGATTTATTTACTATATTGATGCCAAGAATTTTGAGCATATGATTTAGCTTGATTCCATCTCATTTTCATTTATTCTACTTCATTTCATTTGTTTAATTTTATTTTATATGATAAGCATGTTTTGGGGAAAATGGTAGAACATGCCACCTGACGTGTGTCACTAGGACTGTATGCACACTAGTGTTGATTTGTTTATTGGCCATTAATTGATTGCAAGCCTTGGTTGAGTGAGACTCTCTAGGAAGAATTATAGATTGTGAGCTCTGGTTGAGTAAGACTCTCTAGGTAGGTATATGTCTACTAGTTAGACCCTGGTCGAGTTTGCTCTATGGGTGCTAGTAAATAATTGGTGTAAGAAATCGACTATAGCTAGACATTGGTTGAGTTTGTTCTCTGAGACTGGAAGTCATTTGAATTTAATAGAGCCGAAAGGCTTGTAGAATTGAGGTTTAAAGTTATACCATAATTTCCACTAAGGTTTTATTTACTATATAATATTGTTTTTGGTATGAACTATTTCTATATTTAAAAGATTTATAGATTTTGGAAAGGTATTTATATAAATAAAATTTTATTAAAGTAAAGGATTTTAATTATCTACTTCTTTTAATTAATAGTTTAAATAAGTATTTTAAAAGCAGCATGCATTTTATAACATTAATTCAATCTAGTGAGGTCTGATTCCCCTCAATTTTATTTTTTCCTATTATCTCATAGTCAAACCAATATTCCTCTTCATATGCTCTTGATTTTTTCTTCCCCGACTATTTTATGTAGGTCGTGTTAAAGTTTATTGTCTTATATTGGTACTCTAGAGACCGCAATAGTAGCTTGAACTTTGGATAAATGTATTTGTGATTTAATTTGTTTAATTTTGGGTTATGTAACATTATGATGATATAATGTGATGGACATATAGTTGTATTGTAGATTTTATTATGTTGGAGATAGATATATTTGTGGTGGATTTGATATAGATTATGATGTTATTGTGTAGTAGTGTTGATTGGAGTATATTGGAAGTGTTATTTGTACTTTTCATGTTTTTGGTTTTATTCTGGTATAGAGTAAACTCTGCCCGATTTTTGTTAGAAATTATCGAGAGAATTTTCTTAAGGCTTATTATGCGTCTTCCATTTTCTAATGCCGATCATGTGCCCTTTGAATGGAGGCTATGACACTATTCTCGTGTAGCAGCACGTGTAAACCATGCAACGCTTTATTAAATGATTCAGTCTCCGAGATTTTTCTATCCCTCTAATTTTGACTATTCTGATTGAATGGTATGATCGATTTTTTATTTTGAAACCTATAAATATGTGGTTGAATTTCACACTCCTAATCTAACATTATAAAAGCACCTTATCTTCAACCTTATAAAAATATATATATAAGTTTGAGAATTTACAGAATTTGACTTTTGTAAAGGGCTAACTTTGATCATTTATAACTTTTTTTATCCTTAACCAAATTTAATGTTTTTTTATATCAATTTAAAGCTTACATTACAAATTATAAATACATGTAAAAATCATACCATGAAACATAATATATAATTCAAAATATAGTCATGAAGTTGTTATTTCATTCATGTTTATAAATATAAAAAATAACAATTTTATACAATAAAAACAAAATTAAATTATAATTGAAATGAGAATCACCAATTATACTTAAATACCAATGCAATAAAGGGAATTAAAATCATAAGTGAGTTAGGATCAATAACTCTGATGATTTCATAATAAGAAAATTGAAGATCACTAGGTTTTAGTATTGATCACACAAAAAAAACAAAAAAAGGAAGAAATTCAATGTTTTCCACGATCCTTTTTACTATTGTTTTTGTCTATTAGCAGGAAGAACTTTTAGAGAACTAAAAGTTTCTTTTTTATCATATATATATATTTCAATACTATATAAATTTGAAAAATTTTTATACAATACGTTTATTTTTATATATTAAACAATTATATACTTCACAATTCAACAACAAAAAAAAATGGATTTGTAATTATTTTATAAAAATTTTTTGTATTCCATTACAAATATTTATCTTCTATTCTATCACAAATTTTAATATCATATTTTATTGCTGATAATATTTCCTATCGGTTGTACTACTTTAGTAAACGTTTTCAAAATCCAACAGTCCCAGCAATAGAACAACATGAAGAAGATGAAGAAAAAAGCTGCAACTTTGCAAGTCATAATGATTCAAAGATCACCACCATAACCCAGAAAAGGAAGCCACAAGAATGGAAAGGGATGCCTTACATCTTTGGTTAGTTCTCTTTATTTTAAATGTTTTATATATATACATATAGGTTACCCATCTTTTTCTTTTAAATAAAAAATAAATTACGAATAAAATTTTAAAACTTTTAACTAGTAATTTTATTTATTTTTTTTTTTTTATCAAAACCTCAGTTTCCTATAATAGATAAATTTCACTAAAATAAAGGTAATCTTCTGTCACGACCCGAACCCGAGGGCGCGTGACCTGCACTAAGGAATAGGAATGCATAAGGCCCCTGAAACCCATAGTAAGCCTTAAAAAAAAAGATAAACAACTCCTTACAATTCAAAACTTTATTTTAAAATAGAATACATTATCAAACTGATTTTTCTCAAAAATAAACAAATTCAAGTGCTCAATGTGCTTCAACGTCACATATTATAAATCAAACTTAAACCTTTATATATAAGCGTGGTTTATACAAATAAATTACACAAATATACTTAAACCATACAATTCTTAGTACATATACTACTGTAGCATCCTAGAGTAATACAATAGTACAGCTTATAATGACCTACATAAAATAGCCGGTGATGAAAAAATCCGGCGTGGAGGTAGTTTGAGGTCGAACTCACAAGCTCCTGAAAAAAAAAATTGAGGGGAATCAGACCTCACTGAGTAAGTCAATAAAAAGAGTTGTACGGTTTGAAAACCTTTTTGAAAACTGTATATTTATAGTGAAAATAATTTATAGTGTATAGGTATAGCTTTTGAAAAAATATCGGTAGAACCCTAAAGCTAAAAATCTATATGGCCAACTGGGCCCACTTATTCCAACTAGACTACCGGTCTCCGAGAGCAAAGACATCAACCGAGGCACCAAGTCGTAGTCATCCACTTAATCCAAATATATGGCACTGGCGGTCCCCGAGAGCATAGGCTTCCACCGAGGCACCCGTCCCAGTTTAACATTCACCAATCATATATATTACGGATCCATCTCTCAATCTCTACCATGTACACATAGTCCTGGTGAAGCCCACCAGGTAGCCCGTTCTACCAAGATTTCTCAAATTCGACTTTTAAATAAATAAATAAAATGTGTTTTTAAATCTTAAATAACAGCATTAAATTAAAAAAATCATATAATCAACATTAAGAATATGAGCGCATGCATTCTTTAAATAAACACACGCACAGATCATTCTATTGACTTACAAGATGAATGCGAAGGCTGACGACAATGCGTCTGCCTCGATCTCACGGCTTCTGCTCCGATATTCTCTAGAAAGAAATTAACAAATCGATTTTAAAACATGACTATGAAATAAATTTGAAAATCAACAAAACAATGAATTTCTAGGCCGACTCGAGGAAGGCTGGACGAGACTTGATAGATAGGATAAAACCTAACTAACGATATAAATTCATAACGAATATCACGCTTTACGAGAAAATCTACTGAAATTTCAGCAGAGTCTCCTCTGTAAAACGGACATCTCTCTACCAAAGGTAGAGCCAAACCTGCATAGAAAACGCACCTCTAATAACCACAGACATACACATTCGAGTCGGGCTCCCAAAACTACACTTAGCCCCGATCGAGATCACAACTCAACAAAACATCAAGAATTAATATCATTTATTTTCCAAAATACATATTACACATACATATATACTAAAAATATATAAAATCTCAATTATTCGAAATTAAACAACTAAATTTGCATTTCATTATCAAAATATAATTAAAGCCTAAATTAAAACCATTATACCCAAATACGCTAAATGCAACCTTATATTCAAATTTTATTGCCAAAATAATGTATTATAAATACATATATATAGAATATTTGGAATTAATATTTAAAATTAACACTACTTAAGTAAAAATATAAATTAATTTATAAAAATTCTCTAAACCCCTTAATTATTAATAAAACTAATTAAAATATATATTTAACTATAATTAGCATAAAATTACATTTTCACCCCTAAATACATAAATTACATAATGTATTATTAGTACAAAAAAAATTCCTTAAAATTATTTAATCATCCCAAAAAATTATTTTTCTCAAAATTAATCTTCCTAATATAATTAAAACATAAAATCAACCAATAATTTCTTCTAAAAATATAATTTAACTTAATAATCACACTTGACATAAACTCAAAAATATTTATAAAAATAGTATAAAAAATCACAAAAAAATTATAATTTGAGTTCTAAAATTAATAACATTTAGTAATAACCTCAATTATCAAAATTTTATAATTATTCACACAAATTTTCGAAATTAATAAAAATATTAATTAAATACCTAAAATTTATATAAACTTCTAATTAACACCAAAATTCCTAAAACCTTAAAATCAACCCAAAACCTTACAAAATATAATTTTAATTACTATAAATTCACTAATTAACCCAAGGAAAAATCCAATAAATTCAACTAAAAAATTAAATAAAATATACAAACATTCTGTAAATTAAGGGAAATTCAGAAAAATGTTTAAAAAATTCGAATTTGAGTAACTAAGTAGCATAACTCAACATATACCTAAAATCAACACCCATTTTCAATCAACAACCTAAAAACAACCTAAAAACAACCTAAGAACAACCCAAAGCAACTCACCTTCAACCTCCAATTCCGGCGCCGGAGGTGAGTTGCAGCGGTGGCTTCTGGCTTAGACTGACGCCTGAGAGGGGGAGGGAAGTTGGGGAAGCTTTGGTGTCGCTGGATCAGCTCGGATTAAAGCTGACAGAGGAAGAAGATGAGGAACGGCAACAACAGCTCCTTCCCTGGCAGCTTGGCGCGACGGCAATGGCTTCTCAGGCGGTAGAAGAAGGGATGGCACAATGAGAGGGAAGAAAAAGACAGTAAGGGGCGGAGATGGGAGGTGCAGGTGGGTCGACGGGAGGCTTCCTTCTTTCTTCTCTTTATTCTGTTTTCTTCTTTTCTTTTGGTCCTATATCTATACATATACTTACATATATATATATATGTACATAGTAACACATAAATAACCATAAAGTTAATATAGTTTAGATTAGTAATAATAATAATAATAGTAATAATAAGCAATGAAATTTTTAGACAATAAATAAATGATACTTACATATAATCATTTCATAAATTAATATCCCTAAAAATAATATTAACAATTGTATAATATAATTCAAAAGTGATTATTAATAATAAAATTTTGAAAATTACTTTAGTTAAATAAAAATATAGGGTATTATATCTTCACTCAAATGAAGGTAATATTTTTTTCGATTTTTTTTAGTGTTACTTTTTAAATGTATTATTAATGTCTTGCATTATTCATTTATAGATTCAATTTTCTCTCAACAGATGTTAATTGGGAAGAAATCTTTGTATGAAATTGAAGAAAACAAAATCTTTGATTTTTGCTTTTTATTTTTTTATTTTTTAATGATCCACGAGATAGAAAAAGTTCATGTTTCAAAATAATTAGTTATCATTAAAAGATGTCATATCTACTTTTCACACGGTCATAAAAATTAGGTTAATGCTAACTACATCTATTCTACATTAATTTCATGAAACTTATTTTGACTATCTCTTGTGCATTACATGAAAATATATACATGTTGTTAGCATTTTATTTTAAACTTTCATAATGTTGGTTCACGCAATTTCCTTTTCATATATATTAGTAATTCATTAAGTTTTTATTAATTTGCAATTAAAGTTTTTACTAAAACATTCTCATAAATTGATTATTAAATTTAATAATTGGTTAATTTTTAGATTTTTAGATTTTCATTTATCATAATATAATTACAAAAAAATATTAATAAAAACTATTAATCAGATAACTATTTATTTAATTTATATTTTATATTTTATTAGAATTTCTTATTAACATATTTGGATTATTTATTTTATTTACATTTAGAAAAATTAAATAAAATATTTATTAATTTACAATCTAATGCAGATTTACGATTAGTTCCTTTTAACTTTAGGGGCAATAGTATCGTCAAAGTTGCATCTTTTCATTATTTTTATAAATTTTTTATTTAAATTTATTAGATCAGATCAATCTATCATGGACAATTTAAATCAATATTCCAACAGTAATAATTTAATGGATCAATATTTGTATCGCGGGATCCGACATAAACAATATGTCGCAGACTCGAAAATTTTCAAAAATATCTCTCATCAAGTAGATATCTCCCTCATATTTGGGGTACAAAAAAAACAGCAATTTTTTTTTTGTCTTTTAATAGGACCGCAACATATTATTCGTATTAAAATTCACAACATATATTATTATCCTAATTTAATCCGTTATCACAATATTAAATTCTTCAAAAAATTCTATTGAAAGTGTAACATAAAGACACATTTTATTTTTGTTAACAAATTGCAAAACATTTAATTTATATGTTACACATCTAAAAATAGGGCGTAATATACTCCCCGTAACCTTTAACAAGTCCAATAGTGATTACAAATCTTCTACCACTATGAATCATGCGAAACAGTCACATATATCATATTCTAAAATCGTATTGATTCGATTCCTCTGTTTCTGCTGCCACGGTTCCAACTCTGTTTTCTAGCTTCTTACATGATGGAGCAAGAGTGGGGATCAGGGTATTCAGGGGTGCTTCTAGCATCATAGAAGAAATGTTGAGGCATACCACCTCCATAAACAGGCCAAACCATGTGCTGCACTGTTGGGTTCTCTGGCTTTTTTTCTTCTTTCTTCGCCTCTACTGCGCTTACGCTCACAAGCTCTGCGTGCCCGATGTTTTTTCTTAGTAGAGTTGCTAGTTCTACTGCATCAATTCCATCTCCTACTACCTCTATTTGGCTTCTATCTTGCCCTCCTAAAGCTGCTGATTCCACACCTGCACATAGTTCAATTTAATCCCATCAAGAAACTTAACTGAAATTCTTAAATTTTTTCAAAGAACATGATCATATGTACATACCTGAAATGCCAACAGCAATCTTTAAAGCTTTTGAACGAGACTTAGAGCCATTCATTGAAATCTTGATCACCACCTTTTGCTAAAATAAAACAAACAAACGAAATTGAGCATTTTGATATGTATACTTTAATTTGGATCGATCAAGTTCAACAAGAAAATAAAATTATCTCAGCTTATATATCAAAAAAAGTTCACCTTCATTGTTGGTCTTTGCTGGAGATGACGATATATAAAATTTACAGAGATTGCTTGAAGAAATTTTATTTTGGATAAGGTATGGTAGTAGAAAGTAAGGGAAATTTTATTTCTTTTGTTTCATGTGGCAAGCCGCATAATACACGTCCAGCTATTTATAGAGGTATTTATATCTCCTATTATTATTGTTATTAAGCTCTAACTCATGCTAAAATTGATTGAATGAGGGTGGTGGTGATATTGCCAGGTAACTTCAAGGAACATGAAGATCAGAAGAAGCCAAATAGAAGCTCCCCCAGCACCACTTATATGGTGGGTTCCAAGGAATGACTTAACCATATATGAACGGCTAGGAACAATGGGCGGCCTAGAAGAAGCCAAGTCAACTATAAAGTCAATGCTTTTTGGTACTCAATAGAGTTTTAGGATGACTATTTCAACAGAATAAAATTTAACCATAAGACAAAGATTTATTCTTTAAAATAATTTAGAACATAATGACTTAAATCATATGGTCTAAAAAAATATTGAAATTCAAAAAGTTTCATATTTAAATTTTAAGTGGTGTAAAATTTTGGATTAAATATTCATGTCCACCTGCACTAATAATAATTGATCGAGACAACCGAAGTCAAAAAAAAAAAAAATTTTAAAATTTCATTATGTATTGATGCCTTATAATTAATTGCATGTATGGTCGAAAGGGTAATTACTATTACAAAATATTGAATATTATTGATGTATATATGCTTAGATTTATTCCAGGATCAGCTATTTCACTTTTCTATATGTTCTACATATTTATAAAATTTTATCTCATCAATAAGCATCAAATTATTCAATTTGATTTTGTATTTAGATTAATGTTATGGTCCATCTTTTGTTTTTCACTTTTCTATAAATATGATCTTCTACGAATTTTTGAAATTTTGTCTAATTAATAGATATTATGTATTTTTTTTTTTTAACAACTTTTTGGAGGTTGGAAAGAAAAGTCGAGATTTAAACCTCCAATCTCTATAAAATGTCAAAACTCCACAACTAAATGGTAAACTATCCAACTAAATGGTAAACTATCCGTCTTAGACGAACTTTAATTTTAAAACATATCTTTTAATTAGTAAAAAAGTTAAATAATCTAAATGCTAATAAATTATGCAACAAATGAAACTATTTAAAACAATTAGATAAAAATTAATTTCACACGTACAAACATAAAAATCTTAAACTAGACCGGTCTCATTTGATTTTTTTTATAAAAGAATATAAAATTTAAAATAAAATAAAATGGATATTAAGTTTCTATTTTAAAAAATTATTTAGTTAATTTATAATTTTTATTTTATTAAAATTTAAAATTAATATATTTGAATTGCTTTTATTTTAGATTTATACTAATTTTCATCCTTATGAAAAATATAGAAAGTAAAAAATACGAGGTAAATTTTTATTTTTTAAATTACTTAATTAGTTTACAATTTATATTCTATTAAAGTTATATATTTATTTACTGTCCACGTATTTGCTACATTTTACTAAAATTAAAGACACGCGGTTTGTTATTCACCAAAAAAAAAAAGGACACGCGGTTTGTTTCGCATCCTTGAAAAAGAATGTGTGGATGTGGACAAAAACACTAAATTAAGCAAATAGTAAACATCGGAAGTGAAATGCAAATCACTATCTTAATTTATTAGGAAATTTTTGTCAAATTACAAATTTATCCCTCTTTGGTTAATAATACAAAAAAAGTTAGGGCAAAAGTATATTTTTGCCCTTAACATTTGGTCCAGAATTCACATATGCCCTTTACATATTTTTTGGACCATTAAGCACAAAATTTATGAAAAACTGTCATTTAAACCCCTTTGTAAACAGTTAATGGTTTTAAAACAAACGTTGATTATATTTGAATTGAAATAAAATTCTTTATTGTGAAGGTGGAATCCGCTTACTCTTTCCATCAAACTCATTATTTATTAAATATGTGAGTTGAATTTTGGGCCTATAACATCATTTTTTTTTTAAACAATCGGAGATTACAATAGTAAGATACACACTATGTGACTATAAATAAATAAATTAATTAATTAATTAATAAATATATATATATATATATATATATATATATATATATATATATAACACTCTCTATCTATCCTAACTGTCTTATATATATTTATTACCTTATCTATTATTAATATTATTGTAATTAAAATTATTATCATAAATATATAGAGTGTGAGATATTTGACCTAGTGTACACATAAGGACCAAGAACCTTGTTTATGTGGTACCTAAGATTTGAACCCATGACCTCTTGGTCATGGGTACATCTTTTTTTCAAGTGCAAGTGCATTTGTGATATATTTTGTGGTCAAATTAAGGAAATCCTTATTCAAAAGAATTTGTGTTGTGTTAGGAATTAAACTATTACTTTATTTATTGGAAGGGAGTCCTTGGTTAAGTAGGATAGTTTATTCTCAATAAATAGGACCGTAGTTATATACATTGGGTATATTGTATTGGTATGCCGAACAGGTACCAAGGGTGCCATCATGATGCTTTAGGTATAAGCTCTTGGATCTCTCTTTTGATCTCTATTATGAGACGCATGTTAATCTGTTTGAGATGTGAGCTTATTTGGGTATAACTGGATTCAAGGGTCGAGTATTGATCTCCATGTTATTTTTTTGCACTCTTGGTTTCATGTAGTGAATTTATTACCTCATCCGCTTGAGGACGTAGGCTTACACCAAACCATGTAAAATTGGTGTACTTTGTGTATGTTCTTTATTATTGTCATGTTTCTTTATTATATCCCAAACAATTTTATGATCCTCACAAATTTTCGCAAGCCTAAATTTCCTAACAAATGGTATCAAAGTTATTTACAATTATTTGAGATTTTATTATTGGCAATAATAAATTTTGACAGAAAGACAAATTGTATCGCAATATGACTTGTGGTGTGCAGCAAGTATTGGTATAAGTACTGTTGCCACAGAATTAGACGCATAAAGCATTGTTAGAGAAGGAAAAATTAGCGTCATACAGGCTTTAGATAACAAGATTGTCACTGTTATATAGGCTTAGGCAATAGGTACTTCCTTAGAAACCCATGTTGATGATTTTACACCTGTTATGATGGATTGATACATCTATAGAGAAGGTGGAGCAAGTTTTTGGTTTACAAGAAAATTCAAGTCAAGGTGGAGATTGTTAAATATATATACCTTGAATTTTGGATCTGTAACATCATTTGTTCAAGGTCAAGTACATTTGTAATATATTTGGTGGTCAAGTCAAGGAAATCCATGTTCAAAAGGATTTGAGTTGTGTTAGTAATTAAACTATTACTTGTTTTATTAGAATAGAATCATTGGTTAAGTAGGAAAATTTATTGCTCTATAAATAGAGCCACGATTTTATGCATTGGGTATTCCGTATTAGTGTGCTAAAAAGCTACCAAGGATGTTATTCTTATCTTTTAGGTATAAGCTCTTGGGTCTCCCTTTAGATCTCCATTATGAGGGACATGTTAATCTCTTTGAGATGTGAGATTAGGGCTGGCCATGGGTCAGTTCAGACCCAAAACTGATCAAACCTAGACTCGACTTAAACCATTCTAGAATTGGAAAAAGAATCGGTTCCACCCCCATGGAACCGGAACTGACGGTTCTAGTTCCAAACCAAATAGTTTTGGTTCAAAATAAAAAAAAATTGACTTATTGAATCGGATGAACCAGCCAAACCAAAACTAGAACTGAATCAATCCAAAATCGGTCGTAAGCTAGGGTGCGACTGATTTTGGTTCAGTTCCATTTAAGATGAAATCGTGAACCATCGATTCATGAACCAAAACCAGTGGTTCTGGAACCGTGGCCACCACTATGTGAGCTTATTTGGGTGTAACTGAGTTCAAGGATCAAATATTCCTCTCCATGTTATTTTCTTTACTCTTGGTTTCATTAGTGAATTTGTTGTCTTTTTCGCCCATAGACATAAATTTACGCTGAACCATATTAAATTGTTGTGTTTATTGTTATATTTATTTATTATCTCAAATAATTTTTTGATTTTCAAATGTTTCCGTAAGTCTAAATTTCTTAATATTATTTTTTCCTTTGTTATACAGTATCTCCTTCCTTTTTAATCCTTATTTTTCTAGAGGATTAATACTCTTTATTTTTTTTAGCAATAAAATTACTTGCATAGCTACTTAACTAACACAAGATTTTATAAAGCCATTTATCATTTTTACTTGTTCATCTTCAGTTATACAAAATTAAAAAGCTTGAAGATATGTGATTTCTCATCTATGATGTTAGTAGCTTGAAGGTTCTCTCTTTCATCTTCGTATTCATCTTCACCTGAGAGAATATAATAGAAGAGTAAGAGTAAGCTCTGTTTTTAACTCTCTAACTCACCACCAAAACAAAGGGAGATGGAGATAAAAAATGATGGATAGAAAATAGATTTGTAACTGCCTTTAAATAAAATTCCTCCTTTCATTACTTTCTTTCGTTTTTTTTTCCTTTAATAATAATAATAATAATAATAATAATAATAATTTCTTCTCTTTTCTCTCTCATTCTCCATGTGTTTTAAGCCTTTTAGTTAGTTTCTTTAATCAAAGAAACACAAAATAAACTGTGAGTTGTGTGGAGAGTGGGGGTTCGATCGTTGTTTTCTTGAACAAGATATTCACACATTTCATTATTTGTACTAATTATAAAGGATATAACGACCTACATTTGCATTGCAAGGAATCAATGCTGGATTTCATTTTAAGCACAAAATGTTCATCATATACGAGGAGAGAAGAAGAAGGTAGAACAACATTAACCTTTGCGTCCTTAACCTCAACATATATATTTGATGATACATTTGAGACCAAGAATCAAACCCTATTTTTTAACCTCAACATAATAACTAGCTTAATTATTTGATATATATATATATATATATATATATATATATATATATATATATATATATATATATATATATATATATATATTAATTTTATGAATGGGCAGTGTACAACTTTTTAAATGGAATTTTTATTGTCAAATCCCTAGTCTTGGTGTGAATAAAATATATTTATTAAATAATAACTAAAATTATTATATATAATATCTCACAATCTCATATATGCAAACATGAACTCAATTAGCTAAAAATTAAAATTTAATATACACATTTATATATAATATTTTATGATTACTCATTTTTTTTATGGATATCATTGTACAGTTATTTATTTGGATTCCAAAAATAAATTAAAATGAAAATCATAATATATAAAAACATAAAAAGATTATCAAAACCCATTATGCAATTAATACAAGTCATTGAAGAAAAATGTACAGATTTATTTGTAATTTACTATTTAGAGTGGTAAAGATCAAAAGAACATCAAAAAATTATATTTGAAACTGATTCAAAAATATTATGAGATAACTTTTACATTTAAGGGATAAATGTATAAATGGTGTGTAAACCTTTTTGAACAATTTTTTTTTTTTTTTACCTTTTCTTCACATTTCAGTCCTAAACTCTCTCTATATATATATGGTACCTGTAATTGTGATCCGTTTGCCAGAACCGAGGGGTCTTTCTGTGGAAACCCCCACGAACAATCGTCATTTTTTGATGGTTTTTCCGCTTCTCACAGCTGCTCTTTTCACACCTCCGGATATCTTGTGCCAAATCGTCGCCCGTTTCCTTATTTCTTTGATAATAGAGTTGGCTATATCCAAATCTTCTTTTATTCCGGTCGAGATTGCTTTTCCTGGCCATTACATTACGCAAGCGAGTTTCCCAAGTAAAAATTGCCTATTGTTGAGTTCCTAGTCTCAGTGCGCCTTACAATATATATATATATATATATATATATATATATATATATATATATATATATATATATATATAATTTGTGACTTCTTCTATTACATAACTTCCATAATAACTATATAATTCACTAAAATAATTTTAAAAAATAAAAAATTTATATTTTTCTTAAATTATTAGTTATATTGAGAACAATAAATTAAAATAATTAAATATACTTAATTATTTGTAAATATATAATTTTAATTAATATATAATAAATGAATATATATTTTCTTTATAAAGATAAAACTCATTTAGTTTTTTCAATATTATAACTTTTATTACAATTTAAAAAAAATTTTAAACTCAATCAAATTTGAGTTAGTCAAATTTTTAAAGAATATTTCTTTAAATTTGGCTATTTTATAATAAATATTTGAACAATGAAATAAGTTAATATATTCTTATTATAATTTTAATTGTTATAACCAATATAATTAATTTAAGACAAAATATAACAAAATTTACTAAATTACCTTAAATTAATTATATTTAATAATAATAATAAATCAAACTATTAATAAAAAAATATGTTATTCTTCAAATTTTTTTTGTAAAATATTTCAATTTAAAGAAATATTTTTTAAAAATATCTAATTAAGATAGAGTTGAGTCTAAAATTTATTTAAAACATTACATAAATTATAATATTGATAAAATTAATTAAGTATATCCAAGTATAAAAACTATTTCTTCATTTAAGATATATTAATTAAAATTTATATTTTTAAAATAATAAAAATACTCAATTAATTAATTTATTTATCATTGTTAATAAAATAATAATTTAAAAAACATTATTTTTAAATTATAATTTTCTTGAAATTATTTTATTGAGTCATATAGTTATTATAAAAGTTAAATAATATAATAACTCATAAATAAATAAATAAAATATCAAAAATTACATTTCTTATAGTTTTTAGGACTGAAATGTAAAAAAATAATAATAATAATTTTAAGAGTTGACTAAAAGAAAATTATTTTGACTAACATAAATTTTTTTTTTTTAAACTTATAGAATTTGATTGCAAAAAATGTTTATTATAGGATAACATTTATTATAGGACTTAATTGAAAAAATGATATAATTTGTAGAACTAACAGTGTTGTTATCCCTAAATAGTATATTGACTTAAATACACTTTTTTTATATTAAACTTTATTTTCTTTATTATTATAATTATTTTTAAAATTTATTATAAATGAAAAAGTAATTTTTATTTATTATATTAAACTGAAAAAATAAAATATTTTTACTTTTATTTTTATTTTATTAACTATAGTGGTTGAATTTAATTTTCATTTATGATTTTAGTCAAATAAATTTTTATTCATTAAAATATTTCATTTTTATTTTTTAATTATGATAAATAAAATTTTACTTGTATTTTTATTTTAGCAAATTTGTACTTTTCTTTTCACTTTTTTGAGGTAAATTCAAAAATAAATTTAATATTTTTATTTTATTTTCATTCAATAATAATAGTTTAATTATTTATTTTATTTTAATAATATTTAGTATATTTTTCTTTCAAAATTTAATATTTATAAGTGATAAATAAATTTTTAAATAAAAAAAATTTTAATATAAAAAATATATTTAAATCAAGTTACTGTTTAAAATGTAGGACACATAAACATATTAAATTATAAAACCGACTAGAAACACCATTTTAGAAATTTTTTATAAGTTCAGGTACCTAATTGTAAAAAATTGTTCGACTGCTAAAATTGTAAAAGTGAAAATGAATATATATATATATATATACACACACACAAAAACAAACACATACACAAAAGGATATGTATTTTTTATATATTGACCAAATAATTTAATTTATTTTGTAAAACTTTTGAAATGACAAAGATGATTTTAGATTTTACATGAGTTATACTAATAATAAAAAAATATAAATTATATAAATTCCCTTCATGTAAGGGTTAGGGTTCGCTCTGATCCAATTTCATGGTTCCCTCTAGCGTTTGCCTTTAGGGTTTTTTTTTTTCAAGTTCTTATTTCTTCATCGATGTGATGGCCTTTTTCCTTCCTTTCTTCTTAATTTATTCCGATCTGTTTCCTTGTTCCATCATGTCTCATTTTCTAAGAGCTTTTTGTGTCATTTTTTTTTATTGATTCTCCACCTTTTGTTTTATTTTTCTCTTTATTTTTTTTTGTTTGCATTGGTTTTGCAAGCTTTTTATGTTTCCGTTGTATTGATATTACCAGCAGTAGTCTTCTCTCTTTTAAAGGATAATTCCGTGCAATCATTCAGGATGGAGCCAGGAAACCTTCGAGATGTTAAAAGAGATTTTATCATTATCCTTACATTCTGACACTCAGCAGCTTCTGAAGGATATTTGGTGGGCTCACTCTTATCAGAGAGACCTTATAATACCTTTACTTTGATGGGCATTATAAAGAGAGTGTGGAAGCCTAAGAAACAACTGCCAACCCGAGAATGGGGTAAAATTTTAATTTTTTTTCGATTTGAGGATCAACGTGATTTGGACTAGGTAATGTGGAATGTGTTAAGGGATATAATTTGTTATAATTAAGAATATAACTTATCTCTTGTAACAAACTCTTATTTATGTGTACTGTACATATTCTTTTCTGTATGTATATATACTGCTGTAAATCACATTAATTCAATATAAGAGAAATAATTCTTCTTCCCTATTATTGTTTTCACATGGTATCATAGCTTTAGCTCTAAATAACTAAATCAATTTTTTTTCCAGTGGCTAATCAAATCATTACTGTTTCCAACACCTCAACTCCTATCATCTCTTCTTCTTCTACTCACACCTTCTCTGTTAAACTCACAAGCAAAAACTACCTAGCATGGAGAACTCAATTTATACCTTTCCTTAATTACCAAAACTTGCGAGGCTTTATTGATGGCACTGCTATTGCTCCTTCCCAAACCATACCTTTTATCATAAATCTTGGAACACAAATCCTAAATCTTGACTATAATTTTTGGTTTAAGAAAGACCAACTCCTTTTATCATGGATATTGTTCTCTCTCACTAAAGACATCTTCTAATATATTATTAGACTCTCTTCTTCCTTTGTGGTTTAGCAAGCACTTACTCGTGCGTTTGGATAGGTTTCTCAAAACAGACAACTCCAGTTGCATATTGAGTAACAGGAGTTTATGAAAAATTATCTTCTAGTTTCTGATTACTTGCAGCATGCCAAGGCCCTATCTGACGAACTTAGAGCTGTTGGACGCCCATTTCTTCTATTGAGTTTAATACAATTATTTATCATAAAATTGGGACTAATTTCCATATCATAATCACAGCTTTGAATTTGCGCACCAAACTTGCCCCTTTCTATTAGGTTAACGCTCAACTTATTGCTCATGAGGTTCTAATCAAGGCCTCTCAAGAACCACCCTTGGCTCACGTTGCTGTCCGGAGTCATTTTTCCCCACTGCTGCCCACTCCATAATGTCCTCCTAATATGCACCCACACTCTGGCACTCATTACTTTGGCTTGCAACAGTGACGTCGTGCCCCTTGTCAAATCTACAGGTGGCATAACCACACCATTGATACATGTCATCGAAGGTACTCCCGACAGCGAGCTCCACTACCACAGGCTCATTACACATATGTTGCTACCCCTTCTCCTTGGTCCCCTGCTCCTCTATCCTATAGTACTGCTCCTTCCCAACCCAATTAGATTGTCAACACATGTGCGACCAATCATATCACACCGGATCTCTCCACCTTGTATATCTCAGATTCGTATCACGGAGGGGATCATCTTCATATCGGCAATGGCCAAGGCCTACAAATAGCCAATACTAGTAATACTCATATATCTTCAGCAGGTGGCAAGCTTATTATGAAATCAGCTCTCCATGTTTCTTAAATCGTTAAACACTAGTTGTTTGTTCATAAATTCACTTGTGATAATAATGTCTTTTTTGAATTTCACCCCACTTACTTTCTTATGAAGGATCAAATCACCAAGACGGTGCTCCTTTACGGGCTCAATGAGAATGGATTGTATTGTCGTCGGCCTTTGATGAAATTAGCTCATCTCTCTTAAGCTCCCACTCTTCAATAATGGCATGAAAATCTTGGACATGAAATATGCACACTATCTCCTCTATTGTTAAAAATTTTTCTTTACCTTGCTCCAATTTTAATTCTTAACTGTGCTCCTCATGTTACTTAGGTAAAATGGTATGTTTACCTTTAACTAGTGTTGAACATAAAAGCATTACTCCCTGCTCCAATTCTCTCTAGTCTTGGTCATCGTTATGTAGTTTTGTTTATTAATGATTTTACCCAACTAACCTGGGTCTATTTTTTAACAAATAAAAGTGATGTCTATTCCTGCTTTCTCAATTTTCAATCTCTTATTGATAGACAATTTAATGCCAAGATTAATGTTTTTCATTTAGATTGGGGTGGCGAATATCAACGCCTTAATAAACTATTTTAATCAACTGGAATTATTCATAGGATTGCCTATCCATATACACATGAACAAAATGGTATTTTTGAATGAAAAAATCCATCATTTGGTTGATATTAGTTTAACCAAGTCTAATAATAAATAATCGGTCACTATTTCAAGCTCTTTTTAATAAAAATTCGAATTACTTGGAGATGAAACCCTTTGGGTGTGCTATTTTTCCACTCACCCGCCCCTATAATAGATATAAATTTGCATTTAGGTCTATTCCATGTGTTTATCTTGGTCAAAGTCTTCATCATAGTGCATACACTTGTTTAAATCTGGAAACAAGACGTGTCTACTTGGCTAAACATGCTAAGTTTCACACCACACTCTTTCCATATCAAACACGGTTCACTCCTATAGTTTCTCATCCAACTGACTCCTCTTGGCTGCACATTACAAGTCATTCCTCCCACTGGGACTCTGGAGCTCCTTTATGATCTCTAACTTAAACTCAACTTCTTTTTCTCTTTCCTTCTCATCATCTGTTCAACTTTACCCATCAACCTTATCCTTTATTCCTCATTCAAACTCTCCTAACAATTATTATACCTCACCCGATTCTATCTCATCCTCAACCTTACCCATATCATCACCAAACTCGTCCTCATCTAATCCTACCTCATCTTCAACTCATGACTTCAAACTCCTAGTTGAGATTTACAACCAGCTAACCTAACCGAACCCAACAACCATTGACGCTCATCCACCTCAACCTCCCTCCACAAACACCAAAATAAATCCCACTCTCTCTTCTCACCCTTACTACACCCATCCTATGCACTTTTGCACCACCACACTTCAAAAAAGACAAGCTCACCTCACTACCCAAATAGTGTCTACATTTTTTTACTAGAGAACCAACCACCTATAATCAAGTTAAACCATATACTGAATGGAGGACTACTATGTCAAAAGAAATTGAGGCTCTCTTAACTAATAAAACTTGGACATTAGTCCCTCGTCCTTCTCACAAGAATTATTGGTAACAAATGGCTGTTTTGAATAAAAAAAAGAAAACTGATGGAAGTGTTGAATGGTACAAGGCACGACTTGTGGTCAAAGGCTATACTCATGAGCATGGTGTGGATTACCTAGAGACCTTCAGCCCGATAATCAAATATACTACCATTCATACCATTTTATCATTAGCTACTATATTTGGTTGGTGTACTTGGTAATTGGATATTTCCAATGCCTTTCTTCACGGTACCTTAGAGGATAAAATTTATATGGAACAACCTCCTAGCTTCATTGATTCAAACTTTCCTAATCATGTTTATCATCTACATCAATCATTGTATGGGTTAAAGTAAGCTCCCTGTGCATGGTTTCATTAGCTCTTTGATTTTCTCCTAAATTTGGGTTTCAAATTCTCCAAAGTTGATACATCACTGCTCATCTAGAAAAATGGTAACTCTAAACTTTTTATTCTTATTTATGTAGATGACATCTTGGTCATAAGCACCTCTTCATTTTTTGTGGATTAGTTCATGTCACGACCCAAAACAGGGGCCATGACCGGCGCTAGGAGTGGAAATTCTTTCGAATCTAAAACCTGTAGCAAGCCTTAAAATAAAATAAAACATGCAACAATAATAAAAATAAATATAATATCTCGTAGCAGAAATTAAATCTCATAAATAAAATAAAATAATAGTTCGCCAATAGATTAAATAATACAAATCCATATCTTATATATATATATATATATATATATATATATATATATATATATATATATATATATAATATCTCGTATTTTTAAATATTTTTACACTGTATCGGGATATGTAATGTTAATAATTTTTGTATATACATTATGATATTTTTACGAGATTGATATGTATTTAAAACCTATTTTTAATTATTGTGTCTTATTTACAGTGCTTTACGTAAAATTTTCCCTAGACTTTCATTTTTGGGGAAATTTTCACGTAAATAATTCATTATTAATTATTTTAAATATATTTTTAGACTTGCATGAACTCATACGTATTTTTAAAAATACTAAACACCGTGTATAAATGTAATTATTTATCTAATTAGGGTTTAATATATTACCCTAATATTTTATTATTGTTTATTTATTTTATGGTTATTTAATTATTTTTAATTAATATTAAATTTTAAAATATTAAATATTAAGTGTGTGGATGTGATTTTTTTCAAATATTTTATTAAAATTATTTTTTTTATATTTTTATTATTATTTTTCTTTTTTCTTTTTCTTTTTCTTTTTCTTTTCTTTTTCTTTTCTTTTCTTTTTCTTTTCTTTTCTTCTTCTTCTTCTTCTTCTTCCTCCCCGTGCCCAACCACTTCCTCACCACCAACCACCGTCTGTCACGCCGTTCCCCTACCGTCGGTGTGCCACCAGCAGCTCCACCTTCCCCAACCAGTCACTCTGCCGCCCCCAGCCTCCTTCCCCCGGCGCCGGCAGCCTCTTTTCTTCCATTTTGGCTGAAATTCCTCTCCTCGCCGTCGACCACGATTCCGGCCACCATTTTCGACACCGCCAGTCTCTTTCTTCTCCTTGAGCTCCAGTGAGTGTGATTCTAGCTTTGGTTTAAGCTTAAATGGTCTTGATTTGCTTAGGTTTCGAATTTTCCATTTCAGCCATATTAGGGTTTTTGATTTTTTTGAGCTTTGAATTGCTTGATTCATGAAAACTCCCTTTACAAATGTTGATCCTAGTAGCTTAATCTACATGTATGAATTTTTTTGGAATTTTTGGAGATTATTTTGATTTTTGGGTATTTTGAATATTTTAATATTATTTTCTAATTTTCGGAAATTAATTATTTAAATTATGAAATTGTATTTTATGGTTAAATTAGGTGTTGAAATGAATTATAGGAATTTATTTGTAATTTTTATGAATTTCTATGTATTTATTTTGAATTATTGAAGTTTATGTAATTTTGGGAAATTAGGGTTAATTATGTTTTTTAATTGAAATTAATTGGATAATTGAGTTTAATTATTGATATTTTTGATAAATATGTTGAGAAAATTAATTTTGGATAATTGTATAATTTTTGGTGAATTTTTGAAGTAATTTTAGTATATTTATATATATAAGGGCATTTTGGTAATTTTACACAAAATTGGCTAAAAATGTAATTTAATTGGTTTTAATAGTTATTAAAGGTACAAAAATGATTTCTACAAATTATTTGGTATTTTTAACTAATTAAAACTATTTTTCGTGAATTATTTTCAATTATATATATAATATACGGTTTTTCTAATAAAATGAGTTTTTATTGGTTTTTAATATGTTTTAAGGTTAATTATGTAATTTCTACCTATAAAATGTATTTCTATGATATAAGGGTATTTTTGGTATTTCTGGAATTGTTCTGTATTTGTGGACCCCGGTCGGTAGATTGTAGTCTGGAGTTCGACCGAGGGGTTGTGGATGAGTTGTTGTGCCTGTGTTTTCGAAGTGTGTTTCTTTGCAGGGTCGGCTCTACTCTTTGAGTAGAGAGATGTCCGTTTTACAAGGGAGGTTCTGCCGAATTTTCAGTAGAATTCTCGTAAAACATAATATCCGGTCGAACCCTAATTTCTAATTCTGTGTTTGATATTCTAGATTGAATTCTAGGATTTCTGTTAGGGTTGTTCTGATTTTTATCGTTATTGTTTATTTAGTTGCACCGAGACCGAGGGCTAGTGGACCAGGCCCGTCGGACCCATCTCGTGGAGCGCACTAATTTGTGAGTTACTATACTATATATATATGCTTTAGGATGCATGATTTAGAAATATACGTGTTATTTTGATTAAATATGCATAAATAATGTGATTTGTATTTAAGTATATTTTTTGTTTATTTTTTGTATATATTACATTATATGCATGTTTTATTAATGAACTGTGTTTAAAATGTTTTCAAATGTATCTTTAGTTTATTTTGTAATTTAACTGGATTTATTTGATGTATATATACTCGAAATATACCTGGTTTATTTTTGGTATATTTCTAGTATATATATGGTCTATGTTGTTATTTTATTGAAATTCATGCATCATTTATTTTTGTGAATGAATGTTTTATATTTATTAATGAAGGATATCGATAGAACGTGCTACCTAGTGGGCAGCACTAGGACTGAGTACGTACCGGTACACCTATAGTATTTAGGCTATACTACTAACTATTTGTGGATATTGATTAATTTGATGTGTGAGATATGGTTTGGAGGTGTGATTGCTGGAGCTCGGTTGACCAAGTGTCTCGGGGCCAATCACACTGGTAGTTAGACTGCTGGAGCTCGATTGACTTAGTGTCTCGGGGCCAGTCTACTGTCCAAATGGATTAAGTGGACATATTTGGATTAAGTGAGCCTGTATGGCTAGAGTGTTGTCTAACACTGTTTGAGGTTTCGATATCATAGGGTTCTATTTGATCCTTCATAAACAGTGATTTTCAATAAATATATATAAAATGATTTTATTGCATTTGTGTGTATTTGCCTGTATATATATTTATATATATATACTATTGACTGTAAGCATTGTCATTTAGTATGCATGTATATATTATAGTAATTCATTCAGTGAGGTCTGACTCCCATCCGTTGACTATTTTTCAGGAGAGTCAACATCTTCAGACCTCAGTAGCAGGCTTGTACGCCGGATTTCTTCCGCCCCGGCTTCTTTGTGTAAACTGCTTCTCTGAGTCTTGAATTTATTTTATCTAGACACTGCAGTAGTCATTAAATATTTAAAGAGATGTTGTATTATATTTGAACTGGATTTGTATTAAAAGATTTATATATATGAGATGAGTATTTGATTTAAATCCAGTTGGTGCATATTTTATTATTATATTTACGATTTTTTTTATTTCCGCTGCATTATATATTGCTACTATTGTTGCATGTTTTATTGTATTTTTTTTAGGCTTGCTACGGGTTCCGGATTTGAAAGAATTCCCGTTCCCTAGCGCCGGTCATGGCCCCTGTTTTGGGTCGTGACAATATATATATATATATATATATATATATATATATATATATATATATATATATATATATATATATATATATATATATAACATTTTAATACAAATCTCAGTTCAAATCTTTAAAATACATATCTCATACAAACATAGTACATAAATCTCACATCCAACTCCAACTACTGCAGTGTCTAGATTATAAAATAAAGTCAAGCGAGCAGTTTACATAGTAAAGTCGGGGCAGAAGAAATCCGGCATAAAGGTCTGCTACTGAGGTTTGAAAAAGAAGACTCTCCTGAAAAATAGTCAACAGAGGGGAGTCAGACCTCACTGAGTGAATTGTTATAATATATATACATGCATAACTAAATAACAATGCACACATTCAATAATGTATATAATAAATATATATATACAAGCAAATACACACAGATGTAGCAAAATCATTTTATACATTTACTGAAAATAACATCCGTTTATGAAGGATCAAATAGAACCCTAAATGATCGCAACCTCAAAACAATGTTAGACAACATTCTAGCCATACAGGCTCACTTATTCCAAATAAATTCACTTGTTTCATTTGGACAATAGACTGGCCCCGAGACACTTAGTCAACCGAGCTCCAGCAGTTTGATTGTCAATGTGATTGGCCCCGAGACCCCTGGTCAATCGAGCTCCAGCAATCGCACTCTCAAATCACATCACACATCAAATAAATCAATCTGATCAATATCCACAAATAGGTTAGTAATATAGCCTAAATGCTATCGTCGTACCGGTGCTTACTCGGTCCTAGTGATGCTTACTAGGTAGCACGTTTTATTAATATCCTTCATTATATATAAAACATACATTCATAAATTAAATGATGCATGATTTAAAATAAAATAGCAACATAAACCACATATATACTAGAAATATACCAAAAATAAACCAGGTATATTTCAAGTATATATACATCGAATAAATTCAATTTAATTATAAAATAAACTATAAATATACCTAAAAATATTTTAAGAATAATTCATTAATAAAACATGCATATAATTTAAAATATACCAATAATAGACCAAAAATAAACCTAAGCAATAATTAAACCATTTATGCATAATTTATCAAATAAATCATACATTTCTAAAAACATGAATCCTAGAACACGTATATATAAGATAATAACTCATTGTTATTGTGCTCCTCGAGACGGGTCCAACGGGCCTGGTCCACTAGGCCTTGGTCTCAACGCAACTAAATAAACAAATGATAATATAGAATTAGAATAAATCTAACAAAATTCTTAGAGACTCGATCTAAGAATAGCGGACACAAAATCAGAATAGGAATTCGACCGAACATTATATTTTACGAGAATTCTATCGAAAATCCGGCAGAACCACCACAGTAAAATGGACATCTCTCTACTCAAAGAGTAGAGTCAGTCCTGCAAAGAAACACACTTAAAAAATATACTGCCACAACCCCTCGGTCAGACTCCCAAACTACAATTCTACTGACCGAGGTTCACAATTAACGAAATAATATAAAACACATGAAAAATACCAGAAATACCAAAAATACCCTTTAATACTCAAAATAAATTTTATAAAT
The DNA here is from genome assembly GCA_947683625.1 of Mallotus nudiflorus. Classification (NCBI taxonomy): domain Eukaryota; kingdom Viridiplantae; phylum Streptophyta; class Magnoliopsida; order Malpighiales; family Euphorbiaceae; genus Mallotus; species Mallotus nudiflorus. The sequence continues at coordinate 72,492 of CANTUR010000620.1, read as the reverse complement.
CCAAATTACATAATTAGCCCTAAAACATATTAAAAATCGATAAAAACGCATTTATTTAGAAAAATAGTATATTATATTTAATTTGAATAATTTACGAAAAATAGTTTTAATTAATTAAAAATACTAAATAATTTTTAGAAATCATTTTTATACCACAAATAACTATTAAAACCAATTTAATGCTATTTTTAGTCAATTTAGTGCCAAATTATCAAAATACCCCTACTATATATAAATTCACTATAATTATTCAAAAATTCACAAAAAATAATATAATTACTCAAAAATTAATTTCTCAACATATAATTCAATAATATAAAAAAATATACTCCATTAACAAATTATTTTCAATAAAACACATAATTAACCTAATTTTCCAAAAATCACATAAACTAAATAAATTCATAATAATTATATAAAAATCACAAAAATTACAAATGAATTTATAAAATTCATTTTAACACCTATAAACACCATAAATCACAATTTAATAATTTAATTAATTAATTTACAAAAATTAGAAAATATTAATAAAATAATCAAAAATTCACAAAAATCAAAATAATTCCAAAAAATTCTAAAAAATTCACAGAGGTAGATTAAGCTACTAGGATCAATATTTGTGAAGGAATTTATCTTGAATCATTGAAATCAAAGCTCAAAAAATTCAAGAACACATATAGGCTGAAAATGAAAATTCAAAACCTAGGGAAATCTATACCAAATTAAGTGAAACAAAGCTTAGAAATGGACTCAACAGAGCTCAAGGAAAAGATAGAGACTGGTGGCACTCCAAACGGTGACCGGAATCGGGTTGATGGGAGTTGGCATCCATTTTCAACTTCTTAAAGAAAATCCGGCCAAAACTCACCGGAAAAGGAAGCTTGGGGTGGCGAGAAGGGTTGGAAGGGAAGGTGGCACACCAAGAAGCACAGTGAGAGGAAGAACGTGGCGTTGCAGTGGCCGAAAGGGAGGAAGAACGATCAGGAAGAAGAGGAAGGAGACAATGGCACATTCGTAATTTTTGCAAACTTTATATTAGGTATATATATATATATTATTTTAATATATAATATTATATGGACAATAAATATGCACCACACACATATTTAAAAATATATATATACACATACACATATATATATACACATTTAATTAATATTAAAACTATATAATAATTTAATTTAATTAAAATAAACTCTAATTTAATTTAAATGCATGTATACATATATATTTTTATTCGACACTTCAAATTATGCATGCACTCATGCAATTTCATATAAACCGCTTAAAATAATTAATATTTATTTATTTATGTTTTAATTTTCCCGAAAATAAAACTCTCAGAAAAATTTTACATAAAAGACTTAAAATAATTAAAAATAATTAAAATGACTTTAATAAATGACAAACTAATTAAATAATCAAAAAATATATATTAAAATTATTAACATTGCATATCCCGATGTAGTTTAAAATTATTTAAAAACTCGGGATATTATAGTTCATGTCTCACATTCAGTCTACCTTTTTTATTCGTGATTTAGGTGTTCTCAATTTTTTATTGGGCATGGAAGTTCTTCACTTACCCGATTGTCTCCTCCTCTCATAAGCAAAATATGTTTCGGATCTTCTAATTAAAGTTCATATGGAAGATTACAACATGAGCTTGTCTCTAAAGCTAAACTCAAACTGTTGAAAATCTTTAGAGGTAAAGATAGATCATTAATAACCTTGCAGCTTTATCATGAAAAGAAGAGGAAATGTGGCATATGTGCTCTCGAGTTTTTTGGCTTAAACATGGCGACAAAAACACTAGCTTTTTCTCACCAAAATGCGAAGTGGCAAATAGAAAAGAAATAAAATTGATAAAATCATGGATAAGAATGGTGTTTTTAAAGAATATGAAGCTGAAATTACTCAGATTTTTTAAAATCACTTTGGAGACATGTTTTCTACTGCTAGTAATCTCAATATGAATAAAGTAGTTAAAGGGTTAGAAACTAGTATAGATGATAACAAAAGAGAAATTCTCCAAAGACATTTCACCAAGTTTGACATTCACAAATCTCTTTCTCACATGCACCAAACTAAGGCTTCAGGGCCTGATGGAATACCTGCTTTGTTTTATAAAAAATTTAGCATATAATTGGTAATGATGTTTGTGATTTTGCTCTTAATATTCTTAATAATAGTGCATCACATGCCTATATTAAGCACATTTTTATTACACTGATCCCAAAAATAAAAGACCCAGCTTCCCCAAAAGACTTTAGGCCAATTAGTCTGTGTAATGTCGTATTTAAGCTTGTGACCAAAACCATTGCAAATAGACTTAAGTTGATCCTTCCTAGACTTAAGTTGATCCTTCCTAGCCTTGTTCAAGAATATCAATAAGCTTTGATCCCTATATGCCAAATTTTAGATAACGCTCTTCTTGCTTTAAAATTTTCCATTCTATGAAACATAAGCGTACTCTATAGGTTTTTTTGCCTTAAAGTTAGATATGAGTAAAGCCTATAATAGAATTGAGTGGCTTTTTTTTGAAAAATTTTGATCTGTATGAATTTTCAATCTTCATGGGTTAGTTTAACCATGAACTATGTGTCCATTATTTCTTATGTAATTTTGATTAATGGCAATCTAGGTTCTCTTTTTATTCTTACTCATGGCTTGCGTCAGGGTGATCCCTTTTCCCCCTATCTATTTATTTTATATGTTGAGGCCCTTTTGAGTTTAATAAGGAAAGCTGAATTAAAATCAAGCTTATATGGGTAAAATATTTATTGTAGAGCTCCAATGGTTTCTGATCATCTTTTTTTTTTTATGATGATAGCATTATATTTAGAAGAGCCACTATGGGTGATTTGAATAAAATGGTTAAAATTCTCAGTTGCTATAAGAAAGCATCTAGTCAAAAAATACATTATGATAAATATGAAGTATCTTTGACCCTGAATGTTTCTTCTAAGGCTTGTACTTTTTGTAAAAAATTTCTTGGATTGAAATAGGTGGCCACCCATGGAAAATACTTGGGTCTCCTAGTGGCTATCACTCGATCATACAAGTCCTTTTCCAAAATAATGTATATATGGTAAGGAAAAAATTAGTAGGCTAGAAGGAGAAATCACTGTCAATAGCAGGGAAAGCAATTTTAACCAAGTTAGTGGCACAATCCATCCCCAACTACATAATGAACTACTTTAAAATTTCCAAAAAGGTATGCTCTGATATGAATTCTTTAATCTTAAATTTTTAGTAGGGTCAAAAAAAAGGATGAGAGAAAGATTCGTTAGTGCTCTTGGGATAGAATGTGTATATCAAAAGAAAGGGGTGGATTAGGCTTTCAGAGACATTTAGGCTTTCAATATTTCTATGCTAGGAAAGTAGGGTTAGAGACTTTTACAGGAACCAAATTCTCTTCTAACTTATTCACTAAAGGCTAGATACTTCCATAGTCATTCTTTCTTAAAAGCTACTAAAGGTTTCAACTTGAGCTATTCTTGATCTAGCATTTTTTAAGCCAAATACTACCTTCTGAAGGGGATTAGATAGAGGGTAGGAGACAAGGAAAGCATTAGATTTTGGAAGGATGGTTAGCTTCTAGATCAACCAAACTTTAAGCCAACTTTACCGTAAATAGTCATGGACTTAAACATGAAAGTCAATAATCTTATGACAGAAGGTAAAACTGCTTGGGACTAATCGAAAATCAATGCTCTTTTCCATCCATTAGAAGCTGCATAGATCTTGTCGTTACCTCTTAGTTGCTAGTAGCCTAAGGACTGTATTAGATGGCATTTCATAAAAAAAATATTAATTATGTGAAGACTTACTATCATTTGATTAAAAATTCTATTCAATCTAGTGATGGATCAGCAACTGCTTCCATTGTTAAAGTGAGCACTAGTTAAATATTTGATTGTACATATTAGGAATTAGATCTTTATTCTTTATTTGGGAAATTATTTTATTCCTCCTAATTAGTGTGGAACTAGGTTTTCCATGTATAGGAATTATTAATGTATATATAAAGGATGTAACCTCTCTTATGGATTATATAAATAATTCCCTTGAATTCTTTTTTTCCTCTAAATTTTTTCTCTACATGGTATCAGAGCATACCTCTTAAAATCAAATTAAATTTTATATTGAATCCTTGAAATCATATTTTTTTTCCCTCTCTTCTTTCAATTTTTTTTTTCGAAATCGAAATCCACCATGACCATTGAAAACATATCTATTGTATCACATGGAACACTAACTTTCATTCATCATATGTGTTATTCACATGTCTTATGGCAAAAGCAATAATTTTTGGACTATGGTATAAAAATTGATCATATTCCTATCAAATGTGACAATACAAGTGCTATAAACCTTAACAAGAATCCTATTCAACATTCTAGAACTAAGTATATAAACATTCGACATCATTTTTTGCATGATCATGTTCAAATTGGTGATATCTCACTTGATTTTATTGATATAAATAATCAATTTGCTGATATCTTCACCAAACCTCTCAATGAAGAGAAATTGAATTTCATTAAACATAAACTTGACATGATTGATGGTTCTAGTCTGTCTTGATTTTGTGTTAATTTTGTTATATTAATATTTGGATTTCTTTGAGTTTTTCTTTATGTTTATTTTTGGTATATAATACTTTCTCACTAGATAAATTTTTTATGTTTTTTTTAAATTTTTTTTAAAATATTTTCTAATTCTTCCTATTTTGAAAAATTAATAACTAATTAATGAAAGTTTCATTAAATTAATTATTTTAATTTTTAGCAAAATATATCCTTCCTTAAATGAGTTCATTTCAAATACTCATTTAATTCTTCTAAAAAGCCTTAATTAATTCAAAATAAAAGCAATTAAATTCAAAAGGACTTAATTGTAAGGTATTTTGGCCTTAATTACAAATAATTTATGAACTTTAATTGCCAAGAACTTGGCCCTGCCCGATATCAGATTATGTCCCGATCGGGACATCATCTGTCAATTCTGTGTTTTCATATAGAACTGATCCTGAATGGATATCTTAATAGTAATATCACTGGGGACATCATGTCCTAACTGGGATGGGAGCATATATCGACTGGGACATTGATCCTGACAGCATTAGGATTTCAAATCTTTTGACTCTCCAATCAAAATCAGGAACGATTTTTTAAGTTCCTATTTAATTCATATTCAAATTTTGAATTCTTTCCAACCCTAATCTCTTGCCTATAAATACCATTTTATTCCTACTAGATTTTTCATCTTAATCAATTTTTTTCCTTTCTCTATAAATTCTTCATCTATTCTTTTTTTTTCTCTTCTTATGGCTCCTAAGAAACCAACCAAAGTTCCTTCAGCTTCTCAAGATCCTTCCTCTAAAAAGGATAAACCCAAGAGAGCACACTCTCCATTCTTTTATTCTACTCAAGAAATCAATTAAAAAATGTCTCAATTTTAAAAAAGAGCTTTTGTTCCCTCAAGCTTCATGGATGAACTTTCTCTCAAAACAATTAGTTATTATGATGAATTCAAAGATCTTCTTCTTCAAGGTGGGACATATGATTTTGCTTTCTCACCTTTTCCATCTTATCATGTTCTCATTATTGAATTTCTTTCTTTATACACTTTTTTTCCATCAAATTTGATGATGTTAATTGCTACTTCTCCATGACATTCAAATTGGGAGGAAGAGATCATTTCATGACTTATGAAGAGTTTGATACTCTTTTTGGCTTTTCTCAAAAAGGACACATTAAAGTTAACCTCATTGGCTTGCTTCTTCATTATAGGATGAAATCAAAGCTCCTAATGCTCCTTAATTCTTCACTGGACATACTAAAGCCTCACACATCAAATTTAAAGCATTTTGGAATGTTCATCAATTCATTACCTACTCTATTAATGGTAGAGATCTTTTAAATGAAGCTCTCTCTCTTGATGATATTTTCATTCTTTACTGTCTTCATCATGATGAAAAGATTGTTATGGGAATATTTTTACAATGGAGAATTTGGATAATTAGTGATAGTAACACCAGTGCAATTATGGGAATATTTTTACAATGGAGAATTTGGATAATTAGTGATAGTAACACCAGTGCAATTTGTATTGGTAGAATTATTATAAAATTAGCTAAATTCTATAATATTAATCTTGACTCACTACCCTCTACAAAACTCATACTTCTTTATGAGTCTTTCATTGGAAATTCCAAATAATTCTCCTCTATTAATAAAGTTTGGATTTAGAAATATGACCTTGGAGCAAGTGAAAATATTAAAGCTATGTTTCAAGAATTAGAAGAGCAAGAAGGCCAAGACCTTGAGGAAGAAGAACAAGAACCTCAACCCCATGTTGCTCCTCCAAGGAAAAGAACAAGAAGTGAAGGTACATTAACTTAAGGTGCTCAAACTTAAGATGATGAACCTCTTTGGGTAGAATAAATCTTTGAACGCATGTCCTTAACGGAATCTAACTTCAATTCTCATTTTGATGAAGTTAAATCAAATTTCAATGTGCATTTCAATTAAATCGATGACAACATTGCTGATCCTCAACATGATGTCCATTATATTTATGAGAAATAAGGCTACACTTGCACCTATGCTCCTTCTCCTTCATCCCCTCCTCTAGAATATATACTATATGGAATTTTTATTTGTTTTATTTTTAGTATATTTTTGCTTTATTTTTTTTTATATGAGCCTCTAGTTGTTAGTTTTTCCTTAGGCTTATTTTATGCTTATTTATGTTTAGTTTATTTTTTGTTTATTTTCAATATATTTTTTTCATTATTTTGGTTTGTGATATATTATTTTCTCTATTTTTAAATATTTAACATAGGGGGAGAAGAGGCTATGTGATATTTGTGCTTAGTATTTATATTTGTAATATGCTAAGTGCCACATGATCTATTAGCTAGTGATCATGTGAGGTCACCTATATGTACTATTTTTGTGATGCATTATATGCATATATGTTTGAAATTATTTCTTTCATATTATCAACCATTTGTTTTTATGTTTTTAGCACATTTGTTATGTTAGGCCATAATTTTCTCATGATATATTTTATATTTTTGTCATGGAGAATAAATTATAAATTTGTGTTTTTTATCATGTCCATATTCATTGGCAGAGAAATAATAAAATTTATTTGATGTTATTTGATATTATTTGATATCATCATTATTATCACAATTTTTATCTATCACACATTTTACCTTGTATTATTTTTATCAAACTCAAAATAAATTTGTCAAAATCAAAAGGGGGGGAGATTATTGACCTTAGCAAATTATCAATCTTGATTTTGATCTTAATAAACTTAATTTTGAGTAACTAATGTGTTTGCTTCAAATGTGTATAAGTTAGAACTAATTTGGAAGTCAAAATAATGATGAACTATCAAAGAAAAATCATTCTGGAAAGACATCATAAGCACTATCTTGATCAGACTCATCACAGGGACTAAATTGCACAAAAAAATGCAAACCTTATCATAGTCCTGACCGGGACCAAGGAAGACTAATTTTTGCATAAAACTTAATTTTTCACCGAACCAATCCCAATCCAATGCCCCAATCGAGACATTGCTCAAGACATAGTAGTGCCAACCGGGACATTGATATCTTGACCAGGACCATAGCAAAAATTCAAATACAATAGCTCGTAATGGCTATTCAATGATCATCCCGACTAGGATTAATGGTATCCCGACTAGGACTGATGATAACCCAACTGGGACCTGATAAATTGCAGCTCAAAAGTACAAATCTCATTCAAATGGATTTTGTTTTTGTTGGAAATGAACTTATTGCTTCCAACAACTATAATTGAATTGCCAAAATATAAATATGACCTATGAAGATTATTTTAAGGTTAAGAAACTTTTTTATTCATTATATACTTTCAAGCATTCAATTGTACTCTCTAAACTCTTTCAAAATTCATCTTATTGTTGTATTTTCTTATGAGAGTTTATGAGTGTTAGAATAAAAATTATTATTCTTCTATTTTATGGGGTGAAGAAAATGAGAAGTGATATTCTATTCTAAAGGAATTGGTTTACGTGTTTAGTCATTAAAACATTTGAGAATTTGGTTTTAGTGTGAGCCTTTGAAAACACTTGTGTATTGGTTTTTGAGTGAGCCTTGAAAACTCAAGTTGTAAGGTTTGAGTTGAGCCTAAAACTCAAGTTGTAAAAATCAATCTAGGAAAATAGATTGTGGTAATTCAAAATTCTAACTTGGGGATAAGTTAAATGGAGATGTAGAATTATTGAGAATCCGAACTCCTTAGATCTTTGTGTTAATCATTCTTCCTTCTCAACATTCCTTTTAATTCTTGTTCAAATATTTTTAATTTGTTATTATTGTTCAATAGGTCTATTGACCCCCCTCCTAGGACTCTTTCATATATATATATATATATATATATAGTTTTCAAACTGATATACATTTCTTTTTATTAGCTTACTTAGTGAGGTTTGACTCCCCTCAATTATTTTTTTAGGAACCTGGGAGTCTTCAGTTAGTTCATCTTCTATACGCCGCACTCATTCATCATTGGCTGTGTTATATAGGTTAATTTCATGTTATTGATATTCTAGTGTAATAGATTTAGATAACCTAGAAACCGTAATAAATTTGAATGTTTATTGATGATATTGCTAATTGTGTTGTGTTGAGATTGGATTTTTTTGGAGGTTTTGACAAGATGTGTGTGTGTGTGTGTGTATATATATATATATTTGGGAGTGTATTTGTATTTTTTAGGTTTTGGTTTTGTTCCAGTACAGGAGAAATTATATCGAATTTCTTTAGAATTTTAAGTTAATGGTTTTAAATGAAAATCTCTTTAGATTTACTACTAGTTTCAGAAGCTTTATATTTTTTACATTTCCTAGTACTGATCATGTACCCTTGAGGTTTGAATCGTGACAGAGCAAGAGTAGGGATCAAGGTATTGAGGGGTGCTTCTAGCTTCATAGAAGAAATGTTGAGGCATTCCACCTCCATAAACAAGCCAAACTTGCACTGTTGGGTTCTTTGGCTTTTTTTTTTCTTCCTTTTTCTCTTATTTCTTTGCCTCTACTATGTTTACGCTCACTAGCTCTGCATGGACTTTTTACCCGTTTATGGCAAAAAGTTAAATATTTTACCAATTTGGGGTGCTTTCTAAAAAAAATTCAATTTTACGGTAAAAAACAAAAAAATGAAAAATAATAATTAATAAAAGAGAAGAAAAATTAGTCAAGTAAAAGTTTGCCAGTTTGACAAAAAGCAGAAAAATAGCACTTGATGAGACTAAGTTGAATGGTTTTATGGCCCCTTTAATAGCTAAAGGGACTGGGGTAAAATCCCAGTTCCAACGATTTTCTAATTTTTTTAATTTAAAGATGTAATAACAACAATAATAATATAAATATAAATTTATTTTTTTATGTGTTTTATTTTTTGTATAATAATAATAATATAAATTTATTTATGTATTTATGTTTTGTTTATATTTTATTAATTTTTTGTATAATACATATAATTTTAATGATGGAACAACAATAATAATAATAATAATAATAATAATTTTAATATTTACATTTGATTTTTTTTTAATTTTCTAATTTTTTTATGTTTTATTAATTTAAAGATGGAACAACAACAACAATAATAATATAAATTTCTTCATTTTTTTATGTTTATTAATTTTTTTTATAATCAAACTTGAGATCAACTTAATTATTATCATGACAATTTTGAATTTTATAAATAAATAAATAATATTTTAATTAAAAATAAAACTATTCATATGTTATTAATCATAATACTAATAATAATAAAATATTATTATTATTTAAATATTTTTATAATTAAATTATAAATAATCATAATAATATTAAAATAAAAAAATTATAATATTATATTTAATATTATTATGATAAAAACAATCCACAATCATAACAATATTAAAATAAGGAAAAAAAACAATTGAAGTGCACTGTTCAACTTAGTAAAGTGAATATATATATATATATATATATGGGCATTTCCACCCCTTTGTTTCCACCAATTTAATTGGGGGGACTCTGTGTACAATACCTTCTCGTCAAAAACTACTCTCAATTGGTAATAATTTTTCAAATTACCCTAAATCTGAAATTACTTTTATTGGGAAAGAAAATTTTTGTTTTGCACCAAATTGGTAAAAAGCCCAGCTCTGCGCCCCCATTGTTTTTTCGTAGTAGAGTTGCTAGATCTCCTACTATCTCTAGAGGCTTCTATCTGGCCCTCCTAAAGCTGTTGATTCTACACCATTACATAGCTTAGTTTAAAACCATCAAGAAACTGAAATTCTTAATTTTTTTAAAAGAACATGATCATATGTATATACCTGAAACGCCAAAAGCAATCTTTAAAGCTTTTGAACGAGCCTTAGGGCCATTCAATGGAATCTTGATCACCACTTTTCGCTGAAATCAAACAAACAAACGAAATTGAGCTTTTTGATATATATACTTTAACTTGGATCGATCAAGATCAATAAGAAGAAATTACAATTATCTAGCTTATATATCAAAAAATGTTCACCTTTAATAATCTCCCATATTAGTATTCTATTCTAATAAGGGTTACATTCTCTCAAATAAGAGAATTACTTTAATAATAAAAAAGCTCAATAAGAAAGTTTATTTTAATTAGAAATATTACTATACAAATGAAGTTTCATTCTCTCCTAAACAAGACAATCTTACAAGACTAAGAAATTATATTTCTAAGAGGTTTGAGTAATACCTTCTCCTATAAATGCATTTTATGACATCTCATATCATTCATTTTCATTCTCATATTTACTCATCTCCCCATTCTCATCATACAACATCACCAAGACATCATTTCATCACCACATCATTCAAGCAATCATCCTTTACTCCTTTATTTTTCATTCTTTGCTCTATTATTCCTATTTGCTTTATTATATTTTTCCTCATATTGTTACTGACTTAAGCTTCGAAGTGTTTATAGGGGAAAACCTCACCCTTTACTCGTTCTCCTATTCGATACAGGTTCCACAAGCAAAAATATCAATTCAGAGTTATCAAGTGGCACTGTTTGTGGGAACAAGATCAAATTCAATTCTGAATTATCTTTACTTATTTGGAATCTAGCTCGATCACTCAAGGAAAGCAACCAAATCAAACTTCTGATCATGAAAAATTCCAATTTAGTCATCAATAATAAATTCAGATTAAAATGTTGCAGAGATTATTCTTTCCTATCATTACTATAAAATCCACTCTGCATCACAAGGTTACAACAGTGGAATGTGCAATAAAAGAAGGGGGTAACGATAAAACGCTGCATAAGGTTTTACAAAGCTAAGATTCTATGATGGTGTGTCCAAGTCCAAGCATCAAGGATTCTAGGCATCCAAGTATGAGCATCAAGGATTATGAGTAACCAAGTCTGAGCATCAAGGAGTCTAAGCATCCAAGTCCGAGCATTAAAGAGTCTGGGCATCCAAGTTCGAGCATCAAGGATTCTGGGCATCCAATTTTGAGCATCAAGTAGTATGGACATCCAAGTTCAAGCATCAAGGAGTCTGGACATCTAAATTCGAGCATCAAGGATTCCGGGCATCCAAGTATGAGCATTAAAGATTTTGGGCATCCAAGTCCGAGCATCAAAGAGTCCGGGCATCTAAGTTCGAGCATCAAAGAGTCCAAGCATTCGAGTCTGAACATCAGGAGTTTAAACCACGGTATTAAAACCTATCAATTCTCGAGCATTCGAGTCTCTGTTATTACAACTATGGATATCCAAGTAAGCCTCAAAAATTGAATCTAAAAATATTTGCATCTGAAACTCAACAATATTCAACATTAGTTCAAGGTGCCAAGGAGTATATAATATACTCAAAACTCAAACAATAACATAAACGTCCTTGGATAGTCAAATTACATCAACATAATAGATTATGGAGAGACCTTCAAAATACTCCACAATAACTAAACAATTTCAATGAACATAAATATTCGTTCACTCATAGGCGGGGCAAAAGGTTATCAAGAGATAAGTTTTTCTTCTCAATTATTTATCTTTGATTATTTATTTTGACTATATATTTTTACTTCTTAATTGTTTATTCTTATATAAAATATTTATAGTTTGTCACACAATCACGCTTACACATCTATATATAGATGCTCATCCATATATACATGATTATTATTTGTGCAACACCTACATCAATTACATTTGATATATTTATTACACAAGGACTGACCATCAAATGAGATCGATTATACAATCCTAAAATTGTTATTCTTTTGTCTATTACTACAGATAAGGAAAACGTATTTATTGAAAATGCTACTTTAAGCATCCATCAGTCCAAACAATCAAACACTCTGATCATCTCACTTGGCATCAACATATAGAGATTGACAAAAGACATTAGACACATTGCCAAACAACACTAAGACGAACAAGCATTCACTCATGCTCAGACAACAAATGGTGGTTCCTATTCAAAGCTAGATCAAATTACATTCAAGCAAAGCCTACTTTGTAGAAGATCCTTGTTCATGAAAATTTCAGAGAATATCCAATCAGGAAAATTCAAGAATCAAGTCAAGTATATCTGCCACATAGCTGGATAAATCAAAAGGCAATTCCAAGACATCCTAGCCAACATCACACACTATCCTCTATTTCAAAAGCGGTGTAACATTGACCCTTCACCTAATTTACAAAATGCTCATCTCATTATTCAAATTGGGCAAACCTAAATTTGGTCATTTAAAATCCACCTTCTATCATTTCAAAAACCCTCACTAAATTACTATCCCATATTGTGGAGCTCAAATTGAAAGGGCTTAGACTCATTATCATGACACAAACATCCTTCTTTTTGTAAAAATACTACCAACAACAAATGCTCAAAAAATCAAACATCTGTAGTTAATGTCCGAACTCAACATCAATCATTATTCTAACTAGGCAGCTGCCATCAAAAGAGTTATTAAATTTCATAAACCAAGTAACAATATATGGCACTCAAGCCACACTTCTAATGCATTGAGACTATACAGCACTTGGGTCGCACTTCTGATGCACCAAGATTAAGTCCAGTGGCTGAAGTTAGCACCTTCATATCACTTTTATAATACTAAGGTTTTGAGCATGTAAGCCTCGTGTCCTTGCACCGAGCGTCTAAGCCTAGCACATTAGTCCAGTGACTGAAGCTAACACCATCAGGTCGCTTCTATAGTACTGAGGTTCGGCACTCGGGCCGCGCTTTTAATGCACTGAGCATCAAAACTCTAGTGACGACTAGTTTCGTCATGTTATCTCCACACTGACGGGTTAATCTTTTACCCTAAAGCATTTTTATTACAAGTTTTATGCACTCAAGTCCAGTTAGCACTTCAACGATGTTCTTATACGATGATTTCAAGACTCGATACCGAGCTTTATCTTTTCTTGTGACTGAGGCTGGCTACCTCAGCTTACTGTTCCATATCAGGTGTAATTACTCAAGCAATCTATCTCTTCAAGCAGATACAATGATGTTTTCCATCATCTTATAGACCCGGATATATCGAACATAAATATTCAAACATACTTTTAGGGGGGACTCTTGATATCCCATATCAGTATCCTATTCTAATAAAGGTTATATTCCCTCAAAGAAGAGGATTACTTGAATAAGAAAAAAGCTCAATAAGAAAGTCTATTTCAACTAGGAATATTACTCTACAAATGAAGTCTCCTTCTCTCCTAAACAAGACAATCCTACAAGGCTAAGAAATCATATTTCTAAGAGGTTTGAGCAATACATTATCCTATAAATACATCTTATGACAACTCATGTCATTTAATTTCATTCTCATATTCACTCATCTCCCAATTCTCATCATACAACATTATCAAGACATCATTATATCACCACATCATTCAAGCAATCACTATTTATTCTTTATTCTATTATGTCTATTTGCTTTATTATATTTTTCCTCATACTAATATTGACTTAATCTTTGTAGTGTTTATGAGAAAACTCTGTCCTTTTACCCGTTCTTCTTAACCATGCAGGTTCTATAAATAAAAATATTAATTCGAAGTTATCAACCTTCACTGTTAGTCTTTGCTGGAGATGATGATATATAAGATTTACAAACTACTTGAAGAAATTTTATTTTGGATGAGGTATGGTAGTAGAAGGTAGTGGAAATTTTATTTCTTTTGTTTCATGTGGTAAGCCGCATGAGGCACGTATTTTTAAAGTTTAAAATTTTGATTTTTAAAATTGAAATATTATTGTTTTATTCAGTCACTTTAAATATTTGAATCAACGCGTGTAAATCGCGTATAAGTACTAAGAATGACGGGCCAACCCAAGAAAGGTGAGGGATTGATTGAGTGAGGGTGGTGGTGATATTACCAGGTAACTTCAAGGAACATGAAGAACAGAAGAAGCAAAATGGTAGGTTCCACGGAATGACTTGACCATATACGAACGGCTAAGAACAATGGGTGGCGCCTAGAAGAAGCCAAGTCAACCGTGAAGTCAATGCCTTTTGGTACTCATTAGAGTTTTAGGATGACTGTATTTTCAAAAGAATTTATCAAAGACATATAAAATTTAACTATAATACAAAGATTTATTCTTTAAAAAAAAAAAATTAGCCTATCAGACTTAAATCAAATGATTTAACCAGTACTGACAAAAAAAAAAAAATTTGGTTTAACCAGAAATACTGATACTCAAAAAATTCCACATTTAAATTTTAAACGGTGTAAAATTTTGGATTAGATGTTGATGTCTACCTACACTAATAATAATTGATCGAGACAACTAAAGTAAGAAAAAAAAACTTTAAAAAAAAATTCATTAATGTATTGGTACATTATAATTAAGAGCATGTATGATCAAAAGGGTAGTTATTATTACAAAAACATTGAATATTATTGATGTATATATGCTTAGATTTATTTCAGGATCAGCTATTTCACTTTTCTATATGTTCTACATATTTATGAAATTCTATCTCATCGATAAGCATCAAATTATTCACTTTGATTTTGTATTTAGATTTATTTTATGGTCCATCTTTTGTTTTTCACCTTTCTATAGTTATGATCTTCTACAAATTTTTGAAATTTTGTCTAATTAATGGATATTATGTATTTTTGAAACATGAACTTTTAAACCGTTATTTGAAAATTAACTTTTAAATTTTTATCTTTTTAATTTCTACTTTTTGATTGTATTTAACTCATATAATATCAAAATTGATAAAAAGTTAATTTCAAATAATTTTAAACAAATAAAATGTTAAATAGTTTCAAAACTAGAATAAAAACTATTATAAAAAGTTAAAAAAAATTATTTTTAATCATATTTTTTTATCATTAAATATTATTTTAATTTATAAAAGTTTCTTTTATGTCTATATCAAAATTAATGTATAAAATACTTCGATTTTATATATTATAGGGGTCATATCAATATTAAAAAAAATTAAAAGGTGAATAAAATATAATAACAATTGAAAAATATTAGAGGTTAATTAAGTAAAGTTTAAGGGTGAAACTATGTATTTGGCCTTTTACCAATAGGAAAGACAAATGCTGTATTTCATATCATTGAAAGAGTTCTTTGACAGTATAAAGATTTATATTTATATAACCCTTAAATTACTACTAATTTAATTATAATCATTTATACATTTTATAGATATTAATATTCAAAAATTATCTATAATTATAATTAAATAAAAATAAATTTAACGGTTTAAATTTCATTTATATCAAGTGATTCTATCCTATCAAAAGTTTCCTGGAAAAAGAATGTGTGGATGTGAACAAAAATGCTAAATTAAGGAATGGGAAGCATTGATAGTGAAATGCAAAATCACTATCTTAATTTATTAGGAAATTTTGTCAAATTACAACTTTATCCCTATTTATTTAATAATACAAAAAGTTAGAGCAAAAGTATATTTTTGCCCTTAATGTTTGGTCCACAATTCACATATGCCTTTTGGATATTTTTTGGACCAATTAAGCACAAAACTTATGAAAAACTGTGATTTAAGCCCCTTTATAAACAGGTAATGGTTTCAAAATAAACGTCGGTTATCTTTAAATTGAAATAAATTTTATTTATTGTGAAGGTGGAATCCACTTATGCTATCTATCAAACTCATTATTTATTAAATATATACCTTGAATTTTGAGTTTATGACATCATTTATTTAAGTTCAAGTGCATTTAAAAATAAAAATAAAAAGATATAAGTTTTTATTTTTAAAAATTATTTAGTTAATCTATAATTTTTATTTTATTAAACATTTAAGTAACATATTTGAATTGCTTTTATTTTTGAAAATTACTTAATTAGTTTACAGTTTATATTCTATTAAAGTTACTTAATATATATATAATTTTACTGTCCACACGTGCTACATTTTACTAATAGTAAAGACACACGGTTTGTTTCGTATCCTTGAAAAACAAATGTGTGGATGTGGACAAAAACACTAAATTAAGCAATGGGAAACATTGAAAGTGAAATGCCAATCACTATCTTAATTTATTGTTTGTCAAACTACAACTTTATCCCTTTATTGATACAAAAAAAAAGTTAGGGCAAAAGTATATTTTTGCCCTTAATGTTTGGTCCGCAATTTACATGTGCTCATATATATATATATATTACCAATTAAGCACAAAATTTATGAAAAACTGTGATTTAAATTAACCCCTTTGTAAACAGTTAATGGTTTCAAAATAATCGTCGATTATCTTTGAATTGAAATAAATTTCTTTATTGTGAAAATGGAATCCACTTATTCTATCAATCAAACTCATTATTTATTAAATATATGCCTTGAATTTTGAGTCTATAACATTATTTGTTCAAATTTATGTGCATTTGTGATATATTTGGTGGTTAGATCAAGGAAATCCTTATTCAAAAGAATTTGAGATGTGTTAAGAATTAACCTATTACTTCATTTATTGGAAGGGAATCCTTAGTTAAGTAGGATAGTTTATTACTATGTAAATAGGACCACAGTTATATGCATTGGGTGTGCCGTATTGGTATGCCGAAAAGGTATCAAAGGTGCCATCATGGTGTTATAGCTATAAGCCCTTGGGTCTCTTTTTTTTTTATATCTATTGTGAGGCATGAGTTAATCTCTTTGAGCATTAAAATTTTTTGGTGTAATTAGCTTCAAGGGTTGTTTATTGATCTCCAAGTTATTTTCGTATGCTCTTAGTTTATGTCCATGGGCAAACTCACTCCGAACCACATTAAATTGGTGTATTTTGTGTATGTACTCTATTGTTGTCATGTTTATTTATTATATCTCAGATAATTTTATAATCCTCACACACTTCCTCAAGTCTAAATTTTCTAACAAGTGGTATCAAAGTTGTCTATAATTATTTGGGATCTTCTTATTAGCGACAACAAGTTTTGAGAGATAAAGAAATTGTATCACAATATGACTTGCGGCGCGAGACAAGTATTGGTACAAGTACTATTGACAAAATTGGATGCATGAAGGATTGTTAGAATAAGAGAAATTGGCATCTATAGTAACTAAAGAGAAGATGGAGGATTTGGATAAAAAGGCTATCACTACCATACAGGCTTGGGCAGTAGGTATGTAACACGTTACGTTTTATTTAAATAAAGTAATCATTGAATTTGCATTATTAGTAATAAATTTAAATTATACTAAATAATTGTTAACTAGCTAGCTATATTATTATGTTATGGTTATGTAATTATTATTTTAATAAAATATATTCCCTATAGTACTAGCTATTATTTGACTATTTAGTAAGTATAAATTATTTTATGTTAATATTGCTATTTTAGGCCTAATACATGTATATATGTATATATGTTATTAGGGTTTATAATAAATATAAGGTTATTATAATAGTATGTGTGTATATATATATATATATATGTGTGTGTGTGTGTGTGTGTGTATGTATAGTAGTAGGTTTTATATATATATATATATATATATATATATATACACTTTATATCTGACACCCCCCACCGTCTCTCCTCTCCCTGTGCTGCTCCCTCCACCGCCTGAGACTCAATTTCCGCTGTGAGCTGAAGCTTCAAGGTTGCTGCTGCTACTGCCTTTCTTCTTCCTCACATGGCAGTGCTTCTTCTTACCTCGCCAGACAGCCAGCCTTCCTCCTTTACGCGACTGTCCCTTGCCAGCTTCGTCGCTCCGCCAGTTGCTACCTCCTGACTCACCTGAACTGCTCCATCTTCCTCATTTTTCTGGTGGTAGCAGGTCTTCTTCTCCTTTCTCTATTCTGTCCAGCGGGTTGGTGAGTAGCAACCCCTCAATTCTTCCCTTTTTCTTCTCAAATCTTTGATGTCTTCGATGGATCCTAGGGTTGTTGTAGTTGTGGTTGATGATAATGTTAGTTTTGATTTTTTTTAGGGAAAATTTGGTGGATTATTTTACTTGTGCAGAATTTTTTTTTGTTAAAACTTCTTGATGTTGGTTGGTTATTTTTGGTAGATTTTTAATTAATTGAATTTTTTTAGTGTTTTAGGAGGTTGATTTTTTATTTTAGATAAATTTGGTTAGTTATGTGATTTTTCAAAATTTTATTTGAATTTTATGTGATTTTTATTTGATAATTAGTTGGTTAAGTGGGTGTTAATTGAGGTTAAGTAATAATTAGGTTAATTAATGTTAATTATTTGTAATGTATTGATTTTTATTTAACATTTTAGAAATTTTGGTGTTAATTATAAATTTTTGTAAATTTTGGGTATTTAATTAATATTTTTATTAATTTCGAAATTTATTGTTAAAAATTATGAAATTTTGATAATTGATATTATTATTAAATGTTATTAATTTTAGAACTTAAATTATGGTTTTTGTGATTTTTAAACTATTTTTATAAATATTTTTAAGTCTATGTCAAATGTGAATTATTAGGTTAAATTATATTTTTAGAAGAAATTAGTAGTTATTTATATGTTTTAATTATGTTAAGATATTTAATATAGAGAAAATGATTTTTAGATATTTGTATAATTTTCAAGGATTTTTTTAGTATTAATGATGTATTATATATTTTAATTAGCTTTATTAACATTTAAGAGGTTTAGATATATATTTTTATATATGTATTAATAGATAATTTTCATTAAGTAATATTAATTGTGAGTAATGTTTAAATATATATATATATATATATATATATGTTGGTTTGTGAAATTTTATTTTTTTAAATCTATATTGATAGATGAATTTTTGACTATGGCTAATCATTTTTGTGATGTGTATTTTTGGGAAAATAAATGATATAATTTTTGTGATGTTCTTATTGGATTGTGATCTCGGTCGGGACTAAGTGTAGTTCTGGAAATCCGACTCGAGTGTGAATGTCTGCGGTTATTAGAAGTGCGTTTTTTTATGCAGGTTTGGCTCTACTGAATTTTGGTGAATTGTGGACCTTGGTTGGGGAATTTTTGTAGTTTGGGATCCCAACCGAGGGTTGTGTGAATTTCTATACTCGAACTGTATTTTCCTTGCAGGACCGGCTCTACTTTTTAGTAGAGAGATGTCCGTTTTACAGAGGAGGTTCTGCCGAATTTTTGGTAGAATTCTCGTAAAACGTGACACCGGATCAAATCTCAATTCCGTGTCAGTCTGTATTTTTATAATCCTAGATCGAGTCTCTAGAAGTTTAAGTTAGAATTTATTCTGATGGTTGTTATTTTATTTTTCTAGCTGCGTTGAGACAGAGACCTAACGGACTGGGCCCGCCGAGTCTGTCTCGAAGAGCGCACACCAGTGAGTTATTATACTGTATATATATGCAATGCATATAGGATGCATGACTTAGGATTTTTATTTTCATTATATGTTTAAACATTAATTTAATTATAATATGATTTGGTATATTTTCGGTTTATTTTTAGTACATTTTTTATATATGTATGTTAGATATTTAAGTTTATATTTGTTATAATTTAATATTTATACATGATTTAAATGTGCATCGAACCATAATTATTTTATTAAATGATTAGTATAATTTAGGTTATTCTTAAATAATTGCATGCTATATTAAAAAACCTACACTTAAATTATTTTTAAGTTTATTTTTGGTATATTTTGATTTATTTCCAAATAAATACATGTTTTATTATTAAATTAAACCTAACACATTAGTGCTACATTTAGGGTATATTTTTTTTATATATGCATGCTAGATAATTAGGTTTATTTTTAGTATATTTGTGAATATATGTTAAACCTAAACACATATTTAAATGAATATTTATACATAAATGTTTTATTAAATGATTTGTGTACTTAGGGTATATCTTTTGTATATTTGAGTATATTTTTAAGAAAATGCATGTTATATTATTGTTACTCATTTAAATTATTTTTTTTTACCATATTAATGATTTATCTTTAGTTTATTTCATATTTTATTTGACATATATATATATATATATATATATATATATATATATATATATATATATATATATATATATATATATATATATATATATATATATATATATTTATGGTTGGTTTTACTATTATGAATATTGTTCTACATTAATTATTTTCCGAATGAATGATTTATTTGAATGAAGGATATCAATAGAACGTGCTTCCTAGTGGGCAGCACTAGGACCGTGTACGTACCGGTGCGAAAGAATAGGGTTGAGTGAGAGTTAATTTTGGGTGATTATAATTGATTTAATTGATTTGACTAAGATTAATGGTATATTAAATAGTGTGATTGTGGAGCCAATTACACTGATAGTCAGACTGCTGGAGCTCGGTTGACTTAGTGTCTCGGGGCCAGTCTACTGTCCATAAGTGAATTTAATGATCTATTGGGTTGATTGAGATGTGAGTTGATAGTTAGTGTGATTGCTGGAGCTCGGTTGACCAAGTGTCTCGGGGCTAATCACACTGACAGCCAGACTGCTGGAGCTCGGTCGACTTAGTGTCTCGGGGCCAGTCTGCTGTCCAGATTGGAATAAGTGTTCTATTTGGAATCAAGTGAGCCTGTATGGCTAGAGTGATGATGAGATTGTTTGAGGTTGTTATTATTTAGGGTTCTATGGATCCTTCATGAATTTAATCAAACGTTTTCTACATATAGTATATTTATAAAAGCAGAGTTTGGCATTCGTGTGAAATGTGTGTATATATATATATATATATATATATATATATATATAAGAATGTCTGATTGTTATGGTTTAGTTTGCATGTATATATAGTATAATAATTCACTCAGTGAGGTCTGACCCCCCCTCAATTATTTTTTTTCAGGAGATCCCATATCGTCAGACCTTAGTTGTAGAGTTCCTCGCCAGTGTTCTTCAGTCCCGGCTATTTTATGCAAATGTATATTCTGAATTCTGATTTATATTCTAAAAACTGCAGTAGTTGTGTTATTGTATTTGAGGAGCATTATTTTGTTTGGATATTAAATGCTCTGAGAATTTGTATTTGAACATTGTATGAATATGTATACATTTATGAAAGGATTTGGAGAATTTATTTTATATATTGATTCAAAATTTTTTAATTATATCGTACTTTTTATTTATTTACTGTATGATTTTATTTTCTTAGGCTTGCTACGGGTTTCAAATTCGAAAGAATTCCCATTCCCTAGCACCGGTCATGACTCCTAGTTTGGGTTGTGACAGTTATTAAAATAACAAAGGAAATAATCAATAGAAAAGGCATGTTTTTAGGAGATTAAGCACCACATTTTCATTAAGCTAATTTGATGTAATTTATCAACTTCTCAATGCATATCTCAGTTTTTTCAAAAAACTGAGTACACTTTCTTAAGTAGCTACTCAAATCCATAAGCATCAATCAAATAAGATTTACAGGCATGGCTTAATTCTCATCATCACCATGAATATAAACTCATATCAAGCATGCAAGGTGATTAGCAAAACTAAAAGTTATGCACGGGTCTTAGAGAACCCGAACCGTCCTGAAATACCGAACTAAAAATCTTTAAAATCGAAAATATTCGTTGACCATTTGACTTTCTCCGAACCAAATCATCCCAAATTGCACCGAACCAAAGAACAAAAACTGGAATTGATTTTTCCTTATATATATATATATATATATATATATATATATATATATATATATATATATATATATATATATATATATATATATATATATATATATATATATATATATATATATAGGGTCTTGGAGAACTCGAACCATCCCAAAAAATCGAAATGAAAATCTCCAGAACCGAAAATATCCATTGACCATTTGACTTTTTCCGAATCGAACTATCCCAAACTACACTAAATTGAAGAACTAAAACTGGAACCTATTTTTCATATATATATATATATATATATATATATATATATATATATATATATATATATATGGACTCATCGTAACAACATCCTATAAATACTATTCATAACAAATAAACCAAAACTGTAGAAATCACTCAATCCCCCCCAGGCTCTGATACCAGGTTGGTTTTTCAATGCCAGTCTTGGGTGGTCCCGGTTGTAAGTCCCAGAGTGGCGGTGAATCCGTTGGTTTAGCCTAAGAGTTGTAGTCATAATTTCTTTATGTAACCATTAGACATACCATGTATCCTATCTTCGGTAGAACCACTTCTTCTTCTTCTTCCTCTACTGCCTCTTCTACTAAAGGTAATAAGAACCTTGTCAATAGTGATGAAATTACCATAGAAGACTTTGATAGATGCATAGATGATTTTAAGCTCACAGAAGTCCACCAGAATCAAGTCTATAAAACTTCTAAAATCAACTTCTTCAAATCTGATTATGTTATCAGAACTGAAGAAAGAGATGTCCAGTTGGACAAATCTAGAGATGAAATTAAACTTCTTTCTTCTTCTTCTATAGAAAAACATAAAGCTAAAGGATTCAGATATATCCATATAGGTTTTGTCCAAGTTGGTGTTAAGCCCCTCAACAGAGAAGGACCTAATACCTCTATTCTCGCTGCCCTAAGGGATAAGTGATTTAGAAATTTTAAAGATTCTTTGTTAGGAACTATAGAATCTAGCCTCTGTAAAGGTCCCATATCATTTAACTGTTATCCCAATTTCACAATTTCTTTAAATGATCCAAATCTTTTAAAGTCTTTGGTTTTATAGATCCAAACCCATAACTATATTATGGAAGATGGATCTATTCCTGTTGCATTAGTTTATAAAGTTCATTATAAAGCTATGATGTCAGCTTTTGCTACCAAGAGTCGATTTCATAGTAAAAAAGGAGAAACTTTACTTCTTCAAACTGACATGACTAAAGCAAATGTTGTTATACCCAAACCTATACAGTGGAACCAGATAACCCTTCCTGAAGACTGGATCTTAGAAAGTGCTACTGAACCTACAATACAAATCCAAGACAAAACACCTTCAAACACATAAATAAAGCAAATAGCCTAGTTCCAGGATGGAAGAGTAAAGATTAGCTTTGACAGAACCTCTTCTAGTGTCAGATTTTCTGATACTTCATCATCAGAATCCCTTGACCTTAGAAGAATATCCCAGATCCCTTCTGTCATTAACCTTCCATATAAAGATTTATAGAGACAAGAACCACAAAGACCCATTATTCTTCCCTATCCAGATCAAGCAGAACTACATCCAAATATACCTCTGGTTATGATTCCTCCTTACATTCCAGCCAGATTCTCTACATCTGACTTACCCAATATAGCTCTCAGAAATATTAATCTCAGCAACAATGTAGCACAACCCATATATATAGAACCACAACAAGAAATAAAGTCTCCTTCACCTCTTGCCTCACCAATAGCCTCAGCTCTTACAGAAAATATAGCCCATGAACTAAGTGTTATTGATAAAGAATTTACACCTGATAAAGCATCTTTACATAAAGATTTTTATGCATCTCATAGCTTAGAAAAAAGAACTTGGTTTTTCAAGTATTTTCTAAATATAAGACAAGATATTCAAATAAAGTTTTATGATTTCTTGCAGAATAATAAAGTAAATTTATTTTTCTTTGACTGGTTTGAAGTATATGCTTCAGAAAATGATATTTCATACCCTTTTAAAGAAATAAACCTTGTTACTATCCGTAAGAAAAGCTGGGACTTAGCCAATGGCTAATCTATAGAGTCTGAACATCCTTCTCTTAGGATTATCAAGATCCCTATAGGCGAAGAAACTATTGATGCTGCCCTTTTCAAGAAACCCCAGGATAATGACACCCAGAATTTAAAGAATATAGTTTCCCAGAACAACTTCACCAATGCTCATCTTCATAGCATAGGTAACAGCTTTCTAGGATATATATATATATATATATATATATATATATATATATATATATATATATATATATATATAGTTGATAATTAATACTTGATAATATTAGAAATCTATATATGTGTTACAAGTAAAATGTAGTACCATTTAATAATTAATTATATTCAAATAATTTATTTTAGACAATCTATTATTACAACTTAACGTACACTATTTGACATTTTAAATACTAATTAATTATTTATTTAAAATAAATTAAATACACTCATCAACTAAATCTTTTTATAGTTAATTTTCAACATATGTATAAAAGCATAAAATAACATTTTATAATGAAATTTATAATCATCTTATCTTATATGTTCCAATTATAAAATTATTAAAATATAAATATTAAAATAAAACTGAATATATATATATATATATATATATATATATATATATATATGTATGTATGTATTTGCTCTGAATATCCGCTCCAAATTGCTCTGAAAAAATTTAAATCTCCACTCATAATTGCTCCGAATTTTTGGATTGGGTCTAAAGAATTTATTTTTGAATTCTCTAACTTTTAGATCGAGTCCAGAGAATTTGCATTCTTCAAATTGGGCCAACTCATGCACAACCCTAAGCAAAACCCATAAGAGAATTAGATTTGATTAAGCTTTCTCAAGATATTTAATCCATCTAACATGTGTTTATAGGTCTATTAGATCCACTAACTCACATTGCATAGATCTAAACTAAAGCTATATCTTACCATAATATAACACTCAATCAAATCAACAAATACAATATGCATTTAAAAGTAATAATAAACATCAAATTAGCATTAAATCCAATGGGTCTCAAAATCCCAACAATATTCAAGAACTTAGCCACTCAAGGTTAAATAAACCATCATTCAATATTTAGAAATACAAACAAGAGAATAAAGTTAGAAAGAGAGCAAGAAATGTTATTAAAGGTGTTTAAATCTTCAAATGGGTCTCTTCCTTTTAACTTCTTTTTCTCCTCTTTCCTCTTCCTTCTCTCTTTTGCTTTTATTCTATCCCTTTTGTGTGAGTGTGTAGAATGTGTAGTCCTCCCTAAGTAATTTATGTTCTTTGTCCCTTTTAGCCCTCTTTTAGAACATGTCCTTTCACCTCCC
This sequence comes from Mallotus nudiflorus, assembly GCA_947683625.1. Classification (NCBI taxonomy): domain Eukaryota; kingdom Viridiplantae; phylum Streptophyta; class Magnoliopsida; order Malpighiales; family Euphorbiaceae; genus Mallotus; species Mallotus nudiflorus. Next base: position 46,960 of record CANTUR010000620.1, on the reverse strand, counting down.
TTAGATTTTTCTTCAAATCAGTACGCATCAACTTCGGTGCTACAAACGTGTTGCTAGCGATCACGCATAAAATGCACTTGCACAAAATGGACTCTCATGAAAGGGTCACAATCGTGCATAAACCACACTCGTGACAGAAGCATGGACTGACAAGATTCCATAAACACAAAAGGCTCGACATCACTTGGGGCTGGCATTTGGGCATTCTCGTGATCATGCATCCAACTGCTATTGTGATAATAAGCTACTCTACTGCTACTCTACTGTTTTCTTCCTCTTTTATTCTTATTTTCCACCAAATCACCTCTTAACTCCTTTCCTTATAAAAAATAAATAAAAATTCAAAATTATCTATTTATATATGCCTCACTATACTAAATGCTAATAAAATGGTATGAACGTTTGCAATATTACGCCCTAAATTAACATGTAATTTGATACCAATATAGTTTGAAAATTATCAAAAGGGACTACAGGTCAATATATTATTGGAGGTAGGATTTGAAATTTGAGATTCTTTAGTGTTAATAAGCAAGATTTAGAGAAGAGAGAAAAGGGTTTTATTGAATATAGGAATTTTGATGAAAATCTTTGGAATAAATTAAGAAAAAGAATGGTATAAACATGGAAATTAAAGAAAATGGAAGAAGAAGAAGAAGAAGAAGAAAATGAAAGACAAAGGAGCTGACATAGCGACTAACGTGGCTAGTGTAGTGATTATATGGATCCATGTGTGTGAAACCAATGCCATGTTTGCTCAATCTGTTAGAATTAATGGGATAGGACTAACAATTAAATTTTTAAATACTCACAGAACTTAATTGTTACGAATTGAGCATTTAGGACTTAATTGTAAAAAGTATATAACTTTTGGGACTGTAAATGTTGTTATTCCTTTATTTAATGATTTTAATGGTTTTACATAAGTGTTTGATAACCAATTTGTGTTTCATAATATTAATTCTCTTGGTGAATTTAATTTTCCCCAATCTTATTTTTTAGGATTTTGCTAACGTTCTGATAGTTGTCATCCTCTATGATGAATTTCTTCTTCCCAACTATTTTATATTGGTTTTGTTGATATTATAAATCATTTACTTGTATTTCAAATTCTGCAGTTGTACTTTTACAGTATGATCAAGTGAGAAACTAACTATATGTGAATTTATCAGGAGTGAATATGTATTATAGTATGAAGATTTTTGTTGGTTAATGATTTTTGAGATTGTAGTAGTATGGTTGATTGTATATTGGGAGTGAATTATTCAATTGCAAATTTTTTGTTATTTTGGTTAGAGGGTAAACTTTGTCAAAACTTTCTTAAAATTTATTAAGTTTTATTTATATTAAATAAACTAAGTAAATAGGTTTACTATGGGTTTTGGAAGCACATAACTTTTCCATTTCCTAATGCTAGCCATATGCCATTAGGTATGAGTCATGACAAAGTCGGTATTAGAGCATTTGTTGAATTCTTATTCTTTTGAAAATTAATGTTTCTCTTTTCTTGAAACTACTACGGTTATAAGGTGGACAATTATCACTTATTGTCACTATTACTTTTAGAATTCTACATATACATTAGCACCATTATCATGTCTTGAATTTCATGTCTTTTAAGAATGAGGCATATACGTACAGCTCCTACTACAAAAGTAGTAGATTTTAATAAGCAATCCTTTTAATATAAGGCGTCGACCCCTACCCCACAAGTTAGAAGAAAGGGTAAACCTAGAATAGCAGTAACTCAAAGACAAGAACAATATCCACTAGTAGAAATATTTGCTTCAAAGATGGATCCTGTAACATTTGTAGCTGGAATGGTAAGAATAAATCAAGGCTTATACTAAACTAAGTTATGCCACTGGTGTAGCAAGTGCTTCAATAAAAAAACTGCCACTAGTGCAATAGATGCTTCAATAAAAAAACTAAGCGATGATAGATACTGACGCTCTTTTTTAGTACTTCAAAGTCAAAAGAATTTACTTTGATGGAACCAAAGATGCCTTAGACTTTATTAATATAACTGATTCAAGGACTAGAACGAGGTGTATAAACTATTAAAGGATCCTTATCGTTGAGTTATTAGTTCGAGTAGCAACTCAAGTATGGACACTATGACTTGGATAGAGTTCAAGGGTCAAATTTTAAGGTTTTTCTATCTACTCATAATAAAGGATTTTTATAGATGGCAGTTATTGCATATTAGTAGAGGAGACGGGTTAGTTGAGGACTATATGAAGGATTTTTTCAAATTTTCACGTCATGCAAAGATATGATAAGAGATGAGCATAGAGCAATGGACTTATTTATGACTGGGTTAGGACTGGCATATGCAACTATTCATATAAAGTGTCATACTTTAGAGAGTGTTATAGATAAGGCCATATAGTTAAAGAGGCAACATATAAGGCATGGTACAATTCTAAACCTATATATGAGTTTGGATAGCAAAATAATTGTTGTTCATAATACTCGACAACCAGTATTTCAATTAGGTAGTATTAGTGCATAGACTTATAATACTTCTTAGTAGAACTATAGAGGTCACTGTGGGCATAAGAGTGGAAGGCATAGTCAATGGAGTAACAGACCTATTAGATTTGGGCCAAGGGACAATAATAGCAACAGTAGTTAGAGTTCTAGGTATAGTAGTATAGGCTTAGGGCCCAGTGCATGTTCTAATTATAATCGAGTACATCAAAGCCCTTGCCACCTACCATAAGGAGTATGTTTCAGATGCAAACAGGTTGGGCACTTCACTACTTCATGCCAAATTCTAACTTTCAATAGGCATACCCACAAGGTTCATTTGCTACAATTTCTCAAACAGTATAGGAAACTCCTCCCCAGTTTCATGTACAAGTGTATCCTCAGCATAATGGTTCTAAATTTATGGGCTAACAGGGACGTGGTTTAGGCAATAAATTTGGAGAGAGGTTTAGTGGTTGAGGATTTATACAGCCATTTATATCATAATAAGGAGACTGTGGATAGGCTCAAGTTTTACTCTTACCCCTCAGGATGCTCAGGCATCCAATGTAGTTGTTACAAGTGCTCTTCTTGTATGTTATCTTGATGTTAGAGTTTTACTTAATCCTAACATACCACATTCTTTTATATCTCTTATTTTTGCACATTACATTATTTTACATCTCTTAAGGCAAAAATAGAAGAAACAAAAGAATGTAATGCACTAGGATCAAACTCTAGCATCAAGATAGCATACTGGAAGAGGACATGTAACAACTGCATTGGATGCATGAGCATCATGAAGGGTAAGAGTAAAAACTTGAGCCTATCCTCGGCCTCCTTATTATGATATAGATGGCTATATAAATCCTCGACCACTAGATCTCCCTCTAAATCTACGCTTTGAATCACGACCCTATTAGCCCATACATTGAGCGTCACTTTATTGAGGATATACTAGTGCATGAAACTGAGGAGGAGTCTCCTATATTGGTGGAGCAAATGTAGCAAATGACCTATGTGGGTATGCATGCTGATAAGAAGAATTTAGGCATAATCTAGCAAAGTCTGGACCATGCTCCTAATGGTAGGTGGCAAGGACCTTGATATACTTTACTATAGTTAGAACATGCACTGGACCTTGAGCTTACACTACTATACACATAACTCTAACCACTATTGCTACTACTAGCCCTTGACCTAAATCTAATAGGCCTAATACTAGGGCTGAGCACGGGATGGAAAAAACACCGAACCAAGCTAAAATTATGAACCGAAAGACATTGAAACCATACCGAACCGAATAATTTTAATCCTGAACCAAACCAAATTTTATGACTAATTTGGTACGATACTGGATATTTATAAAAAACGGAACTGAAAACCATACCAAACCAAAAATCGAATATAATAGCAAATATTAATTTAATAAGTAATACTTAAATATTAATAAATAGTATCAAGTAGTAACCTAATTAAGTACATATAATTATATTGTAAAGTAATGTACATATGTATAATGATATATGATAAAAATTAATATGTTTTGTGATTAAAATATAATAAATAAATTGTTAACAAAATATTTTTATTAATTTTATTATCATTATTACTACTACTATTCAATTAACAAGTCAAAATATGAAATGTCTATTATATTATAATTTGAACTTAAGATATACAAATAAAAAATTAATATGACATTAGTTTCAAATAATTCAATTAACAAATAAGAATGTGGAATGTTCATTATAATACACTTTAAACTTAAAATATGAGAAATAAGAAAATTATTATTATTATTATTATCAACAAGAAGTAAAAATGTAAAATGCCCATTATATTTCAATTTAAACTAAAAATATTTAAATAAGAAACTTAAAATTGTATGATTTTAAATTTTATAATTTTTAATTAAAATATGTTGTTATTATCATATTTGATAACTTATTAATTATTATTTTTAGTAAATAATCTAATCCTATTGATGTTATTAAAATTAATGAGCTAATTAATATTATTATATTTAATAACTTACTAATTATTATTGGTATTAAGTAATATATAATCGTATTGATATTACTTAAAAGTAATGAGCTAAATAATATTATTATAATTATTATTTTACTACATAATAATATATAGACATATATTATAGATAACCAAAGATATATAGTTTTGCCTAAAACTATGTTATTTTTATCAAAATAAGTAATGCGCTTACAAAAAAAAAAAAGAAAATATAGGTTATTTTAATTAATTAAAATATATTGCTATTATTATTGTAAATGATAGGGTTTAGCACGTGCCTAAGATCTTAGCAACCGCGACACTGTTCGAGCTCAGGGCTCTAGAGAACACACTAACTACTATCACAAAGACATAGTGTGGAGATGAAGAGTCACCATGTAGGGTAATAACTGGGACAAATCGAAAAAGTTGGTACTCGATTCTTTAAAAGAAAGCTAGCACCACAACCAAGAGATTCTGGATACGGAATACCAACTTCTTTCAGTTTTATCTACATGTAAACATTTTAATTAAATGGGCTAAATCAACATATTTTAATTTACAAGTCACCTTAAAGACTAATGAGTCTAATTTCTATTTAATTTTAATTAAGTGAACCTAATTTTATTTATTTTAATTCTAAAAATGGGCCTAAATCTATAAATTATGAAGAATTTAAATTAGTGGGCCTAATTCTACATGTTTTAATTCTAAGGTGATCTTAAGTCTACAAGTTATGGAAAAGACTTAAATTTAATGGCCTATGTCTAATAAATTATATTATATTATATGGGCCTATATCTAATTTAACTAAATGGGCTTAATTTATCTCTAACCTAATTCTAATTAATTACGGGCTTAAAATATATTTCAATTAATTAAAATCTAGACCTAAATTTATGTAACTAGGTTAGAGCCAATCATGGACTTAAGGCTCAAGACACATAAAAAGAATAAATAAGCCCAAAAACAATATAAAAAACAATCAAATAAAAGATCAAACAACTAATCAAAATTATTCTAAAAACCCTAATTTAAATAAAGTGGTTCTAAACAAGCAAATAAAATAATCAACAAGAAACCCTAATTTTAACCACTTAAATCTAATTTGATTTTAATTTAACAACTTAATGATTTCTATAGCCATTAATATCCAACTAAAACTCTAATTTTACTAACTGATTAATTAAAATAAAATACCCAATCGCATACATATGATTTCATTATTCCCACTATTGGGGCTATTACAATAAACTATTGAGAATAATAAAAAAAAGAAGAAGAATTAATACTATCCCAAAAATAAATAAAAATAAGAAATAATTAATAATTAATAAAAAACGTAGAAACTATATTTATGTACAAGGTTCCATCCATGGCATTCCACAAACCTCCGTGGATTTTATTCTCCAAGTATGATCATCATGTAATCCCCTCCATAATCACCCACACAAAAATAAACAATGGTTAGTGAATAAATAAAATAACAATAAAAATTAAATAAAGCTAAAATTCAACAGGAACAAAATAATGAAATAAAAATAATAGAAAATGAAAGAGAGGATGATTATAGATGCACTATGGATGGCTCCTTAGACTAAGATCAACCACCGTTGTTTTTAGTAAGCCTTCAAAAAAACTTGTTATTCTCTTCTCCAATGTCTATTGCTCTTGTTTTAAAAATACTAATAAATCAAATATCGAAAAGTCTCCAAGAAAGAGAGCTCTCCAAAAGTTAGGTATAGGTCTAACGACAGGTCCCCTTTCAAGAGCTTAAGCTCTCCTTTTATAGGAAAAACCAAAAAATCTAGGTCATATACATATGAAGAGTTCCAATTTTAAAAGGAATTTATTTCCTGAAAATTTAGATAAATCCTAAAATAAATTTAAGAAAATTTTTAGCCAATCAAAATTCATGAATCAAATTTTTAATTTTTTGTAAAAATACAAAAAAAATGAACGAAAAAGGTACAATTCTCACCGGAATTGTGTAATTCCAATCAAAATTATAGAATTCTGATCCTTTTTGAACTTTTAATTATAAAAAGACCCTTAAAAGAATTTAAATTTTTTAATTAAGTCCTAAAAAATATTACAATTAAATCCTTAAAAAAACCAATTAAACTCTTTTTGAAAATGCATTCAGATTTTTAAGGTTCCAAACTCCAAGTGTTGGAAACCTATTTATACCATTTTCATCATTGGAGTCCTTTATCACATCCATACTTCATTATCCCAAAATTGGGTATTTACAGTTGCCCCCCTTTGTCGCTGTTTGCTTGACAAATTATGGCAAAGCAAATAAACACATAATTTCTTAAGAATAAAAGTTTGGGTACTTACCTGTGCTCCTTGGGGCTTTTACTTGCAAGTGATCGTCAATTCATGATAAATGCTTGTGTTGTCGTAAAACACTAGACATAATCCTAAAATATATGAGGAAACACTATCCTTGGACATATAGCATTTATTTGGAAGGATACATCACACTCGGTCATATGATGTTGACTATACTCAGTCGTGTAGAATAGATTAGAAGAATATATTGTACTCAGTCATACAATGTTAACTATCCTCTGACATATTGTCTTGATTGAAAGAATACATTGTACTTGGTCATATAATGTCGAATGTACTCAATCGTATAGTCAGATTGGAAGGATACATCACACTCGATAGTATGATGTTAACTATACTCGGATGATTATTCTGGATTAAAAGGGATACATCATACTTAGTCATACAATGTTGATTATACTCTATTTTATAGTATGAATTGAAATGACACATTGCACTCAATTATACAATGTCAACTATACTCAGTCGTATAGTTTGAATTGAAATGACACATTGCACTTGGTCGTATAGTCTGAATTGAAATGACATATTATACTCAGTCGTATAATGTCAACTATACTCAGTCATATAGTCTAAATTAAAATGACACATTGCACTCGATCATACAATGTCAACTATACTCGATCGTATAGTCTGAATTAGAATGACACATTATACTCGGTGGTACAATGTTAACTATACTCGGTCATGTAGTCAGATTGGAAGGATACATCACACTCGGTCGTATGATGTTGACTATACTCAAACGTATAGTCTTGATTGAAAGAATACATTATACTTGGTCATACAATGTTGACTATACTCTGTTGTATAGTCCTAATTGAAAGGATATATTGTACTTGGTTGTATAATATTGACTCTTCTCGGTCATATAGTATGATTGATAGAATACACTATACTCGATCGTAAAATGTTGACTATACTCAGTCATATAGTCATATTGAAATGACATATCATACTCGATCGTATGATGTCAAATATATTCGGACGTATAGTCTGATTGAAAGCATACATCACACTCGGTCATATGATATTGCTTTTTTCATTCCTTAATAGGCTTTATACTACTGTAATCTATAATTGCTAGCAAGTTTTGAACAACTATAACCCTTTTGTTTGTCTACCTTTAATGTTATAGTTCGTAACTACTCACGACTTTTAATTTTATTGCAATCCTTTACTTATCTATGATTTTGATCAGCTGTAACCTTTCATTGCTTGCTAGCTTTAATTGGTTATAACCCTCTTATGGATCTCCTTTTGATTTTGTAGTCTGTAACTGCTTAAGGCTTCCGATCAACTACAATCTCGTTCTTGCTCACTGATGATTGCAATCAACTACAACCCTTTCATTGCTCGCTCTAGACTCTAAAATCTGTAATTGCTCACAATTTTGATTAGTTGTAACCCTTTTATTACTAGACCTTGATGCTACAATCCATAACTATTCATAATTTAGCTACAACCCTTTCATTGATCACTGATGATGCTGCAATCCATAATTGCTCATGATTAGCTGCAACTGTTCCATTGCTCGCCTTTGATGCCATAGTCTATAATTGTTGGCTAATTAACTGCAACCCTTTCATTGCTCATTGATGATGCTGTAATCCATAATTGCTCGTGATTAGCTGCAACCCCCTACATTGCTCGCCTTTGATGTTGTAATCCATAATTGCTCATGATTAGCTACAACCCTTTCATTGCTCACCAAATGATGCTACAATCCATAATTGCTTGCCTTTGATGTTACAATCCATAACTGCTCGTGATTAGTTACAACCCTTTCATTGCTCATCGATGATGCTGCAATCAATAACTGCTTGCAAATTGACTGTAATCCTTACATTGCTCACCTTTGATAATGCTACAATCTATAACTGCTCACAATTAGTTACAACCCTTACATTGCTCACCAATGATACTATAATCCAGAATTACTTGCAAATTGACTGCAATCCTTTCATTGCTCGCTCTTCATGCTACAGTCCATAACTACACGCGATTTTTATCTTCGATTATTTGAGTCAAATGCTTTAAATTCTCTGTGCTGACTGACTTTGAATTTTTTTGTGTTGACTAATTAGAATTTCTCTATCAACTGACTTTGAATTTTGTTGTGTTAACCAACTCTACAAGTTGAGTGCACTTCCTTCTGGATTCACAATTCCTACAGACTTGTTGAAGTTAGCTTCAATCATGATGAATTTACAAAAGTACATTATGATGTTGAAAATTTATGTGAAAATTCATCACTTTTCATGAGATAGCATGCACTCAACGAATCTCACTATTTTTTATTTTCATGACAGTCATTTATTTGCCATTTGAAAAGGTCAGAAACATCATTAACCATCTTATGCTGAGAGCATATCTTTTACTAAGTGAAGAGCTTACTTCCACACCTAAATTTAGGGAGAATTTGCTAAACAAAACTTATGAAAATTAAGCATAAACATATCGAATTTTGAGTATCAAAACAATCTTTGAGTTATTTTTGTGCTTTTCTTCCTTATCTAAGTATTCCCCCCACCTTTCTCATATTACTCAGTGTGGATACCGTTGGAAAGGTCCTTTTGGATACTCATACTCTTACAGAGCATTGGAGTAAATATAGCAGTTTTTGGCATGGTTCTCTTTTAGTATTCCCTGCCTTTCTTATATTACTCAGTGTGGATACCGCCAGAGGTTTCATGCTAATACTCTTGCTCATTTTTTAGCATTGGAGTAAATTATGCTTGCTCTTATTTTGATTCTCCTCTTAGTGTTCCCCTGCCTTTCTTGTATTACTCAGCGTGGATACTGTCAAGGAATTGTATACTCATACTTATTTATGAGCATTGGAGTAGATTGTATGCACATTTATTATTTAAAAGACTAAAATGATACTTTAAAATTCAAGCACTTTATGCTGCAAGTCCATGGATTTTTTTTTTACATTTTCTTCCCCTCATTTAGGTGCAAAGCAAGCATTAGATCGATTAAAGTTTATAAGCTCTCAACATAAAACTATTAACAGCTGATCTAAATTATGCGAGACTAATAAAAAAGAGCCATTATGATCAAAGGTCATGAGATAGGCTTTTTGCACATGATATTGTGAAGTGGATGAATTTACTTTCAATTTTTTAATTTTATGACTGAGATGGTACTTTTATTACAAAATCCAAGGAAATAGAGTTATGTTACTTCCCTTGATTGTTTTGATGAATGTTTAGCAAGTTTTTTATCATGTAAGGTGATATTCTAATGAACTATTAGCATTTGCAATTTTGCTCGATCTTATTGATGTATCAGTTCCTTTCACCTTCTTCATTTTCTTTTGTTTTTCCCTACACAAAATACCATAAGTTAGGATAGTCTATTTTTAAGTGAAGAGGTTTTGCCAAAATGCAATGTCATTCTTTTGTATTCTTCCCTTTTGATTGTGATAATGATGTCTCTTATCACAAAGGTCATGATACTCCACCATTGAAGTTATGGCTTTAGATTCTATTTGTATTTGTTCCATTTATTAATGCTATGGTAGAGGGCTTCATTCCCTTTTTTGATATCTCTTACAAAAAAGGTTTAGGAGTTAGAGATCTTATTTCATGATCAAATAATTTTCCAGAGTGCATTCACTTTAAGTTTTGAGTGCATCTTTACCTTTTATAGAGCCAACAAATATATTATTGACATGTTGGACCTTCTTATCACTATATTCCATACCCTACACTAGTCTAACTATTGTGGAGAGATATTCTAGATGATGCTCCAGATGAGACTATGGAGATGGATGTTGAATCTGAGGAGCTTAAGTGTCCTATCCAGCCTCTTCTGGTCACCAGGATGATGCTTTTGCAAGTATCACTATCAGTGATATGCCCTTACTAGATGGGCCCATAATTTATTAAGCTCCTGAGGTCTAAAGTCCCATTGAGCATCAGGTTCACCTAGATAGTGTTACCCTTTTCCTTTAGATGTGAACATTTTGACTACCTTTTTGCACTCTTACAACACTAATTTTGAATGTTAGTAGCAAAGTATTTGCATAATCTTGCCTAAGCTCAAAGACTTTATTATGCAAAGCGAGTATTTCACTATAAATGCATGCAAGTGTATACATGTTATGTATGACATGCATGATCCTAATGGGTCTCCTATTTTGAACAGAGCTATGTTGCTAATTTTAGAGTGTAAGAATGAGGCGTTTCATCTACAACCTATAGGTTTAAGCATTGAATGTTTCACTATTGGTACTTCTAATGTCAAAGCTTCTGATACAATTCATTGGACTAATGTCCCGATGGTGTTGTATTAATGAATTATTAGTTATTACTTATGATTTACTTCTTTATGCCCCTAAAACTCTTATACTTTAGTGTTCCATCTTCGCTCTTCGAATGCGGACTTACTGTTCTTCAAGTTGCCCCTAGAGCTACATTTTACCCCCAGAGCTACATTTTGCCCCCAGTTTCATTCTAGATTCATTCATGCTATTCTAGTAGTCTTTCTTCTATTTTTTTATGCAAGAGACCCAATTCGTTCACTGCTGTTGCTAATCCTTTAATTTACTAACCCTATTAGTTACAATCTCATGCATTGAAGATGCAGAGGAGTGGTTAAACTGACTGAAGTGAGTTCCCAATAATGAATTCAACTGGACTTGCACTTCTAAGAACTCTTGAATAGAATACGAGGCTTGCTGTTAATGCAATGATTGATAATAGTTATAAGGTATGGGTTGCAACGCGAGTCATTGAGCCACTTGAATTCGCTAGGTACATGGGGACACTAGACTTACAAGTAAAATCATAAAAGGCAATAAAAGAGAAAACATAACTAGAATAGTGATCTCATAGCTCTAATTTTATCTTTCACTATGTATTATCTTTCTATTCATATACTTATGCAGTATGATAAAGATGAATATGTGATATTTAAAAAATTTTCAAATTCAATTTTATTTCATTAAGGCAAAAATGAGAACATTCATTATACCATATGATACAACTCTTATTACCAAATAGTCCTTTTAGATTTTCTAACATAATATTTTCTCAAATTTTTACTTGATTGTCCTTTTTTTCTTTCTTTTTTTTTTTGTTTTCACTTTTCCTTTCTTTCAAATTTCCTATCCTCAAAAGTTGCATCATATGATATATGAATGTTCTTTGAATTTGTATCTATGCTCATACTGAATGAATCTAAATGAATTAAATTTATATCAAACATGCAGATACTATTAATATCATAATGCACAGTACCATTAGGATGACAATACATAAGTAAGCATTATCAGAATTCATATCACCAATCACTAAAATAAAATAATTTCTAAAGAAACTAAAATTTTATTCAAATAAGACAATAAGAAATTTATTATTCCCTATTCTATATGCTAAGGATGTTAAGTCTCATAGTGGTTATCCTTTAAGCTGCTGACATAACAACTAATCTTGCATCTTCTTGCCAACTGTCTCCATGACTTCATCTTTATGTACCTCAAATGTGCATTTTTCTTTATTGTCTAGTAGCTTCTTATCATCAAACTCATCACCCCCATCCAATCGACTCGAAGGGTATGTTAAAAGAAGGTGGTTTAGTGTAAAACACCTTATAGTCGAACTTGCATGAAGGTTGACCCAATAAGTCTTCTGCTCTTTCCACATCTTTGGGGGCATTAGGAGATTTCTTGTTGGTTTTAAAGTCTAATTCCTCAAAGGAGCCTAGCATTTCTTCCTCACTAATTCTTAAATTGATCATCATGGTAGCTAAGGGTGGTACATTTCAGTAGTTTGGGAAAGGATTATTTCTAACACTTGGGTTTTTAGGGTTTGTGATCTTTTCGGAGTCTATAAGGTTTTGAATTTCATGTTTGAGGTGGATGCAATTATCTGTGGAGTTTTAGAGGTTTTTATGGAATTTGCAGTGCTTGTTTGGGTTATAGCCTAAAGTGTTTAGGTTTAGTGGGTTTAGATTAGGTAAAGGTTGAAGTAAGCCTTTTTGCATTAGGTGCTCTAGGACTTTTGACAAAGGTTGGTTAAAATTTGAGAATCTCCTTAATTGTTGAACAACATGCACTTCCACAATCTGGCTAGTGCTTCTTTACTGTGTGCCCCCAATTGGGTAGTTCCTTGCCCCGATGTTTCTAGTAATCCTCTTTTTCTCACTTTCAATCTCCTCAACTTGTAACCCATTGTCATAAAAGTCTACAAATGTCTTAGGGTTCATCATTTGCAACCTTTCAACTAGATTAGGTGACACATTTCGAACAATCATCCTAACCTGATCCTTTTCAGCTAGCTTATTTTTCATTAATCCTGCCTTATTCATAAATCTAATCAGAAAATCCAAACATGATTCATTAGGCTTCTACTTAGTCAATTCTAAATCCCTGACAGACACTTCAAGCCTGGTATTATGGTCATATTATTTTAGAAAAGCGGTACACAATTCTCTCCAATATACTCGGATAGACTTCTCCAATCCATGATACTAACTGACAACCATACCCTCTAAGGATAGTATAAATAACTTGGTAACTACTGATAAAGGAGCCTTAGTGGTGCTCATAGTAGTTGTATATTGACTAAGGTGGATCCTTGGGTCTCCAGTACCATCAAACTTCTGCAGCTATGGCATTTTAAACTTATCGGGCAACTTTTCTTCCTCAAATTATATCATATCATCAAAGTCAAATGAATATATGATGCCCTATCCTCTCATCACTTCTTCCATTTTGGACATCTTCTGAGTCAGTGCTTTAATCTGCTTGGATTCCAGCTTTTGAACCTTTATTGGCTTTCTCTACCAAAAGGTTCTCAACATCCTCAAATTTTATTTCCACAATAGGTATATTCTTTGCAGTATGCAATGGTTGCCCCCCCTAGGTGGATCTTTCACAACAGCAGTAGGTGGAATTATAACAACGAGTGTAGGTGTAGCAGTAGGTGGTGGCATTAATCCTACCAGAGCTTGTTTTAACTCATCTTGCATCATTGCTTTCATGTCATCCATCAATGGTCCTTTGATGTCCTATAGGGTCCAGTTTCCTCCTTGTTGTTGTTCTATCTTTTTGTTTGAGTTGGTTTAGCTTTTAGGTAAAGCGGGTTAATAGGGCTATTTTCTAAACTGTGAAGGGTCTCTTTAGCTATTGATTATGGGCTTGAATCAGTTCTCACTAATCTGCCACCTTTCCGACTCCAAACACAGGAAGACCCAGATAAATCTATGATCGTTGAAAAATAAGGTGTTAGTATGATGCATGTATGAATGATGCATGTGCCAAGCAGCAAGTCAAGTGTATATACATCCTTCCAACCTTATTCCTCCCACACACGTATTTGATGGCGAGTCTTTTTTCCCAGAATTTTTTGTCTTGGCCTTAATATCAATAGGGGATATCAAGAACCGACACGCATGCCAAATCTCTCAAAGTAGTAAAGCATAGAAATAACATTTCTAGGTATAAAATATTAGCCTAATTTTTATTAACCTAAATGGGCTTTTAAAGTATGGGCTTGGGCCTTTATAGATAAAAATACCTTATGGTAACATTCACAAACAATTAGGGTAATCCTAAGGGAAAGTTACTAGGCCATTATATGAGCTAAGTCCGGTGGAAAAGTTAAGGTTCCCTTAGCAAGATGCCCTGCTTTAAGACTTAAGTTATATGCCAAGGTCAAAAGGGCCCAGTATCCATTGCTAACTTGAAAGAAGATCCCCCTTTAGGACTTGGGTGACATACTCTAGTCAGATGAGCTCGGTAATCTCTCCTGAACTGAGTTAAGGCTAAAAGTGATGGTTAGACAATTTACAATCCCATGAAACTATTGGAATCATGGAACCATAAACCAACACCATTGGTTAATAGGGACATGCAGAATGAATGCAAGAATAAAATAATTCTAAAGAACACAAGTAGAATCAGTATCTCTTATCCCTAATGGGGTCGCCATTGTGGACAGTGGGGTTTAACACGCGCCCAAGATCTTAGCAACCGCAATACTATTTGAGCTCAGGGCTCTAGAGAACATACTAACCACTGTCATAAAGACATGGCATGGAGATGAGAAGTTGCCACCCAGGGTAATAACTGGGACAAATCGAAAAAGGAGGCACTCAATTCTCTAAAAGAAATCTAGTACCACAACTAAGAGATTCTGGATACAAAATACCACCTTATTTCATACTTGTGTTCATTCATAATTACTTTATGAATTACTATCTTATCATTTATTTACATGCAATTTCATATAAACTCTTATTAAAACAATCAACTCCAGGCAAACTAGTCATAAAAAAAATACATGTAAACAATGCATTCATTTAAATTCATAATCCCTAAGTTAGTCTAATCTACATTGATTTTAATTAAATGGGCTAAATCTATATATTTTAATTTACAAGTAACCTTAAAGACTAATGAGCCTAATTCCTATTTAATTTTAATTAAGTGAACCTAAGTTTATTTATTTTAATTCTAAAAATGGACCTAAATCTATAAATTATAAAGTATTTAAATTAGTGAGCCTAATTCTACATGTTTTAATTCTAAGGTGATCTTAAGTCTACAAGTTATGGAAAAGACTTAAATTTAATGGCCTATGTCTACTAAATTAAATTATATTATATAGGCCTATATCTAATTTAACTAAATGGGTCTAAGTTATCTTTAACCTAATTCTAATTAATTATGGGCCTAAAATGTATTTCAATTAATTAAAATCTAGACCTAAATTTATTTAAATGGGTTAGAGCCAATCATGGGCTTAAGGCCCAAAACACATAAAAAGAATAAATAAGCCCAAAAACAATATAAAAAATGATCAAATAAAAAATCAAACAACTAATCAAACTTATTCTAAAAACCCTAATTTAATTAAAGTGACTCTAAATAAGCAAATAAAATAATCAACAAGCAACCCTAATTCTAACCACTTAAATCTAATTCAATTAGCCATTTATTTTAATTAATTACCTAACTAAAACCCTAATTTTATTAACCGATTAATTAAAATAAAACACCCAATCGCATATATATGATTTCATTATTCCCACTATTCGAGCTATTACAATAAACTATTAAGAAAAATAAAAGAAGAAGAATTAATACTATCCCAAAATAAATAAAAATAAGACAATAATAAACAATAATATACAAGGTTCCATCCATGGCATTCCACAGACCTCTATAGATTTTTTTTTTCAAGTATGATCATCATGTAATCCCCTCCATAATCACCCACACAAAAATAAACAATGGTTAGTGAATAAATAAAATAATAATAAAAATTAAATAAAGCTAAAACTCAATAGGAACAAAATAATGAAATAGAAATAATAGAAAATAAAGAAGGAGAGGATGATTATGGATGCACTGTTGTTGGCTCCTTAGATTAAGATCAATTACCATTGTTTTTAGTAGGCCTTCAAAAAAACTTATTATTCTCTTCTCCAATGTCTATTGCTCTTGCTTTAAAAATACTAAAAAATCATGGATAGAAAAGTCTCTAGGAAGGAGAGGGCTCCAAAAGTCAGGTCTAGGTCCAAAGACAGGTCCCCTTTTAAGAGCTTAAGCTCTCCTTTTATAGGAAAAACCAAAAAACCCTAGATCCTATACATATGAAGAGTTCCAATTTTAAAAGGACTTTATTTCCTAAAAATTTAGATAAATCCTAAAATAAATTTAAGAAAATTTTTAGCCAATAAAAAATCAGGAAACAAATTTTTTATTTTCTATAAAATACAAAAAAATGGACGAAAAAAGATACAATTTTGACCAGAATTATAGAATTTCGATCCTATTTTTTAACTTTTAATTATAAAAAGACCCCTGATATAATTTAAATTTTTCAATTAGGTCCTAAAAAATATTACAATTAAATCCTTAAAAAAACCAATTAAACTCTTTTTGAAAATGCATTCAGACTTTTGAGGTTTCAAACTTCAAGAGTTGAAGATTTATTTATACCAGTTTCATCATTGGAGTCCTCTATCACATTCATACTTCATTATCCCGAAATTGGGTGTTTACAATTATATTTAATAATTTATTAATTATAATTGTTATTAAGTAATTTAATCTTATTGATATTATTTAAAAGTAACGAGGTAAATAATAATAATAATAATAATAATAATAATAATAATAATAATAATAATATTATTATTATTATTATTATTATTATTATTATTATTATTATTATTATTATTATTATTTGTGTGTGTGTTTATATAAAAAATATATATATTTTTATCCAAAACTATGTCGTTTTGATTTGTGGATAATAAATATAATTTTAATTTATTTATGGATAATAAATATAATTTTAATTAATAATATAAATTTTTTTATTATATAAATTTTCAAATTCTCATTTTGAAACGTACCATCCCAATCAATTTCAATAAAACTGAATCTTCATACCAAATTGTACCGAAAATGGGATGGTACAGGTGTAAAGATTTTTAGTTTAGATACTAGTACTGGAAATTTTATTTTTAAAATCCCCGAAATATTTTACAGTTTCTAAGATTTTAAATTCCCAAATTTTCCCGATCCGTACTCACCCCTACATGATACTCTGTCAGCTATGCCTCCCATTCTTATGCACATGGTGACCTCTATAACTCTACTAGGAAATACCACTTGTTTGTACACCAACACTGCCTAACTGAAACACCGGTTGTTAAGTATCATGAACATCAGTTGTCTTGCATCCCCACTCATATATGGGTTTGTAATCATTTCATGCCTTATATGTTACCTCTCTAACTATCTAGCCTCATCTATGGCACTCTGCAAAGTGTGGCCTTATGTACAAATCCACCTTTCAATAATAAAAATGATTTTCCTATAATTTACTATCAATGTAACTATTTGGATACTTTTAAAAAAATGATTTTAAAAATTATTTCTTTCTATTCCTAATAAAATAAAAATGCATCTTATTTTATTTATTGTGAGTTTATTTTAATTAGAGATCCAAATTATTTCAACATTATATTGTATATTTTTTAATGAGATTATTGAGTAGAGTATTAAAATGTAAATAAAATGTTAACATGTGTAATCTAATCACACGATATTTTATTGTAATTTTCTAAAAAGTCCTAGCAAAAGCATAGTAATAGCTCATATTATTAAATATTGATACAATGATAGATGTCATTAGTAGTGATATTCATGAACACTAAGTTTATGTTTGGTTCAATTCCACCTAAGAATTTATTTCATTTTCAAATAAAATTCATTTATAAATGAATTTTTATTAATGAAGTGTGTTTTGTTCAAATGAATAGTTTGTGGAATTCATTTTAAATGAATTTCATATTATATTATATTGTGTTTGGTATAAATCTAGAATTCAAGTTAATTTTAATTTTGGTAAAAAATATCCTTCTATATAGATTGTGTTTTTTTAAAAAATAAAAATAAAAATGGTGAGAATATTTTAGTCATTTTAGAAATAGTTTTAAAATTTGACGGCAAATTCCAACCATTTCATTTAGTTATAATGAATTCCACAAATTTAGAAACATGGAATTGGAAATGAATTTTACAACTTATTCATTTAAATCAAACATATATCATTTAGAATTTCAAATAAATTTTACAAAATTTCATAGAATTTATTTATACCAAACATTCGATAATTTATTTTATTAAAATTACATGCATGGCTCATATACTGAAAGACATGCAAATGAAAAGAAAGTATGTAAAAGAAACTTCACTCCTGATAAACATTACTACTCATGTAGTTATTAGCTACATAAATCATTACCCAGCTCCCTACTAACCAGGACTTAACAAGTTCAAGAATCCTTACAAATCTTCCACCGCTCTCAATCATGCGAAACAGTAACATACATCTTATTATAATATCATCCAATCCTCTGTTTCTGCTGCCACGGTTCCAACTCTGTTTTCTAGTTTGTTACATGATAGAGCAGGAGTAGGGATCAGGGTATGGAGTGGCGCTTCTAACTTCATAGAAATATTGAGGCACGCCACCTCCATAAACAGGCCAAACCATGTTTTGCACTGTTGGGTTCTCTGGCTGTTTCTCTTCTTCCTTTGCCTCAACTGCACTTACACTTACTAGCTCTGCATGCCCAATGTTTTTTCTGAGCAGAGTTGCTAATTCTACTGCGTCAACTCCATCTCCTACTACCTCTACTTGGCTATTATCTTGCCCTCCTAAAGCTGCTGAATCTACACCTGTACATAGTTTTTAAGTTAAAAATCCATCAAGAAACTTAACTGAAATTCTCAAATATTTTAAAAGAACATGATCATACATATGAACATATATACCTGAAACACCAACAGCAATCTTTAAAGCTTTTGAACGAGACTTTTGGCCATTCATGGGAATGCTGATCACCACCTTTTGCTGAAATCAAACAAACAAACAAAAGTGAGCTTTTATTTATCAAGTTCAACAACAAGAAAATTATCTAGCTTATATATCAAAATATGTTCACCTTCATTGTTGGTTTTTGGTAGAGATGATGATATTGACTAAGATTTATAGAGATTGTTTGAAGAGCTAGTTGTGGGTATTTTGAACTAGATAAGCTAGTAGAATTAATTTTATTTCCCTTATTTCAAGTGGTAAACCGTATGAGGCACGTCCTGCTATTTATAGAGGTATCAATCTCTCCTATTGTTATTATTATTATTATTTTAAAAAAAATTTAAATCGAGACATTTTTTTTTTTTATTCAATCTACTTATTTGAATCAACGCTCATAAGTCGCGGGTAAATGCTAAGAATGATGGGCCAACCCAAGAAAAGTGAGGGATTGATTGATTAAGGGTGGTGGTGATATTGCCACGTAACTTCATGGAACTTGAAGAGAAGAAACAAAAAGGGTGGTGGTGGGTGAATGCCCAATGGAATGAGTCTTATTTAGCTACATATCTATGTATGAATGGCTAGGGACTAAATAATTACGTATAAGAAATAGCTTTTAATTGGAATGGTAAAAGTTTAAATAGTATGAATATGAAAAAAATAGAAATAAAAATTAATATATTAATAATAAACAGTCGTGATTTTATAAGTTATTAATTAATTATGAAGAAAATTAAATAAAATGTTATTACATCATAACTAAATATGAAGTCAACGCTGTTCTAGTGCACATTAGAGTTTTAGGATGACTTGATTTTCAAAACAATTTATCAAGCTGAAGAAACCAAAGACTTGTTCTTCACAATTTTTATGGCTATGTGATATATTGGTGACCTTATTCACCTTACGAGATACTAACCAACAATAAATTGTCAAAAAAATAAATAAATAAATAAAGTGGTATTACATCGTAGCTAAATATGAAGTCAACGCATTTCTGGTACACATTAGAGTTTTAAGGGGACTCGATTTTCAAAATAATTTATCAAACCGAAGAAACCAAAGACTTGTTCTTCACAAATTTTACGGCCATGTGACATATATAATTTGACTATAAAACAAAGATTTATTCTCTAAAAAATTTCATTAATGTATTGATACCTTATAATTAAGTGCATGTACGGTCCAAAGGGTGGTTATATTGTTACAAAAATATTGAAAATTATAGATGTTTATATGCTTAGATTTTTTTCGTTTCAACTAATAAATTGTACATAAATTTATTAACACACGGGTACATAATTTTATCAACATACACAAAATATGTTAAATTTGTATATTTTGACGTCGTTATAATAAAGCATAACACTAAAAATAAAAAAATTTAAGTTTTCGTTTTTAAAAATTGTTAATTAATTTATAATTTTTATTTTATTAAAATTATATACCTAATATATTTGAATTACATTTATTTTAGATTTATACTATTTGTTATTCCTATAAAAGATATAAAGTTAAAAATCAAAAAGTAAATTTTTATTTTTGAAACTTAACTACTTTATATTTTATATTTTATTAAAATTTTTCACTTAATATATTTGAATCATTTTATTGTATTTATATTTTAAAATAATAAAAATATATTAATTTACAATCTACATATCCTACAAATTTGCAACTAATTGTAAATAAATAATTTACCATTTAACATATATAGTTTGTTTCGTACTTGAAAAAGAACGTGCGATGTGACTGAAAGCACTAAAATAAAGCAATGGGAAATGTTGAAAGTGAAATGCAAATCACTATCTTAATTTATTATTAGTTCTTTAGTAAATAGGTTCATATGTTTGATGTTCAATTAATTAATTAATTAATGACACTAATTGAGATTAATCACATACCTTTATGTTTTTTTATTAACTATCTAAATGTTTCTTTCTTCTCTTCATAATTTTCTATGTTTACCACTATTATAAAAGTCACCGGGTGAGTTTATGTATGTATTTGTCACGATCCAAACCCGAGGGCACGTGACCGGCACTAGGGAATGGGAAGGCATAAGGACACCGAAACCCGTAATAAGCCTTAAAGAAAAGATAATAAACACCTTACAATTTAAAACCTTATTTTAAAATAGAACAAATTATCAAACTGATTTTTCTCATAAATAACTAAAACAGATGCTCAAATAAAATATGCTTCGGCGTTACATATTATAAATCAAACTTAAATCCTTATACATAAGTGTGGTTCATACAACTAGATTACACAAATATACTTAAACCATACAATTCTTAGTACATATACTACTGCAGCATCCTAGAATAATATAACAGTACAGCTTACAATGACCTACAAAAAATAGCCGGTGATGAAGAAATTCGGCGTGGAGGTAGTCTGAGGTCGAACTCCCAAGCTCTTGAAAAAAAATAAACTGAGGGGAATCAGACCTCACTGAGTAAGTCAATAAAAGAGTTGTACAGTTTGAAAACCTTTTTGAAAACTATATATTTATAGTGAAAATAATTTATAATGTATAGGTATAGCTTTTGAAAAATCTCGGTAGAACCCCAAACCCAAAAATCTAAATGGCCAACCGGGCCCACTTGTTCCAATCAGACTGTCGGTCCCCGAGAGCAAAGGCATCAACCGAGGCATCAAGTCGCAGTCGTTCACTTAATCTGAATATATGGTACTGGCGGTCCCTGAGAGCTAGGGCATCAACTGAGGCACCCATCCCAGTCCACTTTTAACTTTACAATCACTGGTGGTCCCTGAGAGCATAGGCTTCCACCGAGGTACCCGTCCCAGTTTAACATTCACCAGTCATAAATATTTCAGATCCACCTCTCAATCTCTACCATGTGCACACGGTTCTGGTGAGGCCCACCAGATAGCCCGTTCTACCAAAATTTCTCAAGATTGACTTTTAAATAAATAAAAATGCATTTTAAATCTTAAATAACAGCATTAAATTAAATAAATCATATAATCAATATTAAAAATATGAGCGCACACATTCATTAAGTAAAACACACGCACAGATCATTATATTAACTTACAGGATGAATGCGAAGGCTGACGACCATGTGTCTGCCTCGATCTCACGGCTTCTGCTCTGATATGCTCTAGAAAGAAATAATAAATCAATTTTTAAAACATGACTATGGAATTAAAAGCATAAATCAACAAAATGGCAAAATGATAGGCTGACTCGAGGAAGACCGAACAAGACACAATAGACAAGAAAAAGCCTAATTAAAGATAGAAATTTTTACGAATATCACATTTTACGAGAAAATATGCTGAAATTTTGGCAGAGTCTCCTTTGTAAAACAGACATCTCTCTACCAAAGGTAGAGCCAAACCTGCATAGAAAACGCACTTCTAATAACCACAGACATACACACTCGAATCGGGCTCCCAAAACTACACTTTGCCCCGACCGAGATCATAACTCAATAAAACATCAAGAAATGTTATCATTTATTTGCAAAATACATATTACACATACATATATACTAAAATATAAAATCTCAATTAAAAATTAAACAACTCCATTTGCGTTCATTATCAAAATATAATTAAAACCTAAATTAAAACCATTATACTCAACTTTTATTACCAAAATAATGTATTGTAAATATATTTAATATTTGGGATTAATATTCAAAATTAACACTACTTAATTAAAAATATCAATTAATTTATAAAAATTCTCTAAACCTCTTAAATAATGATAAAACTAACTAAAATATATATTTAACTATAATTAGCATAAAATTACATTTTTACCCCTAAATACATAAATTACATAATGTATTATTAGTACTAAAAAAATTCCTTAAAATTATTTAATCATCCAAAAATTATTTTCTCAAAATTAATCTTCCTAATATAATTAAAACATAAAATCAACCAATAATTTCTTCTAAAAAAATATAATTTAACCTAATAATCACAATTGACATAAACTCAAAAATATTAATAAAAATAGTCTAAAAATCACAAAAATTATAATTTGAGTTCTAAAATTAATAACATTTATTAATAACCTCCATTATCAAAATTTCATAAATTTTTAACAATAAATTTCGAAATTAACATAAATATTAATTAAATACCTAAAATTTATATAAACTTTTAATTAATACCAAAATTCCTAAAACCTTAAAAACAACCCAAAACCTTACAAATATAAAATCTTAATTACTCTAATTTCACTAATTAAACCAAAGAAAAATCCAATAAATTCAAATAATAATTAAATAAAATTATTCAAAATTCTGTAAATTAAGGAAAATTTCAGAAAAATACTTAAAAATTCGAATTTGAACAAATAAAGGGCATAACTCAACATTTAACTAAGAACAACCTAAAATCAACACCTAATCCCATTCAACAACCAGAAAACAACATAAAAACAACCTAAGAACAACCCAGAGCAGCTTACCTTCAACCTCCAATTCCGACGCCGGAGGTGAGTTGCAGCGGTGGCTTCCGGCTTGGACAGACGCCTGAGAGGATGAGGGAATTTGGGGAAGCTTTGGTGGCGCCGAATCAGCTCGGATCAAAGCTGACCGAAGGAAGAAGAAGAGAAGCAGCGATAGCAGCACCACCTGGAGCTTCCTCTCACAGCGGCAATGGAGTCTGATGGTGGAGAAGGAAGAATGGCACAGTAAGAAGCAAGAACGAGACAGTGAGGGGCGGAGATGGGAGGTTGCAAGAGGTTGACGGGAAGCTTCTTTCTTTCTTCTCTTTGTTCTGTTTTCTGTTTTCTTTCCTTTTTTTTTTTTGGTCCTATATATATATATATGCATGTACAAAATAGCACATAAAGTAACCATGAAGTTAATATAGTTTAGATTAATAATAATAATATTATTATTAATATTAATAAAAATAATAAAAATAAAAATAATATTAACAATTGTATAATATAATTCAAAGTGATTATTAATAATAAAGTTTTG
The DNA here is from genome assembly GCA_947683625.1 of Mallotus nudiflorus. NCBI lineage: Eukaryota > Viridiplantae > Streptophyta > Magnoliopsida > Malpighiales > Euphorbiaceae > Mallotus > Mallotus nudiflorus. The sequence goes on along the minus strand of CANTUR010000620.1, from coordinate 22,794 downwards.
AAAATTACTTTAGTTAAATAAAAATATAAAGTATTACAGTATTGACTTGAAGTCTTCTTTTAATTATTTATTTAATCAACAGAATAAGTATTCTTTTATGTGAAAGTCATGTTGTTGTTGAAGATGAAGCTCCTAAACAAATTAAATTATTGTAGATTAAGAACAAGGGGAGTTTTTGGTATAATTATCAGTATGGTATCTCACTTTCAAATTGAAATTTAAAATCTATCCACTTTTGACTTAAGTCCCAATAAAATGTTTAGGCTGAATTTTTATCCGATGAGGATGATATGGTGCTAACATGTAGGCTGATGTGGGTTAAAAAGCGCCATGCTGGTTGAATAAAGTTTGACATGTCAAAGTGCTTACATACATGGTGCCACATGGAACCATGCAATTTTTCCCCCTCTTTTTCCTCTGTCTCTCTCCTCTACACTTTACTGTTTTATTTTTTTATTTTGAATTAAATTTATTTACTCTTTGTCTTTATTAGACAAAACCATCACCAAAGCCTCTCAAAAACTTTATTATATGTCTTTCTCTGTCCATAGCCACCACAATGTTGGAGAGGAGAGGGAATTTTGAGAGAAAAATGTTTAGATAGAAGAGAAATGTTTAAGATAAATATTTTTTATTTATTTCAACTCATACTTCAAACTTAAGCACAATAGGGCATTTATAGGTAGAAATTCACCTCTTGAACTCTAAATACATGTACCATAATTAACAAACTGACATTGAACTTAAACATTTGAACTTACTTAAACACTTAATGAAACTCACACATTAAACAACCATACGTTGAATCATGCACACACCAAAATGTAAAAACATCTTTAGAAAATGTAAATTAACATTTAACATTTTCCCTTATTTTGTGCTTTTTTTCTTTACTTCAAGCATTTCTCGTAATTGTAAAAAATTTTCAAATTTCAATGACTTTGAAAAAATATTTGCAACTTGATCTTGTGTCTTCACATACTTAAATTCCACTTCTTTCTTTTTTATGCATTCTCTAATGAAATGGTATCTCGTGTCAATATGCTTACTCCGATCATAAAGTATTGGATTCTTTGTTAATGCATATGCAAACTTGTTATCAATGCAATTTTTATAGCCTCTTCTTACTTCAAATGAAGTTCCTCCAATAACCTTCTAAGCCAAATAGCGTGACAAACACAAGATGTTATAGCCATATACTCAGCTTCACAAGTCAAAAGAGTAATAATGGATTGCTTTTTTGAACTCCAAATAACAGCACAATCACCCATGAAAAATACAAAACCAGTAGTGCTTTTTCTATTATTAATGTCTCCTACAAAATCACTATCACTAAATCCAACAAGCTTAAAATCAACGGTTGAAGAATATAGCAACCCATTATCAGTTGTACCTCTAAGATGGTGAAGAATCCTCTTTATAGCTTTCATATGACTCTAACCACAAAAAGGATATTTGGTCATGTACATGTCAAGTATCTCAAGCTTCCCACAAGGCTTTTGAATAAAGTGGGATCTTGCTTTTGTCCTTCATTAAATCTTGACAGTTTGATACCAACTTCCATAGGCATTTTTACAGGATTGCAACCAAGCATTTGAAACTTCTTCAACATTTCTCTTGTATAGCTTTCTTATGAAATAAAAATTCTATCCTCCATTTGCTTCACTTCCAAGCCTAAATAGTAAGACATAATCCTTGTATCCATCATCTCAAACTCTAATGACATGGCTCTCTTAAAATCTTCAAATAGTTTTGGATTATTGCCAATAAAGATAAGATCATCCATATAAAGACAAACAAGCAAAACATCTTTTTTTCAAACAAGTTCACATAAACAGCATATTTAGGAGAGCAACGAACAAACCCATTATCTTTGAAGTACTTGTTGATGTGAGTATTTTATGTTATTGGTGCTTGTTTTAAACCATGTAGTGCTTTCTTCAATCTCAACACTTTTTCTTCATTGCCTTTAATTACAAAGCTAATTGGTTTCTCTATATAAACTTCTTTTTTAAGATAGCCATTTAGAAAAGCTGACCTTACATCAAGTTGGTAAATCTTCCACTTCATTTAGGCTGCCAAAGAAATCAATAAATGAATTATCTCTATACAAGTAACAGGTTCAAACACTTCTTCATAGTCTACTTTATATTTTTGCTTGTAACCTTTAGCAATAAGTCTTGCTTTATTTCTCACCACATCTCCATTTGCATTCTTCCTTTCTTTGTAGACCCATTTGACACTAATAGCTTCATGACCTTTGGGAAGAGCTGATAATTCCCAAGTGTTGTTCTTATTAATTGCATTGATTTCTTCCTCCATAGCTTGCCTCCATTTTTTTATCTTTCATAGCATCTTCCAACTTTAAAGATTCACTGTCAATAGACAAAACAAATCATTAGCAATGATTTCTTCAGTTTTATCATAAATTTTAGATAAACTCCTCATTTTTTATAGTTTTTCATTAGAGCCTTCATCATGTGAAGAGAATGAGGTGGAGTAGTAATAGGAGGGGGTGGAGTTGTATCTTGAATTAGTATTGTAATATCTTTTTCAAAATATAGAAGAAAATAATATGAGCTCTCTTCTTTTGTCTCCCAATCTCATGTTACTTCCTCATTAAACTCAACATCTCGACCCCTTATAATCTTGCCATTACTTAGGTTGTAGAACTTATAGCCTTCAGAATTTTTATCATAGTCGATGAAGTCATGCTTGATACTATGATCATTTAGCTTGGATCTTTCTTGTTGTGGCACATAAGCATATATAATGGTTCCAAAAATTCGTAAATGAGAGACACTGGTCTTTTTTTTACTCTATGCCTCTTGTGGTGTTTGATATTTGACATTTGCCATAGGAGACTGATTTAACAAATAAATTACACAAGAAAAAACTTCTATCCAAAACTCTTTAGGCATGAGTTTGGCTTTCATCATACTTCAAGCCATATTAAGAATAGTTTTATTCTTCCTCTCAGCTACTCCATTTTGTGGTGGTGATCTTGAAACTGTTAGAGGACAACGAATGTCATATGATTCATAAAAATCACTGAATTCCTTTGATGTGAATTCACCTCCTCAATTAGATCTTAAATCCTTAATTGAGTAGCCACTTCCATTCTCCACAAGAGCTTTAAAACTCTTAAATGCTTCAAATGCTTTAAATTTATATTTAAGAAAATAAACCTAAGTCTTTCTACTATAATCATTAATAAAAATTATAAAGTATCTATTTTTATCGAATGATGATAGCTTGATTGGTGCACATACCTCGATATAAACAAGTTGAAGTGGCTTAGTTGCTCTTGTCATAGCTTCTTTTGGAAAACTCCTTCTTGAATGCTTGCCAAGTAGACATGCTTCACATAAATGATGTCGGTGGTTGATAAGAGGCATTCCACTCACCATGTACTTATCACCAAAAAGTTTGAGTGCTCTAAAATTGAAGTGCCCAAATCTCACATGCCAACGCTATGCTTCATCTCTCACATCCACCATCAAGCACTTCACTTCAATTGTCTTAAGATTCAATAAAACATTATATTATTTGAAATAGACACCTTAGCAATCAAATTTCCATTTTGGTTTCTAAGCTAAACACAACGATTTTTCATGTTAACTTTATATCCCTTCTCAAGAAGTTGCCCAAACTTAAAATATTACTTTTTAGTTTAGGAACATAGTAGACATCATAAATAAGTCTATGGCTCCCATTTCTAGAAGAAATTAGAATAGTACCTTTCCTACAAATTTAAATCTTTAAAGAACCTCCAAAAGAAACATTGCCTTACACCATTTCATCAAGACTTGCAAATGTCAGTTTATCTCCACACATATAATTGCTTGCTCCATTATCCAAGTACCATGAGTTTTCTTCATTTCTCTCATCATCTTTAAAAGTAAACAATAAAGTGGGCTCTTCATCTTCTTGTTTATTGACAACATTGATTTGCTCATCGACATACACCTTTTCATAATTACATTCCTAAGCATAATGCCCATGTTTATAACAATTATAACATTCAACATTAGATTTATCATACCTCCTCTCGTTTGGCTTTGGATTATTGCCTCTTCCTCTTCCTTTTCCTCTTTCATGACCATTAAATGGTTGATTACTTCTCTTATTGAATTTTTTAAAATAGTCTCTACCTTTTCCTCCTTGTCCACATCCATGACCACATCCTCTTCCTCGTCCTCTATAAGTAGTTCCTCTATTATCATCTGTTAAAGAAACCTTCACTTTGAGAGCTTGCTCTAATGGTTCATCTTACCTCCTCTTAATTTTGTCTTCATGAGCTTGTAAAGATCCGTTTAATTGTTCAAGAGTTATAGAGTTTAAATCTTTGAATTCCTCAATGACACAAACCATATAATCAAAATTTAGAGTCAAGGATCAAAGAATTTTCTCTACCACATGAAAATCTTTAATTTTATCTCCATACCTCTTCATTTGATTCATAATGGCCTTTACCCTTGAGTCATAATCTAAAACTAACTTAGGTTCCTTCATGCATACAGCTTCAAAATCACCTCTTAGTTATTAGAGTCACACCTTCTTAACTTTGTCAACTCCTTAAAAGGAATTTTGCAAAATCTCCCATACATCTTTTAACATGGTTGTATTGGCTACCTTTTCAAACATTGAATCATCTAAACATTGATAGATAAGAGTAAGGGCTTGTTGATCTTTCTTCTTTAATTTTGCTAAAGTATCCTTTTCATTTTAAGGTTGCTCATACCCCTTTTCTACAATCTCCCATACATCTTATGAGCCAAAAATAACTTTCATACAAAGACACCATGTATCATAATTTTCTTTTATGAGGCGAGGAAATTAAAATAAATGGACTCCATTATTTGCCATTTTTCAAAAATAAAAACCAAGCTTTGATGCCACTTTGTTAGAGAGAGAAAAATATTTAGATATAAGAGAAATGTTTAGGAGAAATGTTTTTAATTTATTTTAACTCATACTTCAAACTCAAGTACAAGGGGGTATTTATTGGTAGAAATTCACCTCTTGAACTCTAAATTCATGTACCATAATTAATAAAATAATGTTAAACTTAAACACTTAATTAATAAACACATATTGAACTTACATCAACACTGAATGAAACTCACATTGAAACTCACCTTAAATAAGCATACATTGAATCATACACACACCAAAATGTAAAGACATCTTTAGAAAATACAACTTAATATTTAACATATAATTGACATATAATTCAACAATCCAACCACCATCGATACCATCCTCCACCTTTCTGTGGACAACACAACATCATTCACTGATGATGCATATTCAATTTTTATTTCCTCTCGACATTCAGATCTATCTCCATTTGCATGTCTTCACACATGCCAAGTATGTCTCTACCTTATTCAATAGCTACACAACGACAGCAACAAAACCAATTCAAACATAAAGAATTTAACCTTCATGAAATTTCATGGTGAAAACTCCATTAATAACCATTTTAACAGTGCAAGATAAGGTGATGGTTATTAGTGGGTGGGTGGATGTTATTGTTGTCTAGAAGTAGTGGGTATTATTGTTGGACATTGATTTTTTTTTTGTCTTTCAACAAAGACATAATCCTCAATCAAAATCTCAAAAATAGTTCTAAAGTAAAAAAAAAAAGGCCACCCATGAAGTGATTTCTCAATTTAAGAAATAGCCCAAACATGTGTTGTCTTCAATAATAGTTCTTAAGAGTTTGCTAAAATTTTTCTAATACAAAAAAATTATGAATAGTAGTGCTAATAGCAACATGTCTCAATCTAAAGATCTGACTATTAGGCTTTCTAGTTGAAAGAATTAGGTGCCTAACACACAAGTTCTGACTAAACTAAAATTTAAGGTATATATATGTGTGTGTTTGATATGAAATATATATGCATGTCTTGGAGTGTTCAGTTTGGTGAGTTACTAATTTTTTTTTTGGATTTATAATTAAAGATTGAAAATTTTAAGACTTTTGAAGTTTGAAGTCTTGTTTGTGAATCTTGAGGACTGATCTTGAAAATTTTTAGATTTTTTATTTTGTGGAGTAGGGCTATTTTTCTTTTCTTATAAAACAATAAAAGCAATAAATGAAAATCTTTATTATGTTTTATTGAATCTTGAAACTAATGTAATTATGGCAAGTTCCACCCATTGCAAATTAGAAACTAAACCAGTTATGTCATTGTACCTAAATCATGTGAAAATATCAGTAAATCAAGTCATCCAAGAATTGGTTTTGTGCCTATATAATGGATGAAATGAAAATGTAGCTTAACTATAAATTAATTATATTTAATTATAAATAACCCTTGAGGTTATACCATAATTACTATTTTATCCCTTCCTTTTGAAAATTGAATTACCCCTTTGATTTTTATTAGTAAATAAAATCCCCTTCTATTAACTTTTCCCCCATTTAACTATTAGTGGTGTGTAAAATGACATTTTTATACATGTTTATTTAAAAGAAAAAAGCTTTTACTTAAAAAGGAAAAAGAACGATGTATTTTCTTCTTCGTCTTTCATTATCTCTTCTTCATCACTTTTATTAAGGTTTACTGGAAGTTGCATGTGGTCCATAGTTTGAAAACTTAAGTGGATTCTTGAAAATGATGATTATTAATCGAAAAAAGGTATGGTATCCGTCTTGAATTTTTTAATGATTATTTTATAAACATTATATTATTTTGAAACTAACAAAGACATGGGTTTGTAAATTTTTTGTTCTCCATTAAAAGTGAAAAAGGGATTATTGTTGTGGTTTTGAACAAAATTTGATAAATGTAATATGTTAATTTTATTGAAGTTTTTAATTTAAAATTAAGGTTTAGGATTGATTATGTTGGTGTGTGTGTGTATATATATATATACATATGAAATTATTGATTGGCTTTTAAACTTCATTGAACTCAACAACCAAGTTATAGATCTCTGTAAATTTCATATATAGATCTCTGCAAATTTCATAAATAAATAAATATATATATATATAGTTCAAAAGCCAATCAATAATGTTTACCTTGATAAGTATTCATTTTTTACATTTTTACAGGATTTCCATTTTAGATTTGACATCATATGTGATAATTTGGATGTCATTGTTGCTAATGGAATGTAATTAAAATGAGATGACGATGATATACGTGTATGAAATTAAGTTGGGAAGCAGTGAATATAATCAAATCTAATAGGGTAGATGCTGAAAATGGAGAATGCAGCATACCTAAGAATAATGATAGTAAAAGAGCAACAAAAGCATGTAGAACATTGAGATGGATAATAAAGAGTTTAGATGGAGGGAGGAACTTAAAATGCCAAAACTCCCTAAGTCTTCACTACATAAGACTTTGTAGTGCCTATCTTAAATAAACAACCTAGCTTTTAAGATGGAACAGAAAAGTTGAATACACATCATGGTGTTGAAGATGAAGTAGCAAGAATAGACTATACTCTAAATGAAGAGGTTGTCGATGGTGATATTTTCAGAGATAATGAAGGCTCTAGGAATAGGAGCAACAAAGTAAGGTAAATGGTAAGAGTATAAGTATTAGTGGAACTAGTTATAGGGTTAATATGCCTAGTACAGGAAGGGGTAGCTATAATAAATGCAGGATTAGTAAGAAAGTGAGAGATGTAGCACCTCAATTTGGAAATGGTGAAACATATCAATTCAGTGATAATGAGTATTAAATTTCTGATAGTGATGATTGGATGAATGAAAGACCTACATAAGAAATAAATAATGAATTAGAGGATGTAGAGATAGTTGAGAATTCAAAATATGAAGATAAAGTCCTCAGTATATTGGCTTAGACCAGTTAGGTGTAGCCAATGAACCTAATGAAAATATGGAAGATGAGGAACAAAATTCAATGACTTATAATAGAAAAAGGGGTATGGGAAATTTTGATTTATTTAAAGGGGCGGGAGCTATTATTTACACTCTTTAAAGTGATGGTAAGATCATTTTGAAGAAAGATCATAGTTTTTTATAATGTCACTATATATAAAGAAGTGTTAAGAGATTATGCAATCAAGGGAGATATTTATTACATTGGATTAATCATAAGAGTAATAGAGTTATTGTCTCGAAAGGCTAAAGGATGTAAATGGAGACTACATGAATCTATGTTAGCTAACAAATGCAGTATTATGGTGAAAAAAATTTTTGAAGACCATAATTATACCAGACTATTAAATAACATAAACTCAAATGTCAACACTAAGTGGATAGCAAGGTAGCTAAAGGATTCATTGATGGTTGAAAGCAATATAATTTATGATATAATGACTAAGGAATTAACTAAAATATGGGTGTTGATCCTCCAAGGTGGCAATTGCATAAAGAAAAAATCAAGTAAAGGAGTTCGTTGAAGTTCCCATAATTAGTCATTTAAATATTTGAAAACATACATGGAAAATTTGAGAAAGTTTAATCCTAGTACTGCAGTGAAATTTGTGCATTATGAAAGACATAATATAGATGAAACACCTCATTTTAAAAGAGTGTTCCTATGTTTTAAAGGAATGAAAAAGGGATTCATTGAAGGTTGTAGGCTATTCATTAGACTTGATGACTGCTTTCTCAAAAGTCCTTTTGGTGGTTGTGCATTGGTGGCAATTACTTTAGATGGAAGTAAAGGTATATTTCCTTTAGCTATGACAGTGGTTAAAGCTAAATATAAGGACATTTGATTATTTTTCTAGACTATTTGAAAGGCTGCGTTTGTGGAGAAGACAAAAATAGGCATTATACCTTCATGTTTGATCGACAAAAGGTTTATTGCTAATTTAATGTTGTATAATTATTATGTATAACATCATTTTTCTTCCATATGCTCATTTTTTGCATTTTTTTACATTTTTTAAGGCCTGAGTAATGCTACTCATACTAAGTTTCCAACTACATATTGCAAATACTATTATAGACATATTTTTTTTAATTTCATCAAAAAATTTACTACTTTATCTGTGAGGAAAAAATTTTAGGCTACTGCCAAGAGCATGAGTGGGTATGAATTCTGGAAAATTATCAAAGAAATGAAGTAGAAAGAAGAAGGTAAAGCATTCAACTACTTGCTTAAAATACCATTAGAACATTGGATAAGACATGCATTTTCTTTTGATGTAAAAAGTGAGCATATCTCTAATAATATGATTAAGTAATTAATGTCTAGTTGTTAAATATTCTCATGCTACCTATTATTCAAATGTTCGATAGTTTTCGATTAAAATGCATAATAAGGTTTTATAAAAGGTATGTAAATGGTTGTACATAAGAGAGTAAATTATCTTCAAAAGCTAAGAAAACCTTAAACAATGTTATAGCACAAAGTAGAAAATACATTGTGGTACATAGTAGGAATGATGAATTTGAGGTAAAGGATGGAAAAGTTATATTTACTGTTAATTTGAAAGAAAGATGTTGTAGTTGTAAGTGGTGGGAAATTTATCGATTACCTTATAAGTATGCACTCATTTGCATTAGGTATAAAAGGAAAACCATAGAGATTATTATGATAACTACTATACCATTAAAAGCTAACTAAAAGCATATAAGGGTGCAATCCACCTTATGCCATAAATGGACTTAGAGAAAAAAGATTCTTCAATGCATATGCTACCTCTATAATTAAGAGGCATCCTGGAAACCAAGGATTAATAAGAAAAGGCAAGATGATGAACCTAGTTTAGTCATATCATCTAAAAGTTCCTCTACCATGACATGTAAACTATATGGGTAGCTAGGTCACAATAAACAAACTTGATAAAAAAAAAAAGTAGTAGACAAAAAGGTAAATCTAATTTGCTTATTATTTATGTGCATCATTGTTTTGTGATTTTAACTTAATCATTATTTTTAAAGGCATTAAAAAAATTAACACCTGCTAGAAGATTTATAAGCAGTCAACTAACTATAAGACCTTTGACCATACAACCACCTTTAAAGCATTCACATGTAGGTTAGCCTACACCAAGAGGTGCATCAAAGCTTGGTTAAAGTTCCCAAAGACATTATGTTCATTTTGCAACTTGAATTAATAACACTACTTCTTGGATATGAGTGGACAATTTTACATAATTTTTTGGTTTTAGGAGATATATTTTGTTCATACTTTTCCTTTATTTGTCCAACTTGATAGATTTTAGTGTTTTCAAAAGTATTTTGTCACTTTGCTTAGTGATCATGGACAGTTAACAAGTGCTTCTTTTTTTGTTTGCATTGTACTTTTAGTACATTTTGGAGAAGTGTAAGCTTAAGTACAATATATATCAATATTTGAAAATGAAATTTTGCTTGTTTTATGTAGATATTAGTGCAGATATTAATATCATTTTTTTCATCTTTCATATTTTTTATAACTCAATTATTCATTTTTTATACCATTAGTTATTAATTTTTCTATGTTATCAAATCAAGTAATAGGAAAAGTAATTGAAAGAAATTATTTCATTAACAGATAATTACTTAGTTCATATCGAATTAAAATTACAATACATTGCTATAAAATTCACTACAACAGCCCCACCAAACTACTTCAAATAGCCCTACCATATTAATATAAGAAGTTTCTTAATCTACCATCAACATATGATACAAAAAGAGCCCCTAAAAAATTTTGCAAAATACATTTAACAACTTCACATTCTTCAAATATTGAGAAGCAAAAATAGAAGAACCCTACCCACGATAATAGAGCATATAATTAAAATAGCAACAAACATTCAAACACAATGCATGCCCACATTATAAACTTTCACTAAGCCATAAAAACTCCTATTTTTAGCCTACAATACCAAAATATCATCTCTAATTTCATTGATTAAGCTCATGTTCATATACCTTTATCTCATGTTATCTGTCATTGGGCTAGCTGGAAAAGTCGATATTGGAATGCACCATCCAAGAAAACATTTGCATTTTTCCTCAACCCAATAATAACACAACTTTTTTTTTCATTATTGCATATCATGATTCTAGCCTTTATCCTATAACCACAATTCACATTGAAGTATCTTCCTTCATATCCACTTCCTCTTTTTACACTTGATTCTAACATTATTAACACCCTACAACATTATACCATTAACTATTACTCATAATCTACTATAGATTTTATAAATTATAATTACCCTAATTTGTCAATCTCTATGGATGTAATTGTAAATGGGTTAATTACTTAAGAGGGTACCAAAATTTTGCCTTGCTTCATTTTTGTCATTAAACTCCAATTTGCATCTTTTTTGTTAGAGAACTTCTATTTAATTTCAAAATAATTATCTTGAAACTTTTTCTAATTCTTAAAGAATTTAGAATTATTAATTTAGTCTGAACATGAACTTTCTTTGCAAATAAGTCCATAAGTTCTATAGAAAAATAAATAAAATAGAGATTTATTTATATTTTTTTACTTCATGTCTTCTATTGTAGAAAATCTTGTTCAGTATCTATGTTTATTTAATAAGTCTAATATTAATAATTTAAGAAATTTATGACAACAGTTATTTGAAGTTGGTGAAGAAGAATTTAGTATTCATTTCAAATATCATAAACATTATTATGATTGTGTTAACAGAATAAAAAGTTATGCATTATTAATATAATTATTATAATTTTAGATTATCTTCTAAGTTCTGAGTAAATTGTAAGAATAATGGAAATTTAAGTATAGAGTTCAAATTCCAATAATGCATTATAATTGACTTCATTCAACAATATAAAAAATGAAGTGAACCTACTCCTTGAGTGAATTCAATTTTAAAGGGATTGTTGACCATTTGCATGATTAAACCCTTGATTTGACTTTAACAAGCAATTTAAATTACTAATGATTTTATTTAAGTGTGATTATAAGTATAGGTACATAATTACATTCAATAAAAGAAAAGCTAATTGACCAACCTTTGGATCATGTTTGAGGACATTTAAAACACATTTGAAGCCTTAAAAAACCCCTACACATGTCCTACAAATCATGGGAAAAGAACCAAGTGCAAAAGGACTGCATTCAAAGGCAAAACGAACAAGTTTAAGTGAGGGCAACCTAAGCTCATGGTCCACTCACTATCTCAAGCAAACCATGAGTGTACCCTCACGATCCTGAGCCTCCCTCATGATCCTAATATGCCTCAAACCTGAAATAAGAGAAAGAAGGCCGCCATGCTCACAATCTCGAGTAGAACATGAGTATTTCTAATAGTCACTTTTATAAGCAACGGTCATATATTTGAACCCTCACGATCTAGAGCCTATGCTCAAGATCTTAAGCATCTAAAATCCTGAAAAAGTTGAATTTGCATTTATTAAAGGAAAGAGACATTAGAGACATAATCAATGGCTCCAACGGTTATATTTTTAAAGTGTAATCTATATATCTATGTTCTAGAGTTATGATAATAAGAACAACACATTACATTACTCTTTGATTATCAAAAACTTTTTAAGCTTTCATTAAGCTTCATTTTTCTTTTTATCAATATTCATTATATTGATTAAATCTTATGAGAGTTAGTTGTATGATAAAAATAGGACTTTATCTTCATCTAATTCGTGGGATAAATTAGAAGGGAAGTGAGGTATATTTCTAGTAGAGTTGGTTTAAGTGTTTAGCCATTAAGACACTTAGGAATTGGTTTAAGAGTAAGCTTAGAAGCTCTTAGTTAAAGAGTTAGCCTAAAATACTCTTGGTTGTAAGGTTGAAGAGTAAGTCTTAAAACTCTTGTGTAATCTCAATCTTGTAAATAAGATTATGGGAGTTGAAAATCCTAACTTGGGATAAGCTGGGTGGAGACATAGGATTCTTGAGAATTTGAACTCCTTAAATCCTTGTGTTCATTATATTAACACACTCTTATCACCTTATTATTCAGTTGGTTATTGTATCATAATATAACTCTACCTTTGTCGTATTTTATGTTTATAAATAGTATGTATACCTTTGTGATGTCATTTTATTAATTAATATACAAACCTTTTCTCAACTTCACGGTATAACTACTCTAGTGTTTACATGGTATTAGAGCATGGCATACTTATCTTAAATCAATTCTTCTTCTTCTTCTTCTTCTTCTTCTCAACTAGCAGTCTCCTCTACTATTTAATATACCTTTGCCATAAAACTTACTCCCAAAAATTACCTTGCTTGGAAGACAATTCATTCCTTTATTTAACTATCAAAAATTAGATTCTTTTATAGTTCCTGATGCAGTACCTCTACCATAAACCATTCCCTCTTCCTCTAACCCAACTCAATAGGTTGATAATCCACAATATGATCTTTCATTTCAAAAGGATCAAATGTTGTTGTCATGGATTTTATCTTCACTTAGTGAAGATGTATTCGTATATGTTATTGGACACTATTCTTCTCACTCTGTCTAGTAAGCCCTTACCACTACATTTAGTTCTATTTCTCAAAATAGACAGCTCCAAATCCACATTAAACTTCAGGAACTCAAAAAGAATGACTTAACAGTCACTAAATATCTTAAAAAAGTAAAGGCCCTCACTGATGAACTCGAGGCTGCTAGTCGGGCTCTCTCTCTAACCAAATTCAATACCATCATATACAGAAACATCAAAGCTGAATATCACTTAATTAGTAGCAACCTTAATCTGCGTCCAACACTTATCTCTTTTTTTTAACTACACGGGGAATTGGTTGCACAAGAAATTCTAATTCATAGACATCAAACCTTGCATGTTACTAACACTATAATTTGATTAATTAATTTTTCTCCACTTTTGCCCACACCGCCACCAACTTCTTAACTCACTCCTGGATTACCTAGCTTCTCCTACTGATCCTTTTGCCCACACAATAAAGGTCCATGCCAAATTTATGGTTACCAAAACCACACAGTAGATGTTTGTCGTTGAAGATATCAATCCTCTTCTTAATTCAACTCCAATCAACAACAGTTCACTACTCCTCTACAAGTTAATTATGCTCAATCTCGCTATTTAAGTGCACATAATTTTTTGCCCTCAACTGCCAGCTCATTCCTACAAATAACCCTCTCTGGTTTGGTATCCTAAAACTGAAGCAAATTTCCATGCTACCCCAGATATCTCCTCATTATGTTCAGTATCAGATCATTCAAGAACCAATCAACTGTATGTCAGTGATGGCCAAGGTCTATTCATCCATCACACCGATAACACTTCTATTTCATCTCCCTCTAAATCTTTACACTTAAAACATGTTTTACATGTTCCGTATCTTACTAAACAATTACTTTCTATTCACAAATTCACTCATGAAAATTCTTTTCTTTTTTTTGAATTGTGGCCTACTCACTTTCTTATAAAGGATCAAGGTTCCAACAAGGTTCTTCTTCAAGGGCCGAGTGAAGAGGGATTGTATGCACTTCAATCATCACCTCAAGCCTTAGTTGCCACCATCCCATCTCTCCAAGACTGGCACATTCGCCTTAGACATCCTCATAAGTGGATGGTCGCCAAACTTGTCAATGAATTTAATTTACCTTACTCATCTTCTACTTTTACACCTTATTCTTCTTGTTATTTAAGAAAACTAGCTAAACTACCATTTTCTTTTGCTTCTCATTCCCATACATCTACTTTAACATTATTACTCTTATGTTTAAGACCCTGCTCCTATAGCTTCAAGTCAAGGCCATCGTTATGTTATTTTATTTATAGATGATTACACTTGATTTACTTGGGTGTATTTCCTAAAAAATAAAAGTGATGTTTTCTCTTTATTCTTATATTTTCAAGCTTTAATCAATCATCAATATAATAAAACCATCAAAGCTTTTCACTCTGACTAGAGAGGTGAATATCAAAAATTAAAAAAAATATTTCCAAACCTAAGGAATGATTCATAGAATTTCTTGCCCTTATACTCAAGAGTAGAATGGTTTAGCTGAATGAAAAATAAGACACTTAATTGATATCGGCCTTACTCTTCTTGCTCATGGTAATGTGCCTAAGAAATATTGGTCCTATACTTTTCAAATGTCCATCTTGATTATTAATAACTTACCTTCTCCTATTACTAACCATAATTTGCCTTTCTTCTTACTAAATCATACTCATACAAAATATTTTGAATTTAAACCCTTTAGTTGTGCGGCTTACCCCCTTCTTAAACCATACAATAAAAATAAATTCTCTTATAGAACCACACCTTGTGTGTACTTAGGTCCTAGTCCTAACCATACAGGATCCTTATGTCTTGATCCCACTCAGTCCCATATATACACTACCTGCCATATCAAGTTCATTAACTCATCCTTTTTGTTTAAAAGTCCAACTTGCAAACCGATCTTTGAACATACTACATCGGCACCTTGGCTACAAATTCATCATCATACATCCACTTCATCAGGCTTTATTGATCAACTAGGTAATCTCTCTCATTTATCTCCCAAAAACTCCTTTTCTAACTCAACTACATCCACACCCATATCTCCTTCTTCTATTGAGCCACATCTAACTCAACCAACTTAATTCTCTCCTCATATCCTTACTTGAACCCATCCTTCCCTTGTCCAACAATAAGATCAACCTAGCTTAAATCTAGTGGTTGACCTTACCCAATATACCTCTTCTCACTTACCGCACCCACTCAATGAAATTATGTCAATCCACCATAACCCTACGCCAAACAAACACTACTATCAAACCTTCCTCACCCAACTCACTCACCCTTACTACCCTAAATACATTTCTTCAAGCCAACCAACAAACATCCTAAATGGCAAATTGCAATGAGCAATGAATTCAATGCCCTGCTTCACAACAAGACTTAGACTCTTATTTCACGCCTTTGAATAAAAATGTTATCTTTAATAAATGGCTTTTCAAAATCAAAAAAAAATAGTGGATGGGTTCATTGTATACTTTAAGGCACGCTTGGTTGCTAAAGGGTTCACTCAAGAAAATTAAGTTGATTTTACTGAAACCTTCAGCCCAATTGTCAAAGCAATAACTATTCGGATAATACTTGCACTTTCTACATCTCTCCAATGGCTGGTTTATAAACTTGACATATCAAATGCCTTCTTGCATGGCTTTTTAAACACCGGCATCTACATGGAATAACCCAATGGCTTTGTTAACCCATGTTATCCTAATTATGTTTATAAGCTCTATCATTCTTTATATGGCCTTAAACAAACATCGAGAGCTTAGTTCTAAAGCCTACATGAGTTTTTTCTTCAATATCAATTTAATACATCTCAAGCGGACACTTTTTTATTTATTCACCAAATTGATAATTCAACTTTGTTTATTTTGGTTTATGTAAATGATATTTTGGTGACAGGATCTTCTTCTTCTATAATTTGATAGTTCATGGACAGCATTAACAAAGCATTTCCCATTTGTGATCTTGGTAAGCTCAATTAATTTTTGGGCATTGAAGCAATCTATTCTTCGGATGGTCTCAAATTATCATAGAAAAATATGTCTCAGACCTCCTTAAATAAGCAAAAATGGACTCTTGCAAACCAATTCATACTCCCATGGCTACTACACCTCCTCTCACTAAACATGATAAAACCATTTTTTAAGATGGATTTCTATATCGTCAAATAGTGGGTGGACTTCAATATGTCATGCTAACTCAACTAAACATTGCATTTTCGGTTAATAAATTATGCCAATTCATGCACTGCTTAAGTCATAATCATTGGAATGTTGTCAAATGGGTCCTTCACTATCTCCAACACATAAAGAATCATGGATTGTTCTTTCCTTTTAACTCAACCATGAATCTTTAATGCCTCTCTAACAGTGGTTAGGGTGGTTGTCTGAATGATCGACATTCAACAAATGGATATGCTGTGTATTTGGGTCGTAACTTTGTCTTATGAATGGGTAAGAAAGAACTAATAATCTTAAGATCATCCATAGAAATTGAATATAAGTCCCTTGTCAATACCACAGTAAAAATTATTTGGCTTCGATCCTTGCTTTCTGAGCTTGGTTTTCTCTCTTCTCAACTGGCAATATTATGGTGTGACAACATCGGAGCCATTCATCTTACCACCAATCCAATGTTTCATGCTAGGATGAAATACATTGAACTTGATTACCATTTTTTCAAAGAAAAGGTTCTTCAAGGTATCCTTCAGGTAAACTACATTTTGGTGCATATCAAATTACTGATATTCTAAACAAACCATTTGGCGTGCACTCTTCGAGAAACATTGAGACAAGCTTCACCTTCACTTTACTGTTGGCTCAACTTTAGGGGGGCTGTTAACATACTCTTGTCACCTTATTATTCAATTACTTATTGTATCATAATATGACTTTACCTTTGTTGTATTTTACATTTATAAACAACATGTATACCTCTATGATATCATTTTATTAATTAATATACAAACCTTTTCTCAACTTCACGTCATAGCTACTTTAGTGTTTACACATTGTTCTTCCTACTCTATTCTCTTTCAATTCTTGTTCATTCCTTAAATTCATTTTAATTTTTCTAAAATCCTTTATTAGCCTTATTCACTCCCCCTTCCCTCTTAGGCCCTTTCAGGAATATTTAGTGATTCACTGAAATAGGCAGGTTAGTGAATGAAAGGCTAAAAAAAATATATAAAAAATGCTCTGAAAGCACCTGTTAAAGGAAAAAAGAGATACAAAAATTAAGAAAAAGAAAAAATGGTTTCCTATATTATTAATCCTACCATTATGGCAACAAACATTAACACTAGCAATTTACCTTAAGATATTATAAAATACTTAGGTCTAGTAGATGAAACTAAAAGAAATAAGAAATTCTAGATCTCATCTTTCTTGATCCCTGAGTAACTATTTGATTCCACCTAGTTAGAACATGCTTACCTTTAGTGGTATCAAAGCCATAGAAAAGGTAAGATAAGGAATTTATAAGATTTTTTATAATTTTGGATTAAATTGAACAAGATAAAGTTGAAGTTCTAAAACTTCTAGACGAAACCCTTTTTGAAACAAAATCAAAATCGAGTTATCAAAAAAAAACAAATTAAAATTTAGTAATCAAACTGTAATAAGAGTATAGTTGGGTGAATTTGAAAATATTTAACCCAATTGTAAACCCTAATTTCTAAAACTCTCTTGAATTACACATGGCCATCTTCATATTTCTACAAAAAAAAATAACAACAACATTACTTTTACCTTATGAGCGCTACTGTCATACTCAATTTCTTCAAAACTTGAACTCTCGTCTTTTTGAATATGTGTTCCACCACTCTAATATGTCATGTATAAAAGGTGATTTAGGGGTATTTTTGGATCTTAATAAAAGTAGGAGAGGTTGACCAAACATAAAGTTGAAAACTAACGGCAAATTAGGAAAAAAGTTAAAAAATAAAAGAGGGTGGGGGGTTATTAACAGAGTACAAGTCGAAGGGGTTAACAATTTAATTTTCAAAGAGGGGTGGAGTAGTAATTATAGTCTAACCTCAGCGGTATTTGTAAGTATCCCAATAAATTAAATTGGTAATGCTCAATTTTAAGATCTGAATTAATAAATATCTAATTTCTAATTTTTGAAAAATAAAAATTTTAATATATATATATATATATATATATAATATGTTGAGCTCCTAAACATTGTCAAAATTGCAGTATTCACTCAAAATAGATTATGCGTTAAACTATTAAAATTTATAATATTTTTTTTGTTAAAAATATAACAAAACCTTTTTTAAACGATATTAAAAGTCCTATTACACTCTTTATCACATCTATTTAACTATTTATATCTATGTTATGTATATATAAAATCCTATTATATTTTTATTTTGTGTAAACTTCTTTTTTTTTTAATTCAATCACAAACTTTTTTCCCTTTCTGTTTATATCACCCACCTTGTATTCTATCACAACCACTGTTTATACTTCTATTTAGAGGTGTGTAAAAATTAAACCGAACCAAACTAAACTGATTGATTTGATTTGGTTTCGATTTGAATTTTTCAACATTTTAAAAAATCGATTAAAACCGAAAATTGACAAAAAAAACTGAATAACAAGAAAATTATATATGTTGTACATGTTAATGATAAGCAAATTGATTTGAGTCGATGTTCTAATCTTGAATGCTGCACTAATTTTCCCACTTTCATTTCTCACATTTAATGAAAAAAAAAAACACACACACACATTTTAGATGTTGTTAGGACTCAACTAGTCGTCCAAAGCTTCTTTAAAAAGTAGCTCAACCACTTATCCACATGTGAGAGTAGTGATTTTTATTTTGATAATAAAATTTTATTATAATTCAATTAACTGATAACTGAACGAATTTTTCCCTTACATTAATAATTCGGCTTCAATTTTTAGATTAGTTGAAATTTCAATTCGGTTAACCGACCGATTGTACACCCCTATTATTATATTCCTTGTAAAAATTAAATCAATCTCCAAGTAACATTTTTTTAAAAAAAATGATGTCGATGTTGCTCCTTTAATTATATTATTGTTGGCTTCATTATTTATTTATACATCTAATTTTCAGATCCATATCTACCAAAGGTAATTTTTTTTCTTCTTTATTCCAGAGTTTTAATGTTATTTCTCTAATTGCATTTTTATTGTCTGCATTGTTTATTTACATATTTATTGTTTTATGTTGTGATTTGAAATTGATTACTTAGCAGAACTCAAAATGGACTTAACTTGTATAGTTTTTTTTTTTTTTTTTTGAAAAGTGAATTTTAATTAAAATAAGTAATACAATATAATTATTATATTCATTTTGTTTAGATGTCATTAAAACTTTCTCGTGAAGATGTTGGTTTCTAGCATGTAATTGCATCTTCAGTCATATGTATATAGCTCCTACTCATATTCATACTCTTGGCTAGGCACTTTATGTGAGCTATTTGGTGGTTTTAATAGCTTTTTTCTCATTATCTAATCAAATATATCTGCCCACTTCATACTTGAATGGCTAAATTACTTAAAAAATCTTAAATTTTATGAGTTTTAATAATTTTTATATGTTTTTTCAACTTTTACTTGAAAAGTCCTGAACTTTACATTTTTTTTAACAATTTTTATACATTTTTTAACATTTATAAAAAAAATCATAAACTTTACTATTTTTAACATATTCTTTGAAAAATTTTGTCAAAAAAATTGTTAAAACTCGTAAAGTTTAAAATTTTTTTAGATAATTAGGTTAATATTAATTATATTTATTGAATCCATTTTTTAACATCTTATAAAATGTTGTAGTATTTAATGTTGATATGACACCAAATTTCTTTTAATTAAAAAAAATAATTTAGTGAGTTAGTAAAATTTTTCTTCTTTTTAAAAAAAAATATTATTTAAATTTTTTATAAATATAAAATTACTTATATGACACTAAAAAGAATTTTTTTGATTGGTGAAATAACAAATTAAAATCATATTTTCAGTGTAATTCTAAATTTACTAAATTATTTTTTTAATTAAAAGAAATTTAGTGTCATATCAACGTTAAATACTATAACATTTTATAAGATATTAAAAAATGGATTGAACAAATATAATTTATTATTGGCCTAATTATCAAAACAAATCCTGAATTTTATGAGTTTTAATATTTTTTTTACAAAATTTTTAAAATATATATGTTAAAATTGTTAAAAATTGTAAAGTTTAAAATTTTTTTAAAATGTTAAAAGAATGTATTAAAATTGTTAAAAATATATATATATAATTGATGACTTTTTTAAGTAAAAGTTGAAAAAACATACTTGTTAAAATTTATAAAATTTAAGATTTTTTACCTAATTAAACCTAGTTAAATTTACCTGACTTTCTTGTCCCTTAGGAATCTTCTACCAAATTGCTCTAGGGCTAAGAATTTGTCTCGATTTCCATCCCATCAAATGATAGCCAGAAAAAATTGTTAACAAATTCGCAATAATAATGGAGGACATTGAAAGCAAAAGCTATAAAACCCCACAAATGTAATTTGACGTTCAAGTATTTAAAAATATATATATATTATCTAAAATTCAATGTTTATTGCATAATTTTCATAACAAAAGTTTCACAGAAACTTACAAAATATAAGTTGTTAAATTTGTTTAGTTTTTTTTTTTTTTTTGAAAAATAATTATTGGAAATTTTTTGTAATTTTCATGATAAAAATGGAGGTTTTTGGTGGTTTTTATTTTGATGTATCATTTATTATTTTTGCTTTTATTTTTTTTATTTATTGAATTTTAATTTGATATATATATATATATATTCCAACATATAAATAAAAAAATAACATATTAAAAATTAAAATATAAAATAATTAAGAAGTACCTGCACAATGCGGGAATGGACAACTAATTACACTTAAATTTTCTAAATTTAAATCAAATCTCATTGCACAAAAGGGGCGGATTCTCATAGCTGCTTCATTTATGTTTTCTGACAAAGGATGGTCAACCATTTGATTCATACTGAATTAACCAAAAAAAAAAAAACTAAATAATGATACAGTAAAGGCAAATGGACCAAAAAAAAATTAAAACTGAAAATATAGTTTTGATAAAAAAAAATAGTTTTAATTGAACCACCTGAGATATATATATATATATAAATATATATATATATATATATATATATATATATATATATATTATATATATATATATAATTTTTTAAAAATAAACTACCAATCCAATTTAATAATTTATAACTGTAAAAATTATACCAATATAATATTAATATTAATCAAATAAATTAATCGAACCAATTTAATATTATAGATGTGTATATAGCATTAATTTATCACAAAAATTTAGAAATTAAATGATAAATAAAAATTGTACCTTAACTGTAAATCAATTGTTTTATTTATAATTTCAACCTAGAAAAATTATAAAATTTATTTGTAACAAGAAAAGAGAAAAATAAAAATATCATGATATATAATAAAACGAATTGTTGAAAAGAAAGTTGTCCAAATTAATATTTTTTCCTTTTGAAAATTGAAATAATTAAAATGAGAAATATCCTTTTATTTTTTATTTTTTATTTTTTGAAGAAGAAGAAATTGAAATGTGAACTAATAAAATTTCACCAGCTCTATTTTCTAAGGGAAAGATGTGATTTGAATATGAAACAATGAAACCCCACTTGCAAACCATGATAAATACCATTTAGATTTGCAATCAAAACAATAAATATATGAAAGAGATATTACATTTTTTTTCTTAATTTGTTTTCTAGTATACATGCATATATATCCTTCAAGGAAAGAAAATGTTCGCTGGGCTGTGAAGTCCAAAAGTAAATAAAGAAGTCTTGCATCTCTATCTGAATTATTTGGGGGAGGGATTCTTTTTCTTTTAAAATAAATAAATAAATAAATAATAGGTAGCCACCAAGATATGTGAAAGTTGCATAAATGTTTCTTTCCTGCAAATTAACCTTTCAACCTGCGTGGTCATGTTTGTTTTCTTTTTGGTTGAGACCTGAGAGCCACAGTTTTGGATGGCTTTTTTTTTTTTTTTTCCATTGAAATTATCTTCTTTTTTAAAATTCTTTCTTCCTGCTTTTATCTTTTCTTTATTAAACTTTTGTTAAAAAAAAAAATTAATTCGGGATAATTAAATTGCCTTTGAAGAGCACATAAATTGCTACCATCACTGACTATAAACTCCCAATTTTTGATGTTGAGATTTTTCATTTGGCCATTAATTACAATTATCTTTGATTCTTGCAAAGTCAAGATTTGAAAAAATGAAATTAAAACAAGTGATGGTAAAAATGATATATTAACTATTTTAGTTTATAAGGTTGAATTATTAGAT